>JAQFVV010012439.1:5841811-6286426 GCA_028023455.1 Epiperipatus broadwayi | reverse complement strand
ACATTAAAAAAAATGCAAGCATAAACTGAACTAAATAGAAGACAAATTTAAAAACAAGAAGAAAAAAAAGTATGCAGAAAAGATAAAGACTTATATACTGAAAGTTGTAATTTGTTTTTCATTTGTAAAAAATCAATATATTACTAGATGTGACTCTGTAACTTTTTAGACTCAATAAAGTTTTGCTTTGAAACATAATAATAATAATAATAATAATAATAATAATAATAATAATAATAATAATAATAATAATAATAATAATAATAATAATAATAATAATAATAATAATAATAATAATAATAATAATAATAATAATAATAATAATAATAATAATAATAATAATAATAATAATAATAATAATAATAATAATAATAATAATAATAATAATAATAATAATAATAATAATAATAATAATAATAATAATAATAATAATAATAATAATAATAATAATAATAATAATAATAATAATAATAATAATAATAAAATAATAATAATAATAATAATAATAATAATAATAAAAAAAAAAAGATCCTTTGCAAATGTAGAATTAAAAAACTCAGTTATTTTTTGTCGATTTTCATCGTTCCAATTCTTTTGTATTTCTGTAGTCGGTGTCTCTGAAATAGGTAAAAATAAGTTTTAAAAGGTCGGAGGAAAGGAGAAATCGGAGTTATTAATTTTAGCTTTACCAGTGCTTTGATTTCAAATGTTTTGTTTCAATTTAAAGCTGAAAGATTTTGCTATTTAAGCATATGAAACCTTGTTGCTATGAATTGCAGCATCCATGGATAGTGACACATTCTTTTAAGTGTTTTAAAACTAATCATCACTGGTCTTAGCGGTTTGATATTGGGTTCTATATAAATTTTCTAAAGAGCTGTTCTACGATCTACGTGTGAGATTCAATCTCACTTATTGCAAATCATTTCAATCCCAGATACCTAAACCTTGAATTTAAAACTGAAGAATAAAAATAATAATTTAAAAAAGTAACAAAAACTTTAGATAATTATGCTCTTATACAAATGAACCCAGAGGTAATATTATAGCAGGGATACCAAAGATATTATTAAAATGGTAGCTCCATTTGGAACAGTGATTGACTTGCAATCTGTTTTACTAAACAATACATTTCGTTTTAAACTGAAAATACAAAACAATGTTAATCCAGCAGACATGCCTTTGCAAATTTACTGATCAAAAAGCTGTACATTTTTTAACAATCCATGGCTTATAACTATAATGCTTTCATTGCAAATAGCAAGGTCATCGAATTAATAATTGCCCTAAACTTTACTGTTCACAATGCAATCAGAGAAACACACTTGCACATAAATGTTTAACACAAGCACAAAATATACTTGACACAATTACAGATTTAAACAATATTAATAATCCTATTATAGAGAACTCAATAACTAATACAGAATACCTCTTTCTCATAAAAAAAAAGGCTCCAAACAATGCACACTCTCAGCAACAACATACTCCCTGTAGAAATTTAGCACCTCTCAAACAGAAACCAGGAAGCCCCCCCCCCAAAAAAAAAAAGAGGGCAGAAGACCACTGACCCAGAAATGGGGAAAAAATGAAGTTATTCACTAATTCTGATATCAACAATGTCAAAAAAGTTAAAACTGTCACTTTTATTGAAGACTCGGATTCTAATCTCTTCACATAAGAAGATCCTACTCACCCAGAGGAGATGTGTCATGTATATATTGCCCTCAAAATAATAAGGCTCAGAAACCAATGCAAAAAGTTACTTGGCTAGCAGCAAGTAGCTGTTTGAAATCTCAGATCCAATTTATCTTAGCAATTCAATATAATGCCCATTTCCCCTATGCAATTTAAAACTAGGCAGGCATTTACATAATGTTTTCTGCTAACTTTTCATTGCACACATATTAAACATGTTCAAATATAGACACATAATTATTATGCAGTTTAAAATAGCTTTTAATATTAGAGGGCTTAATTCTGTAGGAAAAACCAGCTGATGACATGGCTTGACATCATTCAGTCACATTTACTTGTTCCACTAGAAACCAAAATTTATAGTGGCTCATCAATAAACTTTAGCAATTATTTAGCTAAAACAGTTTTTGTCACTTTTGCAACAGTGTCATACACAGCCTCAGCAGCAACAGGTATTATAGTAAATAAAAAAACTCATTTACATATTTCAAGATACTGTTCATCAATGCACATATGCTTATTGTAACATTATGTCACAAAGCATTCACTATAAACATAACATTTTTTACATAACCCCTGGTTCAACAATAATAACAGAATCATACCAATTCTAAATGTGAAATTTGCAATTTCACTACATTCCAATTTACTAGTAGGAGATTTCAATATGTCTCATGAGAAATTTTATTAACAAATAATTACACACTTAAGCATTTCCACTAATGAGGGGCAAAGATTTTCGTCCAGATAACCCTATATTTTTTAATAACACTCATCATTAATTGACTCAATACTTTATTCTCCAGCTTTACTACACTCAATGAGCTTTTCAATAATACACTTACCTTTTTCTGATCATGCCGTACCCATTGTAACACTTTAATTAAGCTTCTCCACTAATAAATTAGATTCTACAGCTAAAACTATACATATACTGCTTCCACCACATAACAGAGTTTCTGTACTCAGAAATATATATTTACATCCATAAAAAATAGATCCAGCCCAAAGATGACTAGTCATTATAAATACATCATGTCACACTAGTAATTGCATCACAAGAAACACACTCTCTACTACAGGGTTTCTTACTCATATGGACAAACTCCACAAATCAACCATCCTCACATCATCCATGGAAAAAAATCATCCAAGAATTCATGAACTCAAAAATACATATAAATCAGTTAACTCTGCACTTTAGCTATCAAAAAGAAAAAATTATTTTAAAACAAAACACATTCCTGGTTAAGGCAATACATTAAATGGGTATTAGGTCAAATATCAATGATATGTGTCCTACTTCTCTCAAACTGCACAACAAAATATGTGATGAATATAGGCTAGAGCCTATTTTTTTACAATTCAGAGATAAAGTACAAAAAGGGAAGGCTTTCAATCTTTCCTGTCAATTCTTAGGTATATCTGAAGAATATATCTCATTCACAGTTAATAAGTTTACATAAATACAAGATCATATCACCCATGAGCCATTTTTTCACACTTAAATTACTTCAGAAGACAGTACATAGCAAATTTAGCCAACTCAAATTCCTTTAATATCTTTTAAAAAAGCAGAAAAATGATTCTACACTAGAGAATCATAGACCTACCTCAATGATCTCTTTTTGAATCAAAATCGTAGAATCTGTAATAAAAGATAAAATAGAACCATTTATATTATCACTCATAGGAACCCAAAATTTACCTTTATCTTTTAACAAATCTTCATTTCCCCTATCATTCTTTATCATTCCATTTCTCAAGACCTATCATTAAGATCACTTTTATTTTCTTTTTATATGAATCCTTTAATCAAAACAATTAAAAGCCAATTAACAGAAATAACAGTATCACAGCTAAATACACACATCTCATGCATTACTTATATGGATAATCTCCATCTTTTTAACCAACAGAAAACAAATACTACAATTATTCAACATTCGATCTTGAATTTAACTTGGCAAATTTATTTAGATGACTGCATAAATAAAATATTCAAAGGGACAACCAGTTCTTTTCTATGTTTTTATTTCAGCTAATCCACAATGCACATTCAAATACAAGAGATATATAAAAAAGATGCAATGCATCATTCCATCACTATCAAAAGCATGATATTACTTTATGCAAAAACTTAATGAACATATTAGTCATTATCTGAGTTTCATACTATAATCCCATTATTATTTTCTTAAAACAATTTATAATACAAGTCTGTGCAAACAATTGCTCTGGAATAAAAAAATCAGTATAATCTCAAACTCCTCTTGACACAATAGACTTGGACTACATAATCTTTATATATTTAAAGAACAAAAAACTTTCAATGCAATCTCTGCAATTGTGAAGAATTTTTCACATCTTAGACATGCTTTCAAAATTACACCAACTGCCCAACCAATGCAATGGCTATTGAAGGCTCGAATTGAATCTCTATTTGATATTCAGAAAATGTAGATCTACTTTACAGAAAACAAATACAAATACTGAGATAGCTACTCTCTTTTCTATCCCTCCATAGCCCCTATTAGGGAGATTAAACTATACATCAATAACAAGCAACTCTGCTGAAAATATAAGCACTGGATATTAGAGCCAAAGTTTTTTAACTTCCTACTGAAATTAAACTTAGAGCACTAGCTACCCATCATTTTCAAAGATTTAAAAGAAACCATCAAAACAGAAGATTTATGTGTGTTGCTGTGTCATAAGGAGACATAAACACACTTTTATATTTTTCACACTTAGTCGTAGCTAGACAATATACATATCCTGAGTTAGATATAAATCTTATGATCTTTTAATAATAATAATTCTAATAAAAATAATTCCAAAGTAAAATTTTAACTTTTCTTAAAGTTTTTCTTTGTATATTTTATTTAATATAGCTCCCAGTTCTTCATCTATCAACAACACAGGTAAAAAAAACTCCATTTTGTTTGCTTAAAATTTATTTAAAGCTTTTATTTAACAAGTTAAATTCTTATTTCTTATTACAAAATTTGTCTTCAATTGCTTGACAACTCATTTATCAAATTTGTTTAAATTTGGCATTCAAAAATTACAAAGTAATTAATTTGTCGGTTGTTTTCTCTTAGCATGTTAAAACTGCTTGAGGGTATAATTTCTATGCAAATGCACAGAAATATGCCATTTAAGTGCTCACGCCACTATATAACATTCTATTCCAATGGTTTATTTATCTGTGGTGCCTATTTCTATGCTACAGCACAGAGATAGGACATTTATTCTGCCACAGAGGATGCCGCACTTATGGTAAACTTTGGGTTATGCAATTTATATGAATAATCATATTTTAAATTTAGCTATGGTATCTATTTCTATGCTACAGCACAGACATAGGACACATTATTCTACTGCAGTTTATATAAACAATCCCATTATTAACATTTCAGATACAGGTATATTACAGCACAGAAGTAGGATGTTTATTCTGCCGCAGAAGGCAGCTGCCACTTATGGTGAACTTTGTGTTACACATTTTATGCAAACAATCCCATTTTAAATTTTGCTACAGTATTTTGTGAGGGTATTTATAATTGAGACTGTCAAAAGTCTTCAAATTCCCATGCTAAGTCATTATTTTCCAAATCCAATGATGTAGTATGAGGTAATAAAAATTGTGGAAACTTTGCCCCGCTTCTCTAGACAAGGGTGACACTTTAATCAATTGTCAAAGGGGAGGTGTAAGCATGATCACAAAATCATGCTAAAATTCACATTTGCATGAGATTAATCACAAGACCAATCAAAAATACCGGCTTTATTTTTGGCCACGATGTTGTTTTGAATAAATTATTTCTTTTTATTCTTGTTAAAATTAGCAATTTTATTTGTGTGGCCACAATGTTTTTGTTTTGGAGAAATTATTTATTTTTCTTCATGTTAAAATTTGATTTGCGTCACCACAATATTGTTTTTATTCTTGTTAAAATTACAAATTTCATTTTAGAAAAATAAAAAAAAAAAAAAAGGTTTATCCAATTTATTTTTTGTTTATTTTATATAAATTTCATTATTTATGATTTTATTGTAAATCAAAAAAAAGCACCATAAAGTTGAAAAAAAAGACCAATAGCCCCAGTAACATTATAATTCTGTTTGTTTACATAGAAATATTGTCCTCAAGGGTTTCAACCACTAAAAGAAAACAACCAATTTGTCTAACATAACTTGCTGATTAATATGGCAACTGAGCTATCACATGATCAAGTGGCTGGCATCAATTTTACTAACACCAAGTTTCAACATTCAAAGACAATAAAAACAAATGCTAAAGATGCTAAAAATAATACTCACCAGATCAGTAGCAAAAGTAATAATCCAATAAAAATAACAAAAGTAACAATATTTCAACTACACCTGGTCTCCTTTTATGTGGTAGATAGGTTCCTCAGAAAACACACAAAAGAAATCACACAAAAATAGACTTAACTTATCTTAAAAAACTGGAGAATAGGTTCTGTAATTTTCAGAAATCACATAAAAGCAAAGCAACAAGAAAAATTACTTTAAAATTTGCATTAAAAAAAATAAGGAAATAAAGTATGACTAATAAAAAATTTCAAATATTTGAAAAAAATTAATACAAGACAAATTTTTTATTAACTACAGAATTTAATTTTATATTTTTTTTATACATATTTTAATCATTACTGCTATTTGACAGTATGCATTCATTTGTGAACTGGTAAGAAATCATATTTGTGATAAGATGTACAACTAGTGTCACTTTCAGCCTTGTGCTGTGTTAATGGTTTTCTGTTTCTATATTAAAAAAATGAGATTGCAATCAAAACAAAAAGATTATACATTACCATTAGAGAGATTATTTTCAGTTTACAAAATCAATAAAATCTTTGTTATTTATTTTAACAATCTAAAAATTTATTTATTTCTACTATATCTAACAAAATACATTTTAAAAGTTTAAAATTTTTGAATATTTATTGCAATATTTTTATACATAAGTATAAATCTATTATTATTATTATTATTTATTCATTAGTATAAGTAGATTATTTACATAGAAACTAAGATTCTAAATATAGCTTCAGGCCATATTCAGATTAGCTGCTAATATAACGTTATATTTTTTGGAAAAAAGTATTTCAAGTCAAAATAAGTTATTAATAATTTAAATTTCTTGATATCTAATAAACATAGTGAAATATAAAAAATATTAAGAAGAAACATGAATAGCATAACTTCAAAATCACATTAAAATAATCCACATAAAATGAGGCACAGGTTTATTGCCTTTATTGATTTGTTCAAGGTATTTGGTTTGATTTATCAACAGGTCTATGTTAATGATTAATATTAGCTGCTTTTTTCTAAAATTTATTTATATTATTTAGTTTCATTATGGTAGATTTGAAATAAATATCATGGCTAGTGGAAAAAATAAAGAATTTGAAATGAAAATTTATGTTAAGCAAAAATAAATTCTTGCTTTCAACTTTATTTTCTATTTTGGGGGGATTGCAGTCTTTCAAACAGTTCATAGCTAAAGATAAAAAGATTGGATAGTGAGGTTTTTTAATATGTACCATGAAAATACAAAAACAAGAATTTATGTAAATCAGTATTTATTTATACAGCACAGTATCTATCTATAAGTATTCAGAAGACAATCAACCTTCATGCATATGCTGTTTAATCTTGAATATATTATAAAGTACTCATCATAAAAAGCTTTTTTTAAAAAAAAACAAGTGAATCACTTGTCCTTAGAGTTATCTATATGTAAGCCAACTCTTACTTATTATGCATCATTCAGGGATTGATTCTATTGAATGCCTGATATTTCAACTGATAAATTCATCATACAAAACTTAATTCATATATTACAGCAGAAGTTTTTCATTTTTAATCACCTAAAATTTTAAACATATATTAATTTTAGAATATATATAAATCATATATAAATTTAATGAATAAATTTCTCTCATTTAGATTCTTTTTATCCATCTGCCAGCAAATAATTACATGTGAGAAATTAAGCCCACAACATTACTCACTTTGATAAGAAAAAATCAGATTTATTAATTTTCTATTGATTAATATTAAGATAAAATACAATTTATTATTAACTGTAGAAATAATATGTTTTTGCAGTTGTTTCTACGTTTATTCAATATTTACATTATTTCATCATTTTGTATTTTAGAAGCTTTTAGTATTTCAAAATTATAAGCTTGGTTTGATCAATTTTATGTTTATTGAATATGTAGTTTTTAAATTAATATATGTGTCCATTATTTTTTTTCCTTTATTTTTTGTTTAAATATTTAAAATTTATATTTTAGAAATTATAAGCTTTTAACATTTTCAAAATGTATTTGTTATTCCCATTTTCAATATTTTGTATATTTTATTTTAGTCATGTGATTTGATCAATCATAGTTGTACCAAATTTGCACATTGATTTTTTAATTATTGATGTTAATTGTGATTTTGTAATATATAATATCGTGAACACATGTGAATTATTTAATGTAATTTATCGATTGGATGTGTCAGCCGTGGTTTTGGGTGGTCTTTAGATTTCAAAATGGCTGTGAACACACTCTAAATATGTACCTAAACTTCTTAATATATTTCAGTCCCTAAGAAGGGATACATAATCAATTATTTATATCTCAGTATACTATAAATAATCTCCAGTAAAAGCAATATAAGTAGTAACAATGTTTATATAAAAAAAAAAACTTCAAAAAAACTTATCAAAATTAAGTAAGAATATTGCATTGTATTGATTTTCTAAGGTAAAAAAAATATTTATTTGGTGTTTAATGCATTAGAAACAACTCACAGATAATTTTCTATAATCAATGACACAGTTTTCTGGTTGATGATATGCTATACTTAATATAATTAATTACGATTATGTAAATTATGATTGTATTCATTATAAGTGTTATTTCTTTTCATAATTATCCTTCTTTGACTAAATCACAATTTAATTTGTTTTAGGGAGAATATTTGACTGTTTTTATATAAAAAATATATTTTGATATTGCAGTGTTCTTTTTTGTGATTATTTTGTTTTCATTACACATGTAGATAAAGATATACACATATGCAAAACTGCTTCAGAGCTTCAGGAAATGTTACAAATAAGCCTAAAAAAAAGTCCCAAATAAATAAAGATTGACGTTGTTAGCCGAGAGGTATCGCAGCCGCCATGCAAGCAAGTAGTTGGTTGCAGACGGGGTGTGGGTTCGCGTCCCGGCAGATGCTATGACATATGAAAAAAAAAAAAAAAGATATAAAGTAAAAATATAATAGAGAACAATCTGTCTGAAAAGGAAAATAATCAATCTATGGGTTTTACCATGTCTGATTAACTAGTTATTATAAACATGTAGTTCCTGCCAACTCTGACACTAGAATTTTTTGGAGGGTTGGGGAGGTTATCAGTATTATACAACATAATTCATTATATTTAAGAGGCAGTATTAAAACAAAAGAATTATTTTTGAATGTAAAAATGCTTACATAGTATATCTACAATAATAATGCTATTACAAAAGTATCTATACACCTTCAAAAGTTAGTTTAAACTAATATAGATCCTCTTTAAATTTCATACTATGATCTAGTCATTTCTTAAATTTAATTGGTGTCAATGTGTCAATAAATTTGTTTGAAAGCAGTGTAATATTTTTCTTTCTTTGAAAATATTATAATTATTATTCATTTTTAACCATAACATTGGAGTTTAAAGAAAATATAAACAAATTAAAGCGTTTATTAGTGGCTGAAACTTTGAAAATTAACAAATGGAAGTTTTAACAGATGAATAGACAAAATTTTATAATTACTAAATGCTATTAATATATCTCTACAAGATGCAAAATATGGATTTATTATTAACTAATAATTTGTGACCGTTTTTAAATGATTTTATTTTTAGATATAATAAATTATTTTGATGCTTTAAATGAAAAAGCAAACTTATTGACAAATGAAGCGAACTAAAGATGGGGGGGGGGGGAATGAGTAAATGAGAAAATGTATAATGAATTTTCATAATTTGATGGTATGATTATATTACATGGAAAAACATTGCTAATACTATTGAGGTCATTAATAATAGACTAAGCTTAAAAATTAATGAGAAAATAAAAAACTATTTAGACATATTATATATGTTTGACTTTTTTTTTAAGAAAGAGATAGTTCAAGATAATTATGTAACTATTATTAACCCAATTTTAATATTGACTAAGAAAAAATTATAAAATATTTTTGTCAGAACACTTTCTCTTATTTAAATCTAATATATAAATTGAAATTGTCTCCACTTATGTAATAATATTACTGGATTATATACTTTCAGTTACTAATACAGTTCTTAAATGGTTGCTTATGTAGCTGAATCTTGATTAATCTCTAATTAAAAAAGGCACATTTTTAAAAATTAGACATGGCTGAGTTGGTTAGAGCATTAACATAAAATTCAATATTCAAGAATCTAAGGGTCCAAATTTGATTCCAATAGTGATACTGCCACTTGTCAGGACAGCAACACCTGAAGAAGAGAGGAGAATACTTCTTGAAACACTGTGCATATAATAATAACCTGTGTGCTATCACTAACAGTTGAATGTAATTGAAAAATTTATATAAAGTTTAATTTTTCTAAAAATATTCAATACTTAATATTATGTGATGGAAATAGTCTGATATATAAATACAACTAAAATACCATCATCACAAATCTTGGAGAAATCACATTACATCTATAAAGTTTATGAAAATTTTCTATTATTGCATATAATAATGAAAGAATTTTTTACTTGAAGAATTATTTGAAAAGATAAATTACTTTAAACTTTCATACATGTAAAATATTAATATCTAAACTACCCCTTTTATTTAAATGTAGGCTATAAGATAGAAGTGCTTTTCACTTTTGGTTTCTAGAGGTCAGACTAATTCAGGTATTGTTGTTGGATAATTTCAGTTACATAATAAATTTTTAATTGTTTTCTTTTTAAATTCCATATTGGATGAATTCTAATTAAAAAAAATATGCAAAAAATTTGATTAAACTTTTGATATTTACATCTATAAAGTTTTATATAATAATTAAATATAAAAAAAACATGATAACATTTAATTTTAAAATATCAAATAATAAATAATTGCAGAAGTACTATTAATTGCTGTAATGTATTTTTTCCAACTGATTTCATTTCTAAAATTAATTCTTGTAATGCATTGTTTGATGTTATTTTTCAAGGATCATGAATTTTTATATTAAAAAGACTATTATATATACATCACATGACCACCACTTCTTATGCTTGTGTATAACTGTTGTTAAAACAGGCAAAACTCACTATACGTATTGCCACACACAGCAAGCTAGAGTAATCAATGGATGCCAGAAGAACCAATCCTGCCTAATAGGATAGAGGTGGCTATGGTTATTAAAGAACCAAAGACACCAAAATGTATGGGTACTGAACTGAGTTCAGACCCATATGACTATATAAGCAAATGGGCTTGGATTGAAAACATTAAGGTGTTTTCAATTTAAGACTAATAGTTTTGTAGTTGAATGGAGATAAAAGGTGGCTGCTGGAGGGTTGCATTAGATCCTAAGATCTAGGTGCAATGCTCTCAGATACAAGGCTCCTCACTGATGAAGGCCACAAGCCAGAAACTAGTCTGGAAATATTGGATGAGTAGGCACTAGATGGGGATTTTATGCACAAGCCTTCTGGCATCCGTTGATTACTCTAGTTTGCTATGTGTGGCAATATGTATAGTGAGTTTTGCCTATTATATATATATAAAGAAGTTAAAGGCAATGGATTTGTTAGTATATATTATCAACATTATATAGATAGAATATGAAATAAATAAAGGATACAATAAATTACTAAAAGATCCTATTACTACAATAAAAACCAAATAAAAATTGCTTAATAGAATGAAAGACTATAAAATTATACATATAAATCAGTATAAATTATTATATCTTTTTTCTTATAAAACCCTATATCTTTCTACAAAAGTTAACAATTCATAAAGATAAAATCCATTAAGATTATTATTCAATTTTAGTGATTTTATTTTACAAAAATTTTGTAAATATTTAAATAAGTGGATAACAAGCATTTTAGAATCAGAATTTTTGTATAAAAGAGGACAAATTAAACAATATAAAATAGAATAGGAATTAATATTAAATGGATGTTAAAAAATATATCCAATTATTTCAAGGCTTAAAAATATACAAATATTAATCAAACAATTCAGTCAATATATAAATGATATAAACATAATAAATATTATAGAAGGAAGCTTAATATTAATGCATACCAATATTTATTTTAAGTATAATAATGAATTTTGGAATATATGTAAAGGATGGATTATGGGTTGTGCAATTAAAGGCTTAATGTCATTAATATTTATAAATAAATTACAAAATATTATAATTAAAATAATATAATTAGTCAAGAAATAGTACATGATTTTAGACATATTGATGATATTTTAATTACAAGTACTAAAAAGGTGTGAATAATATTTATAATCATTTTAATAATATATATATATATTAAATTTTCAAAACTAGAATTTGAATATAAAATTAAATATGTAAATATAAAAATTCCCATGTAATAACAAAATTATATTAAAACAATTTATTAAAAAAGACAAATTAAGAAAAGTCATTTCTATAGATTCACATGAATTTTGGGTACAAACGATGGCAGTCATTAAAAATTTTAAATATAGAAATGATAAATATAAAAATGTAGCTGATTTACAAAAAAAATTATTACATTATATAAAAATTATAGATTACGAATATAATGCTAAAATATTAAAAATATTCATTTTAGTTATAAAAAAATCTATATTAAATATTAACATTTCTGTGGGAAATGATTATAATGATGATAATTACAATAATTCAAATGAGAATTTCATATTATCCCAAAATTTATAATATATTAATAAAAAATATTGATAAACACATACATATTGGATAGTAAAATAGGGAAAGTCTAAAAAAATCAATATATAATTATAAAATAAAGATGATATAAAATACAATAAACAAATTGTATATAAGATTAACTGTGACCATTGCAATATGATTTACTATGGTCATACAGGAAACAGAATTAATTGCCAAAAACACAACAATGCAATTAATAGATGAGATAAAAAATCTGTTTTATACATTCATTACATAACATATGGACATAAGATAGATGCTATAAAAATATTAAACCTTTCAATTACATTAAAAATTCAAAAAGAAGGCAAAATATATGAAATTTATTACATTAAGTGTAAGTTAAATAATTGTATGAATATTTGTAAAACTTCAATAAATTTAGTTAATAACTTGTCAATTAAAAATGAATAGAAAATTATTTAATAAGGTAGTTATATAAAGTTGAATAGGATATATTTGATTTATTCTGTATATTAATTTTTTTCAACTTTTATTGAATCTCTATCATAATTTTATTCTGTTTTAGTTTGTTATTGTTATTTTTTTTCATTATAGAACACTAGATAATGTTCTATCTGAACCAATTGGTTAATGTTAAATGAGATGCTTAACATTTGAAAATGGCACAAAACTCTGTGTTGAAAAAGGTATTAAAAGTATAATTAATAATATATATAAATATATATTTATATAACTTTTATACATGATATTTTTATTATTTATTATAATTTTTATATTAGTATCTTATTTATGCAGCAAATCATATTCTCTTTTCATAAAAATAGTTTCTGTTACGTTTTTTATTACTCTTTTCTTCACTTTTCTTTAAATTCAATACAAATTGTTCACCACATGTAAGTTTATAACTGTTAAATACAGAAGATGTTTGGACTATATTTACATTGTAGAACTTTGACATTTTTATATAGTAATTGATCTTTTTTTAAAAATTTTTTTTAGTGAACATTAAAACTCACCAATATATGAAGTCCAACAAAGGCAAAAAAAGAGTAATGTGATATATGAAATTATTTATTTTTTGTAAGCTTTATACATTAATGAGTCTAAGTGCTCATTAAAAAAAGAGATTTAGCAACATCAATAACTATATGAGAGTGTTAAAGCATACACAATATGTAATGTTGTAATACCTTTTTTATTTCATGATCATATTAAATGTAGTGGAGAATTTATATTGGATTTAAAGTAAAAATATTGCATAAAGAAAACAATTATAAACAAATATATATAAAAGAAGTAATGTGCTTAATAGACATTCATGAATCTTGGGGAATAACATAAAATGGTATTTACAGGAATTAATTTCATAAATGAAAGCAATTGAAAAAGATAATGCTACAGTTTTGTGCTTAGTTACTATTTAATGTTTTAAAATTAAATATTAGTTATTTTAGTTATTACATATATTGTATAAAGTATATGTTTATTATATAGATATAATAAACAAAAAAAATATTGAAGATATTGTGTTAAAAATAGTATTTTTATACTATCCAAAACCTTACATTGTATTTTTATACAATAAATATTTTAATGTCAACCATATCATATTACTTTCTCAGCTGGATCATGTACTTCCAAATATAATTCATTTCTTCTTATTTTAGTATCAAATATGATAATCCTGAGTGAGACAAACTAATAATGGTCATATGATTTCCTAAATTTCAACTGCAATATATATATAGAAGACATTATAACAGAATATATATCTTCATATTTCTTTTAGTAAGTTTGGTATATTTTTAATGTGTTGAGTTAAAGTCCTACTCAAAATTATTAATATAATAAAAATTTACATTTAAAAAGCCATTTTAAACATTCATTGTTTATATATTTGAAAGCTATTGATTCTCCTTATTCATCATATATTCTTTTTGTACAATAAATCATGTTTCTTTAATTTTTTTTCTTTTATGTCATTTAGTTAATAGTAAATGGTTTGAAATCATGTCCATGTTCTTTTTATGATTATAAAGTAATGAATTATTTGTGGAGTTAGTTTATGCTATTCTGTGCATAAGTGAATGTTATATCATTCATTTTTCCTGTAATAAATATGTATGGTCAGTTCGAATGACTAAACAACATGGCATGTACAATATTAGATGATCCAAATTATCTATTTTATCTTTGTATTATTAATTAATGTACTCAAATTCCTAGGTATCCTAAAGCCAATATTAAATTCCCCTGCACATATTATGCCAAATTTATTTTAGCTATTCATACATATAGTAATTCATTTCTTATTATTTCTAACTTTTTCATTCTTGTATATATTAATTTTACAATTCTCTATATATCTCATTTTTAGTGAAATTTTCTAAATTAAAAATATAATTTTTTAAATACACTGTTATATAGGAGACAAATTTACATAAACAATTATTTTGATGCAAAAACACTCTAGCCTGATATTTATGCGCATTTAGTACTTTTTTCATCCACACATCTACATACAGGGATATACATCAATATTTAAATATTATGTTAGAAGTCTAATTTTGTAAAAATTTTAAAACAAAAATCATTTGATATTGTATCTACACCATGTTTTATACTTTTTATTTACATGAAAGAAGATTTATTATTTTCAAAATAATAATACTTAAGTATCTTGATTAAAATTTAGAATACTTTTGAATAATATTTATATGAAGTAAATATCTTGGCAAATACAAACTGTACATTATTAAACAGTAAACATTATTTTAATTTTATTCACCTAAAATCAACAGCAAAATGTTACTTAAAAATTAATGTTACTTGTATATATTATCATTACTTTTAACGATTATGGATTTATTGATAAAGGTCACAACAAGATTAATTCAGTTACTCCAATAAATACCTTCTCTTTTCCACAACTCACGTGTAAACTTTTTTATTTCAGTCACCCACCTCACATGTGGCCTCTTTTCAGGTATTTTAAATCTTCTTAGATCCAATCTTTTAATTATTTTATTTGTGCTAAATTTCTACATATTTTATTGAATAGACTGAAGTCTCCATAATGCTTTTCTAATAATTGTCCAAGTAACAGATAAAAAAACTAATAAAACACACATCTATTAAAAATCTTCGTTTTAAACATATAGCCATATTTCCTTTTAAAGTGGACGTTTTTATCTAAAATACTTTATTCAAATTTAAATTTTATGATTAATTTCATTCATTATATTTTTATCTGTATTAATAATTTGAATAAGATATTCATAGAATATTAATATAGTTAATTCATGATTAACAATTTTTATTTTCTTCTTGTGAAAAAAG
Organism: Epiperipatus broadwayi; assembly: GCA_028023455.1. Classification (NCBI taxonomy): domain Eukaryota; kingdom Metazoa; phylum Onychophora; class Udeonychophora; order Euonychophora; family Peripatidae; genus Epiperipatus; species Epiperipatus broadwayi. The sequence continues at coordinate 6,270,408 of JAQFVV010012439.1, read as the reverse complement.
TCATTAAACATTACTTGTCTTTTTAGTATTTATCCTTAGTGCCTTTTTGTTTTCTCTCATCTTATAATTCTTCCAATATTTCTGGAAGCTATGGCCTAATATTTGCAAAAAACAATCACATTTTATTTGCAAAATATGAATAAATTAAATAAGGGTACTTTTTCTCTTTAGCTTCTCAGTTAAATTTCACAAAATTCTTCTTATTAAACTATTGAGACATTTGGAGATATAAAATCATCTGATATATACCATACTCATTGATAATTTTCTTAGTATTACTGCATACTCTAATCATTACTATTGCATTCAGATCTATATACTTCAGTATATGGCAATATCCTGGATCTATATCTTGATTCAATATTTTAATCACCTTAGAAATGCTTATAAAATCAAATACATTTTCTTAATCTAAAAATCCAAAGTATTATGAGAATTTATATTCAGTGGGATTTTCTATAACTTATTTCAATACTTAGATGTGATTAACTGCAGTAGAAACACTTTTAAATCTAACTTGTTTTTTTGATAGGTTAAAATTTATAGTTGGCTGGAAAAGAGATGAAATTATTATGGCACAAAATTTTATATAGAATAAAGAGAAGATTGATAGGAATGCAATTTGTAGCATTTTTAAATTATTTTTCTTAACATATCAATACTACTATATCATTTGATACATCTTTGTTATTTATGCATTTGATATGTAATTTAGCAACAGGTTTTTTATTTTTTTACCTGTTTATTTAAAGATAGCAAGAAAAAATTCCATTATTCCTGAAGCTTTTTTAATTAACTTGTAGTCTTACCTTTTCATTTAAAATGTTTGATAAATCAGAAGATATAGAAATTAAAAATATTTTTTTTTGTTTTTTATTATCATAAAATATAGAATTCTTCATAATGACATCTTTTTTTATAATAATAGTTCCATCTATTCTTCTTATTGCAAAAATAACTTTCTTTTAAATAACAAAATGTTGTTCTACAATTTGAATTATTCTCTTCTATAACTTTCCTTGCCAATTCATGATTATATTTTATTATATTATTATTAACACTTTTATTGTAATTTTGCATAAAGCTAGATATTTAATTCTTCTTAGTAGATCATTTTATAAACATTTTCATTTTTTTTTCTTCATACATATCCTTGCCTCAGTAGAATGTTTACTGTCAAATTTGTGCTTTCTTATACCGATTATCTTTCTTAGAGTTCATAATCAAATATTAGTTGTATTAATTTTAATTAAATCAGAACCATAGCTAAAATCTTTAATATTTTAAAATGATTTGGAAGTTCTAATTTTAATTTATTGGGGACTTTTTGAAGATTAAGAATATCAACTTGTAATACTGATTTTCTTAATGGTTCTTGTCTCTCTAGTTTTGCATTAACCCCATCTTTTATCTCACTAATTATTATCACTTCCTGTGTTAAATCTATTAAGAACATTACAATCTTTAAATATACATATTCAGTTAGTCAAAATATAATGCTATTCTGCTTTACTTTCATTAGAAAACTTCCATATTCATCTTAGTTTAGCAAACAAAAAGAAAATTCATGTTTTCTTTTTGTGGGAACTCCACAAGTCTTTGGCTTATCTTATTTCTTTCACCCCATAATCAAATTATCTGAAGCACTTTCAGTTTTTAATCATCTATCAATTCTACCATTAAAGTCACTCATGACAGTTCCAAATGTTATTTGGTCTGATCTGCAGCATTTTCTACATATAAAAATGTTCTATGGCTTCACCACAATGAAAGCTTATTGCAGTTTAAATCAGAATTATCTGCATTTGGTATGATCTATTAAGGTGAATAATAATATTGCTATTGTGTTTGATATGCATCAATATCCAGTGTTGTCTTCCATTTTTTTAAAATTTATAATGACTCCTACTCCATTTGGGCTTCCAATATTTTTGCATACCAATTTTTTATATCAATTATCTCTTCACCATTTCTTTTAAATATACAGAGTGTAATAAAGCCCTATTTATTCTTGAAAACAATTCTTTTTCCAATTTGACAATCTTCCTTCACTTTAATGTGATCTGTAATTGTAGATAACTAAATAAAGGTCATCATCACGTGGCAGCCTTGGTTATATTCAGAGAATTCTTAGCATTATCTGCCTTTTTTCAACTGTTGCCTTCATTGGTGACTCTACAGCCTCCTAGGATTAAGAATTATAATTTTAATTTTGTATGTCATGATTGTAATTATATATTTAAAGAAAAGATAAACCACACACATTCACATTACCTTCAAGCAAAGTCAGTTGACATTATCAAGCAACAGAGAATAAAAATCACAACTTTAGAGATTAAAAGACAATAAAATTACCATGCCGGATTTATGCATGCTGATGAGCAGCTATTCATTTATTATACAATTAATCATCACAGTAACAGCAGCAGCAACAAAAAGTCATTAGAATTTTTCTGAGCTTGGTTGCTTTAAAGATTCCAAGAGGAATCAAAGAGACTCTTATCAGCTAACAGAAAATTCCTTTCAATGTCCATAATATGGATGAATAGAACAATCAGCATTAATCCTCAAATTCATTATGTAAAATATTAAAAAAACAATTATTTTGTTATCCTTCCAAAGGCTAGATGATAATAAGAAGTTTAAGTAAACTGAGAAAGCATAGAATAAAAGAGATAACATAAAATGACTATACTTTTGCTTATTCAAAACTAATATTAAATAAAAAATGAGAATCACAACTGGATAATGAAAACTGATTGTTTGGATTTGAATAGTTTGATTGTTTCATCATATTTATTGAACTGGTCTTTTCTAAATCTCATTAGCTTTCTAAACAGCCTCTGATTGCATATCTAGATAGTACTTTAATGTTGGAAAAATCTATTTGATAGCTATTGTTTAAGATGTGAAGAGCAAATACTGAAGATGTTGAGTGATATTTGACAACATTAGCATGCTCATTATGTTTAATTAAATTTAAAGATGCAATCTTTCAAGATCAAGAAATCTATGATTTACTATAGAATTTTTCAAACTACATATATATGAGAAAACATCACCTCAATAGAAAAACATATGAACATGAAAATTTTTGTTCATACAGATTTTTCCAACAACAAAGTCCTATCCAGATGCAACAATTATCATCAAAGGATTTTTGGAGAAGGTATAAAAATTTTAAAAAGATCGTATTGTTTTAATAAACGTGATGAAACAATCAAACTGTCTTTCTTTTCTATGAAAGAGAAACGTGACGCAGATAAATAAAAATCATCAATAATTCAAATCCAACCAATCAGTTCTCACAATTTTAGATCTGATTCTCATTCTTTATTTAAGTTTTAGTTTGTTTGGACAAAAAATATTATCATTTTATGTAATCACTTTTGTTCTCTGATTTAAGTACTCGGTTTTGTTCTGTAATCTTTTGTTTAATTAATCAACTTTTTTTTTCCATATGTCATCGCAACCAACTACTTGCTTGCAAGGCGGGTGCGATAACCTCTCGGCTAACAACGCTTGACAATTTTCTTACTTATTAGAACAATTGTGGATGCTTTTGCAATGATAACTTCCCTAAACAGTTGGAGATAATAATCACTTTATCCAGTTGATAATAAATATTGCTGTGCTGAAGTTGATACTTTTTAACATTTTATTCAATAAACTTGCTTTATAGGTATGTAAATTAATTAGTGAATGGGGTAACTTATATTTACGAAGTTAAATCTACAGCCAAGGTTTATTGACGTGCAACAACCAATCAGAGCGGTTCTTTAGGCTGATTGAAACAATAGAAAGCCTATCGAAGCTACAACTAATCAAAAAAAGAGGAAGGGCTAGCTTAGACAAGTTTGCAATTGTTTCTTTCAGCCTGCAAAACTATTCTGATTGGTTGCTACACATCAATACACCATGGCCATGAATTTAACTTCGTATATGACGCTTTTCCCATTTACTAATTAATTTACATCTATATTAATCGTTAAAAATATTAAATTAAATATATATATGTGTGTGCTGTACGCATGTGTAGATGGGTGTGGGTAGAAAGTAAAGCAATTTTAAATAGCTTAGTAAAAGTAAAAATCGCCCCATTAAAAATGCAAGCGTTGGTGGCCTAGTGGTTAGCATAGCTGCCTTCCAAGCAGCTGGCCCGGGTTCGCTTCCCGGTCAACACTTTGACATGAAAAAAAATCAACAGCTAAATTGCGAAAGCTTTATGCTAAGCAAGATACCTGTTATTAACCTATGACTGTTGGGTAGTTACATAAAACAAAACAAAAAAGCATTAAGTTTAAACTTGCTTTAAAAATTATTTTATATTCCCTTAAAACTCAAAAAATATAAAAAGCTCAAATTGCCTAAAATAGCTTTCAGAGGGGTACAAGAAAGAAAACTGTTGACTAATCTAGTGAGAAAGATTTTAAAAGTTTTTATCTTAACTTTCCAGCTAAAAATAGCTAGTATCTACTAATATTAGACGACAATATACATAAAATATGAATAAAAAAATATGTAAATTTATCAAAATACATTAAAAAAGTTGCTAATTCATCGAAAGTTTATAAGAATAAAAAATAATGATGATAATCATAAGTTTATGAAAGAATAAAGAAAATACGGCGTTGGTTTTAAGGATTATTAATTATGAGAACTACATTTCAAGTGCTGTTGCTAGCTTCAATTTTAATTCTCAGATATTGACATAAAATTATAAAAATATCTGGAGAATTGTTCAACAAGCTTGTTCTTAATGGAATGTCGTGATCTCTTCCAAACATAGAAATTATTGATTTTATTTCCACTGATTAAGCATTTTCTTAATAAATATATTGAAAGAATATTATCTTGACAGATTCATTTTGACGGTTAAGTACTTTGAATTAAATTCACAGTTTCTTAATCTTTAATTGTTGCATAGACGATAATTTTTACATTTTAATTCAAAATATCATAACTGCGCACACACATACCGTATATGCATATAACAGTGATGAAACTAACTCATTAAATAAAAACTATAGCTAGCTGAGGGCAGTCATGTTATAAATTAGCTATCTGAACAATGTATTAAGAATTGTTTATAAATAGATAAATAGAGTGCAATATATATATAAAATATGCATGAAATTATAGTTTATATAAAATAATAAGACTGAGCATTATTTATCTGAGCAGCGGATTTATAAATACATGTTATAATCACCATCATCATCAACAACCATTATCAATCACTGCAGGATGAAGGTCTCTCTAAGTCCAATCCATCTTCTCCTATCTCCAGTCTCTCTTCTCCACATCACCCTTGCACACTTTTTTATTTCATCCATCCATCTTTCTTGGTCTTTTACATTCTCTTGAAATTCAGTTTAAGATTTCAATTGTTCCATCTATTATCGTCTCTTCTATCAATATGTCCAGTCCAACTTCAGTTTTTTAATTCTTTCAACGATGTCAGTAACACCTGTTTGTTCTCTTGCCCATAATTGCATTTTCGATCTCTTCTTGTTATTCTTAATATGCATCTCTCATACTTCTTTGAGTGGTCTGAAGTCTTCATATTGCTCTTGTATTAAGAGTCCAAATCTCAGATCCATAAGTAAGAAATAGTAAAACACATTTATTAAAACCCTTTTTTTTTCAAACACTTGTAAAAATATTTCCTTTTAATATTAAGTTATTTCTACCAAAAGCACTGCAATCAAGTTTAATTCTATGATCAATTTCATCCATTATGTTTCCATTTGTAGTAATAATATGACCAAGGTATTTGTAGTTAACTTCTTGTAACTCATTATAATAAATATTTACTTTCATCTTTTGAGAAAATTCATTGAACATTACTTTAGTCTTTTTAACATTTACCTTTAGTCTTACTTTCTTGCTTTCATCTAATAGCTCTTGCAATATTTCCTGAAGCTCTAAAGCATAGGTTACCAAACTTTTTCTGACCATAGCCCATTTGCAAGACATAAATTTTGTAATGTCCCTCCTTCTAAGTATAACAATTTTCCATGTTCAATCTGTTTAATATTTTTGATGTAAATAGCAACTAATGATACTGTACCAGATGCCTATACCATAATTCATACGATGCATACAAAATATAACATGATGCCAATGTCATGCATTGGAATAAGGCAAACATCAATAACAAAAAAAAAAAAAATTTAAAGTTATTAAATTTATGTTTAAATGAGTGAAATCAAACCAAAATCGATTATATTTCTTGCTTTCTTCCTATCCAAAACTCTAATACCCTGCTAACTGGTACCACAAAGTTTTAGGCAATATATATTTGAAAGACTGAACCTAAACCTCACTTTTATGTTACACTTTTGAGAAGAAAAACAAACTTTCAAAAAGCAAATGCCACTGCCAACAAAACAAACAAACAAAAAAAAAAAAAACAACAACAAATCAGCACGTCAAAAAATTTTCAATTATCACAGAGATTACAAAAATAATAATAATTTTATGCAAAGTAAGTTTCTCTTTTCTCAAACATAACAGTATGTCAAAAGCAAACAACATCGAACAAATATGTATTGTAACTGTACTAAAAAATTTATTAATTGAAATATGTTTATAATCTGCGCCATTTGTAACAGTAAGAAAATATTTGTAATAGAATATAAATAATGTAACAGTATTCAAATATAATGTAATGATGAAAAGGGCTGAGTGATAAAATGATAGTTGCTATGATTTAAAAACTAAACACTAAACAGGATATTCTCCAGCCGTTCCTCATTTGTAACCGAATAAAATTAAATGTGAAGTGAATCTACTATGTTAGCTGGTATACAATTTAATAATTAAATAAGAATAACGCTAACATATAAATAATAAACATATACATATCATGATTTATTTGGGTGTCTATTTGTAATTAATTAAATATAACATTATAGCCCGTTTGCAACTATTTTAAACATTAATTCTGTCACGCTAATAATGAAATAAATAAATTATCTCATTTCTCAACACTTAAACTAACAAAAAATGAAAATTAAAACTATTATCATTAAAGATTTAAAATATTTCGACATTGGGAAGTCATTTGACCAATAAAATATACTAGCCATTGTCATCAGATAAACTAATATTAGATATAGCAACTGAATAAAATTACTGTGAGATCCCTGGAGTGCATTACGCTTATCTCCAATAATAGGTTCTTTTAACAACGAATCCTTCTCATTCCTCTTTCCATGTATATACGACCATTCATGGTCACACGCACGCACTTGTGCTATTTATAACAACTTATAAAAAAAATATCATATAAAATTAATATTATTAAGTTGAAAAGGGACTATTTCCCTTTTATTCAGCTTAGCTAAGTACATGTGTTTTCCACGAGCGCCACTAGATTGTTCTAAATCTAGATAAATATTATCTGTGCATAGTGTACTGAGTTCAAACTCATTTGGTACATTTTTACTACACATAGTTTAGATGACTAATGAACAAAAAATAATGACCTTCTTATATTTTATCCATGTCAATAAAATTATAAGATCCCAATATCACAAAATTTATATATCCAAGACTCTTATAGACATTACTAGCTCATTTTATGTATATTGATGAACAGATGCAAAAATACTCTCCTTCATAGCTTCCAAACACACATAGTGAAGACTATTACTTAAGTGGATGGCCATGAAACTAGTTACTTAACTTAATTATTTGTCATAATATAAAGATGATGATAATTCCAGCCAACGCTTTATAATGAACTCACAACAACAAATTTATCTTTGTAAACTTATAGGCACTTCCTAAAATCATCCTATGTTAAACTGGGATTTAATAATACCAGTGATGATGACTGATCACCACGCATCTCACCACGTGATATTCAACTTTCTATAAACCCATATTTCCCAAACATATTAATTATGTTAAAGATTGGATTTAATTATAATAATTTATTAAATCAATGATGATGGTGATCATAACTCTTGTACAGTATTATTTTAGATGGTGATTTAACCAGTAATATGATATCCCTCTTTAATGATGATGACCAAAACTCATGGGCACAACATAATTTTAGCTTTCTATTATTAACTTATAATTATTAAAACTTGGTTAGATATCAAGCTTAATCCCCAAATACTTAAATGTAAATCAATATTCTAGCTTGCTTAACATTTGCGAGTGATGCTTAATATTTGCGAATGACGCCTAACATTTGCGAATATTTGCGAGTGATGATGATCATTTAAAATGATAGAATCAAGACAAGAAAATACAACAATATTTTTTAATAATAACCCGAAACCAATTAAGATATATAATTATATTTATTAATACTATTCCTCTTTCTTTTCTTTTTTTAAATCAAATTTACTAATTATACAAATGACTTATTATTATATTAATTAAATATATAATCAATACAAAAATTTATATACGCATAACCAAATAAACCTAATATACAAGTTTGTCATTTTTGATATTTTAAAATAAGCTGGCTTAAAATGACATTAGAAAAAAATATTCTATAAATGCTCGTTCAAAATTTTCACTACTTAATATGTCATAAAAGCAAATTACATTTATGTAATGTTTGTGTTCTCTTTCCATTTCCATACATATGTGAAACCTAGCTCTTCAATTTACTATATTTAAATTAATTATGCAAAACCTATTCTTCACTGAATGGTATAAGCAATTATACACGCACAGTATATACATATCTATGCCTCAGCATACACATAAGCATTCCAGAAATTAATTTGGTAGAACTGTTTTAAAGTAGGAAAATCAAATAATAATTTATAGAGAAACAAAAAAAAAAAAAATACAAATAATAAAAAAAAATACAATAAAATTTATAGCAACAAGATATAATGATAATAAAAGAGAAATTATACCACCCGACTTCCTTCTGGTTTCTTTCCACTAACCATCTCCGGACTTAGCAACTTTTAAGAGTGCTATAAACTATGGCAAGCAGGCAATGAGGGCTGCCCTTCTTCAGCAAAATGTAGACATTAAGGTGCTCATCATCATCAGCTAGCATCTGCGCTACATGACAGCAGCTTAGGAGTCTGGCTGGTGCACTAACATTGGGAGTTTACTTCATTAGCATTTTAATGATAAAATTTAGGTATTTTTATGTTTCTCAACTTTCTCTAGCCAACCAAGAGTCAATCCTGCAATTCTGAACAAACTACAATTTGAAGCTAGGTTCAGCTCTGCCTTCTTTCATAAGGTTCTCCACTGCTTTACAACTAGAATATTTCTCTTAGTTCAGAAAACTCTTAACCACCCAGCAAACAAAACATAGCAAGGAAAACAATAAACTCAGAAGAAACCCCCCCCCCCCAATCACCTGCTGAAAACCTTTTATAGCACACCTATAACAAATTGAGTACCTCTCTTTTACTATTACAGCTATTATCTCCAATTTCTTGAATAATTGATCATAACACCATTGATATAGTTTTTTTACACCTTTTTATTTTTCACTTCTTTCATTTTCCACTCAGACTTTTTTTTTTAAGTGTCATAGCATCGGCCGGGACGCGAACCCGCAACCCGGGCAACTGCCTGCTAGTGCAAGGCGGTCGCGCTGACCTCCTCAAGGAGTTCCGTTTTACATATGGTTTCTAATTTTAATACAATAGAAATATCTTTTTCCATCTTTACAAAAGATTCAAACAAAAAAAAAAAATCTGAGATATGACAAATTTTTAGATTCTCTCAGCTGATACTGGCCTTAAATTACTTAATTTTTTTAACAAAAAATATAATGCACAGGATGACCATTTCTATCTATTAGTAAAATTTAAAATTAGCCATACAATAATAACCTGCATTCCTTTTATGCTATGACATAGGGGGAAAAAATGTGCAAAACATTTACAATTACTCTGACTATCCCCCTTTTTATATATATTCTTGCACATAAACAATTTATAAAATAACCATAAAATCGGCAAAATAATGTAAAAATTAGCAGTTTGAGAGCGAGTTAAAGCTGACGATCGGTGCATCCGGAGAAAAGGCTAGACCACCTAAACACCCCCCCCCCCCAATGTTTCTGAACCCACTATCGCCCCCTCCCTAGAAGTCTTCACCATCCACTTTGGGAAACACTGCTCTAAAGCATTATTTGTAAAAACAACTACATCATCTGCAAAATCTGAATGACTTAAATAATCTCCATTTACTTTTACTCCTTTAGTTTTTCATTTTAATCCACAAAATACTTTTTACAGCATGGCTATAAAAAGTTTTGGAGATATGGAATCACCCTGTCTTACACCCTTCTCAATCTTAACTTTTCTAGTATCATTATGAAATCTAATTGTTGCTATTGCATTTTTATAAATATTCTTCAGAATACAATAATATCCTAGGTCTATTCCTTGATGATCCAATGCTTTTATCACTGAAGAAATGCTTATAGAATGAAATGCCTTTTAATAATCTACAAATCCAAAGCATAATGACAACTCATATTCATTGATTTTTTGTATAACTTCTATTAATATTTGGATATGATCTATTGTATTAAAATCACTTTTAAATCCAGCTTGTTCTTTTTGGTTGATTGAAATCCAATGTTCTCTGTAGACGAGTTGTAATTTTCTTGCTAAATTTTTGTATAAAACTGATAAACTGCTGATATAACTGTAATTTCTAATATCTTCTTTATCACCTTTTTAAAATTTTAATATTAATACCGCATTCTTCCAATTATCTGGTACATCTTTATCATTTAGACATTTGCTATGTAACTTTGCCAAAAAAATTTTTTTTATTTCATTACCTGCATCTTTTAATATATTGATTATAAATTCCATCCTTACCTGGAGTTTTTCCTTCTTCATAAATTTAATTGCATGTTTCAGTTTATTTAAAATTCTGGGCATTTCAAAAGATATAATAAATGTAGGAGGTACTTGTTCTTTATTATATAATTCTTGATAAAACTATATAATTCATGATGTCATCTCTCTTTTTCATAATAGTTTCATCTTTTTTTCTTATTAAAAATATGTTTCTTACCAATACCAAAATGTTGTTTTACACTCTTTGAGATTTTTATTCTCTTCTAAAGCTTTTCTTGCTAGTTCACAATTATATTTTCTTACATCATTATCAACTCTTTTTCATACCTGTTTACAAAATTTGAGATATTTAATTCTTCTTAATGCATCATTTTTATATGTCTTCATATTCCTTATTTTCTTCATAAATTCTTTAGATTCAGTATTATTGGTCAATTGCTGCTTTTTTCTACCAGCTATCTTTGTTGCAGTTTTTAAGTGTAACAGTTATTTTCCTATTAATTTCATTCAAATCTGAATCATGTTCAAAAATCTACTAATACTTGAAAACAATTTGCAAGTTCTAATTTAAATTCATTAGAATGTTTCTGAAAATTAGGAATATCAACTGTAAATATTGTTTTTCTTAATAATTTTTATCTCTCTAGTTATGAATTAACACATATTCTACATCTTATTAATTGATGATCACATCCTGTATTGAATTTATTAAGAATATTACAATCTTGAAATATGTATTTTCTTTTAGACAAAATATAATCCAATTCTGTTGTATTTTCATATGGATGCTTCCATGTCCATTTCCTTTTAACATTTTTCTCAAAAAAAGAATTCATAATATAAAGTTTTTCTTTTTCTACAAACTCCACAAGTCTATGTTTTTTCTCATTTCTATTACCATAACCAAATTTACCTACATCACTTTCATCTTTCATTTGTTTACCTATTCTAACATTCAAGTAACCCACAACAATTCTAAAATGTTGTTTAGTCTGATCAAAAGCCTTTTTCATATTCATATTAAAATCTTCTACTACTTCATCACTCTTTGGGGCATAAATCTAAATTATCTCATTTATTATCTGCTATTAAATTGAATAACTATGTTGTTTTTCCACTTTTTATTTATAAAGAATCATACTCCACTTGTACTTCCAATATTTGTACCTTTGTAGTAGAGTACATGTCCACTTTTTAAAACAATCGTCTCTTCACGTTTTCTTCTACCTTCACAAAGCCCAATAATGTCTCATTATATATAAGACAGCTATTCTTCCAATTTTTTCAATCTTTCTTCACTTGAAAGTGATCTGCAGTTGTAAGTGCTGAAATAAAAAGTTGGCTTATATTCAATGGGTACTCAACAATTACAAGTATGTTAACATTATTTAGGCAAACTAACTGTGTTAACTTTAAAGTAGCTAATCCCACAAAACTTTTCTGATGATAAAGAAACAGTTGGGCATAATCTTTTCCATGCAGTAAACTATTTAGGAATTGATATATGCTAACTACCAATTGTTTGGTGTTTTTTAAAGGTGCTCTTGTTTTTCTATTCCTGAATAAAATTTTACAGCAGATCTTTATTATAATTACACTTAAAGCAAAACATTTATTGGGATCAAAATAATTAAAAAAATATTGTTTTACAGATATTACCTGTTTGTTTGTTTTTTCTATTAAAAAAAAAAGATCATATGATTAATCTATAATAATCAATCAATTTCTGAATAATTACGGATAATACCTTGAAACATCACTTTGAGATTTTTATGTTCTGCATAATCAAAAATATGAAGTAAGCAATGAATATCTAAATATTTAATTTTATATGTTCTAAACTTCCCTGAAGTTTAATTTTGTAATGAATACAATATCCCCCTCCCCTAAATCAAAGTATAGCTCGATGCTTTACAACACAAAATTATTTTCTAAAGAATTCTTTAGTTGACTCTATACATGATTCATCACAAGATGACACAACTTAAAGTTTGATTTAAAAAAATAAAAACAGTTAAAAATTTTGAGTGCCATTATTGGAGAAGTGGTATTACTGCTGCCAACCATACCCACTCCTTGGAGTTGTTCGGGTTAGTGAACTTTGAATTTTTTTTGTCATAAATAGATTTAGGATCTTTATTTTTATTTGGTGTTTTCCCATAGTCGACCAAATTAGTTATCCAATACGGATACTAAATAAATATATAGCTAGTTTAAACTGAGTTGGTCAGCTGAAGATGTGCTAACTAAAAAAGATAAATGTTTGAATTATGACTTGGCCGTCATCTCTGGTGGGAAGTGTTATTCTATGAGAAAGATTAATATTATAATTTATTAGCCAAATAAAGATTAAAACAGAAATTTTCAGGTTAAATATTTCACATGCAAACTCTGAAGAAACAACTAAACTTCATTAGCTAGAGATAATTAATTAGACATTTACTTATTGTGAAACTAAATGTTGGTTTTGAAATAAGTCACTTTTTATATTAGTGTACTATTTTCTAGAGTGTGAAATTATAAGTCGTGAAATGCATTATGCTGTTACTGTTCAGTCACTGCTATTACTGTTTTCTATCTAAAAGACTTATTGTTATGTTTTGCTATGTTTATCATACTAAATGTAAATTATGAGACTTTAGTTTACATAATTGTTATAACTGTAAATTAATTATTATATGTGTAATATTTATTTCCAAAGAGATATTTTTTTCATATGTCATAGTATTGGCCAGGAGGCGAACTCGCAACAACCATCTGCAACCAATTGCTTGCTTGCAAGACGGCTGCACTGACTTCTCCGCTAACAGAGATATTTTATTTTAAGATAAATGACAATGTAAATCAAATGTATAAATTAAGATAATAAATGTAAAAAGAATTGATTAGTAATCGTATCCAATTTATCATCATTTTCAATCATTACTGTTGTATTAAAAGGTAAAGGTATGTCAAAATTTAATCAAATTTTTCATTGGTCTCTCTTCTCCATATTCTACTTGTAACTATCCATTTATTGACATCTTTTTGTAATTAAAAACCAAAACATTTACATATACACTCTATTTTAATCTTGTTTCTTTCATTGATATCAATAGTATATGTTTGCTCTATCGCTTATGAGTTTTACTTGTAATCTCTTCTACTTACTGTCACTATATATAATTTTCTTAATATTTAACTGTGTGGGCATGTTAAAAATCTATATATCCTTTTTTAAATACATTTACATACTCTATACAATATGTACATATTATAGTTAATAGAGAAACTTATTTAGTTAGGGAGATTGTCAATTAGAAGTAATTGACAGTTTTCTGACATCAAAAGGCATAAGGTTATCTCTGTTTGCATGGATATTTTCTCCTTATTTCTCTTCTTTATTATAACAATCTACATAAATATTTTATTCAATATATACCTATAAGACAAAATGAACAAGTTCAATTATGATGATGGTTAAATTAGTAGCAGAAAGATTGTATAACATAGTTCATCCCTGTCTTTGAAAATATAATTATATTATAAAATGATATAGTGAGTTAATTAAAATAAATATACTATTGTATCATACAAATTAATATTTGATTAAATTTTACTAAGCCAGCCATGGCTAATATAAACATTCTTGAGAGATTTTGCTATACTTACAACACTATGAATTATGTAATCATATAAAATATATAACATACTATACATAAAAACATAATATACATCTATATGATTTTATACAGGAAATAGTATTATATGAAAAAGTCAGTATTAAAATGTTCAGCCACATTTAATAAATTAAATATACTATTTGCATTTAAAGAAAAGCACAAATTGCAAGTTACCCAGCTCAATGAAGCAATCACTTAATTTACAACCAGGGTGGCCAAACTTTTAGACATTGAGGGCAACATTTTTGGTGAAAGTGCATCTGAGGGTGACTATGTTTTTTTCAGGACTTTGAACCAGAAATCAGAAAAATTTTGCATCATCTATCAGCCATTTCTGGTCATATTTTCACTATTTTATGCTTATTTTATTGTAAATTTGTAGCTTTATTGGTATTTAAATTTTAATTCCAAAAAATCTGCTATTGGTAGGATTTTTCAAAAAAATCAATTTCCGATGGCAGTCTATTGTATATAATCCCATCTCTTTTCCCTTATAAAGTGCTCCAAAGCACTAGCTGTCAACTTTGGTTATTGTTCTCCAGGTGTTTCTAACTATCAAAGTCAGAAATTAAACCAAAATGTTTTATGCTTCCATAATAGATTTTGAATATAAATAAATATATTTCTCATAATTTTTTATATTCAGAATTAAGTTTTTATATTAATTTACTTAAATATATAGTAATGTATAAGGGATTCGAACTCAGACTTTCACACAACCCTCAACTCTCAGTGCCATCTCATATTGCTGACCCATCTGATCATACACATGTTGAAAAGATAACACCAATATACATATTTCATGCTAAACCAGCAATGATCATTTGGTCCAGATTACTATCTCCACACATATATACAATCAGGTGAAGGTGTGTGTAAGTCTGTACAGTGTATTAATTTACATATTAAAACATATTGCATTAAAGGTCTCCCCATCCCTCACATATGTATATAAATGGATTATTTTCCAGTACATGAGGGGTTAGAATGACTTAATAGTCAACATGGGTAGGATGATAACATTGACACTAACATGCGATTTGAACATTCCATCATCATATTTTTAATTAAATAGATGGCTAAAGAGTTGTGGGTTGGATTAGTTTGAAGCTTGTCCATTAAAGTATGAAGATTGGCTATCTTAATATAAAGCTGAGCACTGATTGTATATATGTGTGGAGATAGTAATCTGGACCAACTGATGATTGCTGATTTAGCATGAAATACATATATTGGTGATTATTTATCAGGTGGGTCAGCAATATGAAATGGCATGGAGAGTTGATGATCGTGTGAAAGTCTGAGTTCGAATCCCTTATACATTACATTATATATGTGGAAGTGCGTGTAATCCTGTACAGTGAATCACTTTAAATATATAGTTTGATTTAAAAAAATTTAAATTTTACAAGTCTGTGCTCATATACCCTATATTACATATATAGACACATGGTATATATTAAGCCTGTGTTTCACTTAAGACTAATCAAGGAAAAGTGAATAGCACTGGACCATTATTCAAGCCAAATGAATAAAGTTGATTATTATTTGCATATCAATGACATTCAGAGATAGCAAAATGCAACTATTTTTCATAAATATTTATGGATTTTATTATTAGTTTTTACAACGTATTGATTAATAATGTGGCTAGATTTAGATTTTTGTTTAAAATATTTATTTTTAGACGAAGAAAAGACAACAGAAGTGAATAATAAGCTATTGTAATTTTTAAGACACAAAAAAATCACCGTCATTTTCACGTAATGATTGATTGAAATATAATTCTTTTGTTTCACTGCAGGCTATTTTTCATATGTTTTTCTTCAGTTATTAACATTATTTTAAATTTTTCGTTACATTTATCCAATTTGAATGTAAAATAATTAAAATGTTTAGAAGCTAAATTAAAACAATTCTGATAATTGTACATTAATATATTTCAGAAAGGAATCTGGCTAGATCCATATTTAACGAATCAAATCACTCAAACTTTTATTCAATCTGGCCAATAAGAAAATTCATCAGACAAAAGATTAAATTATCTCAGCTCCCTTTAGTATTATAATTTGTTCATGTCCCTTTATAAAATATTTATTAAATTATAGTTTTAAATTACCTATAAATAATTATTTTCTAAAGCTGGTCCTGAATTTTAAAAAAAATTCAAGAAAAAAAAAGAAAAATTATTTAAGAATTATATTAAAATAAATTAGATGCAAATTTTACAAAAAAAAAGAAAAAGAAATTGTCTTGGACACCCCTGATTTATAATATTTAATAATATTAATATTAAAATAAACTTTTATGTCT
The DNA here is from genome assembly GCA_028023455.1 of Epiperipatus broadwayi. Lineage (NCBI taxonomy): Eukaryota > Metazoa > Onychophora > Udeonychophora > Euonychophora > Peripatidae > Epiperipatus > Epiperipatus broadwayi. Next base: position 6,253,613 of record JAQFVV010012439.1, on the reverse strand, counting down.
TATCAATGTATTACATTTTCTATTCCTAGTTTATCAAGTCTTATACATATATATTACCTTTAATACTATAAGTGATTAATAATTTAATCAATAGAGTTAATTGGACTGCTATAGGAATAAACAGTGTAATAATATTGCAATAGTTATATTTATTTTGACATTATAACTTTTTATTTGGAAACAGTACTTATTTATTGCTTTATCAATGATACTACTGGCAAATGTTTTAACTAGAGCTTATCCTAATGAAATGTGTTTTTGTAATTTGTTTATGTTTTAATTTTAGCGATAAAGTGTTTTAAACTTAATTAAATATAATAGTTTTATTTACCATTGAAAATGTTTTTAATTCATGCTGTTATAAACTTGACCCATCTATATACATGTTTTAACAAAATCAGAGACGGTTTTGAAAGAACCCACACTGTAGCATAAACTAAATGTGAGCCAGCAAATTGTAAATACTTGTAAGAATATTAGTCATACCTGACCATACATTGACATTTATAATAGTATAGATGAATAAAGATATTTAAATATATAAAATCTATATGTAGATATATCGCTACACTTCCTATGCAAACCATATTACTTATTTCTATATCAATATATATCCTTAATTGTGATGACAATCAAATCTTGTACATCTCACAATTTATAGCTAAATTTTATAAAACATGAAATTATATTTCCTGATCACCAGCCATCTATAATAAAATGAAACCAATATTGAGAAGATATATACCAGTAATACGCCAAATATAACTTTTATTTATTTCAGTCTATTATGATTTATCTTTTCAATTCAGAGGGTTATCCTGCAATTCTGGAATTGAAACATTATCCACATTTTATTAAATTTCTACTGATTAGCACGAATTTTTAACTCAAGGAAACAAGTCTCATATATGATGTCACACAAACTTATTAAAACTTATTTAAATGTATGTAAATAAATCATTTTTTATAGCGCGATGTTTGTAAACTGTAATATTTAACACAACATTACGCTGTTGCACATGCGCTTTGAAGATTTTAACTATAAATGAATGAATACTAACACTCAACCACATGATAAAGTCTTTGGAAAAGATAGAATGACCATCTATCTTTTCGAACCCAAACGCTTTTGTATGGGCGAATCTTAAGTGTTTGAAAGTGAAAAAAAAAAAACTTATTTAATAATCAAAATAGTATGAAATGTGAAAATCAGAATTAAATAGCAAATAGACCAGATTTAAATAAACAACTACTTTATTAAGTTAACATATAATAATAACAAATAAATCTCAAACTTTACATAACAGTCAAATTTACAAAATAAATTTAAACTAAAATAGAACATCAAACAAGCACTTAATGAAGTTATAAAAATATTATTTTGCTCTCAACTCTTAAATATAGGATTATTTGCATTAATATTTATTTTAAAGAATCATTGTAATCAATGATAAAATATAGATGGAGGAGAATGACATTTACAAAATTTATATACTCCAAAGCAAAAGAAGAAAGAAAATTAAATTTAATGCTTACCTAAATTAATAATGAATTTTAAAAAAAATGTTTTAGTTCTTTTTGTTACAGCAAAAAAAAAAGAGGGTGGTGGTGGTAAATCATACTGGTAATATTTTTCTTTTTTTATATGTCATAGCATTGGCCAGGAGGTGAACCCACAACAACAGTCTGCAACCAACTGCTTGCTTGCAAGGGGGCTGTGCTGACCTCTTGGCTAACAAGGCTTGACTAATATTTATTGTTTGCCATAAAAATAACTCAAATTTCTTAAATACCCTTTTGCAAATGAATATGAACTTAAATGTTCTTTCTATTCTGGAAAATGGTAACTTCTTGATTCTTTTATTGCAGACAACTTTCATCACTTACATGAGAGATATTTGAATGAGGAAGGTGAATTTGTAGATTTAATAATAGCTTTTGATCATGCTAAATTAGATATATTCTCGATGCTAGGGCACCTCAATTAGGTCAACATTTTGTTATGGTAATTGGTATTATATGACTCTGCAATTGGCCAGCAAAAGAAAACTCCTATTTTCTGGATGCTACATTTATAAATAATGAAAAAGCATATGCACTTTTAAAGGGTCTTAATCAGATATTTAGAACAATATATATCCACAAGCTTGGAGCTTATGGAATATTTTGACATTGTTTGCAATGATTTCCAGGTGAATTGGCTTAACATATAGCCAGGTGTTTTTGTTAAAATAGCCTCCAAAATGTATGGCAATCACACTATTCACCCAGCTTAAATTTTAAAGTAAACTTATGGTTTCTTCAGACGGTTTATTGGGATGATGCAACTGATATACTATTTTAAGTTCTTTTATTGTTTTTGTAATATCTTGAAACATATGCATTTGGTATCTTGAAACATATGCATTTAGTACATAGTTAGCAACAACTATAACATAAAAATACATTTTTAATTATCTTTAGTTTATCTAGAGCAATTTTAATGACATAATTAAGTGCTGCTTTTATAATAAAGTTGGACTTCAAAATATTTCACACATGAAAGCTGCAATCTAAATAATTATATAATTTACTTAAATTGATTTATATTTTAAATACAAGTATACTTTATATACCTGGAGTCTAAATAGAAGAGCAGGCTTTCAACCTCCCTTCAGTCATCTACTCTATCTCATACAACTGATGCACATGACCACACACATGTGAAAAAGATAAATGATCTCCAATATACATATTTCCTGCTGTACAAGCACTCATTAGTTAGTCCAACTCATCATCTACCATATACATATATAATCAGTGCTCAACTTATATTAAGATAACACATCTTCACACTTTGATGGACGGGCTTCAATCTACTCCACTCTCCAAATTTTCAGCTATCTATATCATTGAAAATCTGATAATGGAATGCCCAAATTCCTTGTTAATGCCAATATTATTGTCATGTTCATGTTGAATTTAAGTCACTCTGACCCATCATATATAGAATCTTGTCTATTTAAATACACAAAAGAAGGATGGGCAGGATACAGGTTTAATTTGTAATATTTTAAATGCAAGTATATTTTATATATCTAGATGTAATATAGAGGATTTAAACACAGACTTTCAAGCTCCCTTCAGCCATCTAACCTATCTCAGACAACTAATATACATGACCATACATATGTGAAAAAGATAAGTGATCTTCAATATATAGCACTCATAATCACTTGTATGAGATAGAGTAGATGGATAAAGAAAGCTTGAAAGACTGTATTCAAATCCTCTATATTACATCTAGATTTCAGGTCTATAAAGTATACTTGTATTTAAAATATATTACAAATTCAGCCTGCATCCTGCACAACCATCTGTGTATTTAAATGGACACGGTTCTATACATGAGGAGTCAGAGTGATATGAAGTCAACATGGACATGACAATAATATTGGCATTAACAAGAAAATGGGGCATTTCATCATCAGATTTTCAATGATATGGATGCTGAAAAGTTGGACGGTGAAGTTGATTGAAGTCTGTCCATTAAAGTATGAAGATTTGCTATTTTAATGTATATTGAGCACTGATTATTTATATGTGTGGGAAATGATGATCTACACCAAATTGATGAATACTAGTACAGCATAAAATTCGTATGTTGGAGATCATTTATCTTTTTTACATGTGGTGTGTATCAGTTGTAAAAAATAAGGTACATGGCTGAAGGGAGCTTTAAATTTGATTTGTACTCACTTCTAAAAATTGGTACCATAAGTTACTGCTAGTATAATAATAGCAAAACCATTGATACAATATATTTAACATTTGCAGCTTGTACTAAATAGATCTATATTTTATAAGATGAGGTTTGTTTTCATAAGGAATCTCTGTTTTTGGCTGTCAGAAAGCTAATTGTTTTTTTTTTTCTATTTTAAAAAGCCTTGAGTATTATAACTTTTTCTAATGCTTTCATTTTAACTATTGAAGTAACTAAACTATGTAAGGTTACAACAATAAATGTATTTGTTGGGCCATACCTATGTCTCAATAATTAATAAACACACATTAATTTTTTTATCAATTTATTTTCTTTGACTGTGCAAAATCTACCTGCCTTTCTCTTCTTGCCTTTTGACTTCATGCTAAATGTGTGTGTATATGTATATATACACAAAATACATATAATTAGTAATAATTATAAGTGTAAAACTAATGGATTGCTAATTGTGTATTATAAGTAATTAAATGATATATTAACGCTAAACTAAAAGTATGTGCGTGGATGCCAGGGGCATTCACAACATTTGATAAAGCATTAGACTAATTAAATGGTTTAATTAAAGAGAAACTATAAAGTAATTTATTAAGAAGGATTAGATAATGTAAACAAAGCCATTGCTTAAAATAGACAATTCTAAAGTCGTGGCCTTATCTAATCAGAGATCGAATAGGAACTAAAGAGATGACCACCACATGGACAATGAATGGCCAATCAAGGGAAGCTACTCTAAAATCAAAGCGTGCGCAGTAATAGATCTAAAATTGAATTGAGACTATACACTTGCTAAGTGAAGCTCTTGAAAGGTAGATGTGCCATTTCCTCAGGTGCTCCAGTCTGCTCTTTCCTTCACTTAGCCTTGCAGAGAGGTTTACCTCCGGATGTCCCAAAGTAAACCTAGGAACTATAACAGGTCATATCGATCTCATTATTATTTTGCTATGCCTTCAGGCCCCTTATTTATATATAATAATAGTGTGTGTATATTAGTCATATTTTGTATATATTAAGAGTGATTAACTCATATATAATTCTGTAAATAAATCTTCGTTATTTAAACCTAGTTGCTGAGCTGCCTCATTAATTATTATATATTTGTGTTATTGATATTTGCAATCTAGCAAGCAATAGAGTGCCACTGGACACAGCACTTCACAATACCCTTTCTATGGAATAGAATCAAAATAGAATCAGTCCTTTTATTCTTACACTGACCATTTTTATTTCAATTCAAAAATAATTAATCATGATAATCTGATGCAATATATTTTAAACGAATTTACAAACTAAGTCTACTGGGGTCCCCAACCCTATGACCGCGGGCACCATGGCACCCGCAGAACATTTTACATGTGCCCGCTGCTATCCGAACATGATAAAAAAATTATTTATCTGATACAAATAAATTTAATTTTTAAAATTTCTTATAAATTATTGTATTATATTGTAACCAAATTGTAGAGCATACTATACTTTTACAGCATAAAAATATAAACGTTAATTATATGTTAAATTTTTATTTTTGAAATAAATAGTTTTTTTGTACATTATGTGTATTATTAACAATATCCAACTATAAATTTACATTGAAAAAATAAATGGTGCTCACCATCTGGTTGAAAAAATGAATGGTGCCCGCCATCTGGCTGAAATTATAGAATGTGCTCTTAAGTGCAAAAAGGTTGAGGACCCCTGAACTAAGATAAGAATTTGCTTGATCTGTTGAATCTTTAAAAGCTATTCTTATCCTAATAAAAGACTTTATATACATGATACACAAACTTTTTAAACTAATTTGATAATGAAAATAGTGTGGAATGCATACTGAGAGTTAAATAAATAAGCCAGGTTTAATTTAATAACTGCTTTATCATGCTAATTTATAATAATAATAAATACATTTCAAACTTTTCAATAGTCATATTTACAAAACAAATTCATATTAAAATAAAGAAATTGTCAACATGACACTATGAATGTATTAAAATATTATTTTGTAAAGAAATATTTTGTTCCCATTCCTAAGTGTGGGATTACGGTCTTTAATATCGTTTTTACAACCAATTTGATTAATGATGGTATTTTAAATTTTTAAATAAATATATTTTTAACATAGAAGAGAATAGCATTTACAAAATTTATATACTACAAGAACGAATAAAAAAAGATTTTTAAATTTAATGTTTACTTAGATAAATAATGAAAAAAAATCATTTTTTTCTTAATACTTTTGCACAATTAAAAATATTTTTTTTTTTACTAGTAAAACTCAAATTTCTCTTTGTAAACAAATACGAATTTAAATATTTCCATAGTGATGTATAAGAGCTTCTTTTAGATATCACAGACACAATCTGGAGTTTACATGAGTTGTTATTTTAAATACAGATAAAAAAGTGCTTTTTTCCCATTTATTTAAATTATAATGCTATTAAATATATTGGCTTTATAAGTTTTGATTTTCACTAAACTAGGAATATTGTGGCAATTAGAAGATTACTTCCAGACTGTGGCAATATAATTCGATGGTAACAATAACAGGTGACTGCACATACTATGAAAGAATTGCAATAAGCAATTCTTTTCTTTTGAATGCTACATTGATGAATGCAAAAAAGCAGACACAATTTTAAAAAGTTTTAACTGGGAATGTAGGCCAAAACAAAGTTATAGAATTCATTGTTTCAAGGACATATACTTAACAAAATAATCTGCACTGATGTCCAGATGAACTAGCCTAATATGATACCAGATCTGCTCCATGAAACCTTGTCTGCTCCATCATCAATTACTAATCTTTATGAGAATAGTATTTTGGCTAGCAAGACTTAAAGTAAACTACTATAGTTTTTTTTATTCTTATTTAATGTAATTCTTTTTTTTCTTTTCAAATTTATGGTTTTTATTAAATATTTGAAAACCAGAACTCTTCACAAGACTGGGAGTTTAATTGTAAGTATAGGGGATTTGAACTCAGATTTTCAAGCGCCCATTAACTATCCACACTATTTCATACAACTGATACACATGACTACACACATGTAGAAAATATAAATAATCACCAATATATGTATTTCATGCTAAACCAGCACTCAACAGTTGGTTGAAGCCTGTCCATTAAAGTATGAAGATTTGCTATCTTAATATAAAGTGAGCATTGATTATATATATATGTGTGTGTGAGAGATGATAATCTGGACCAACTGATGAGTGCTGGTTTAGTATAAAATGTGGATATCTTCTTTACAAACTTTACTAATGTGTTTCAAAAATGTGTGATGGAGTGAAAGTAAGCATATCTAAAAATAATATAAAAGTGAGAGTAAGAATATGGATTATCAGCAGAAATATTTTTTACCATGACTACTAAATAAAGTAAAACAATAAGTTTATACATGCTTGCTATGGTAAATAGAATATGATCACAATAAGAATTCAATTTTGAGTTGGGTAAAGTTACAATTTTTTTTTCAGGCTCAACTAGTACTATTCACAAATAGTGTTCAATTATTATTTGTCTAAAAAACAAAAATAAAAAAAAATGTATCCAGTTATTCTCAATCAGTCATTGGCAAATTTGCTGAGGAATAATTTCTAATTTCCTGTTCCTATAATAGAGAGTCTTAGAGACTTTTATCCTAAAATAAGAAATTTACAGGATGATCTATCTTTTCATATAAATAATAGAATAATTGATGTTTTTTTATATATATTTATTAGAGAAAAAAAGTAAAGTTGTGTAAAATTATTAAAAATACATTTAAGTAAAAATATTTTTAATTTATATAAAAATAAAAAGTATATAGAGTATGAAAAAATGTATTACAATAATGGAATGTTATTGTTATTTGTTGATGAGAGATTAAGATATCAAGGAAATAGGGTAAAAATGAAATGTTCATTTTTTGAATATCCGATAAGTTATACAAAGATTTGGACGAAGATAAAAGAGAGAGTTTATGATTTTTATGTTTACAAAAATGCAATTTACGATTATAAGAAAAAGTTTTTATTAAAATGAAATAGGTGACAAATATAAATCAGAACTAAAAAATAATTAATTAGTGATGAAAAAACGTAAATGAATTTATCTGACATATAATGGTTTTGGAGAGAAGTTTTATTTTAATTTGGGCAAGCAGCATAGTCTTCATATAAATAATTTATAATTGGATCATTGAATTATTTAATTTTTAGTGCAGATACAGAAATAAGTTTTATTATCTAAATCTATATACCCGTATCTTTGTAAAACTATCTGTAGTGACTATTTAAGTTGAATGCTGTGCTAGCTCCAAAAGTTATAAGAACAATGAGCATAGCTTGTTATATATAGATAGATGGATAGATACACATGTGCATGTAAACACAAATAGTCAGACACCGGCAGTCAGATAAGATACATACACACAATCCGACAAACATAGAAATACATAGATAGGTAGACGTCTTATTTTTCATGAATATTCATTGTAAACATGTTTTACATTTTTTATAAATTCAAGTTTTATTTTGGGATAATTTATTTTCGTTTTTTAATATATAATTTATTTTAAAATAACCGTTATTCTCTAATAACTGTTATTTATATTATACATAAAGTGTAATTTAACGGTTTATTTATTTCTATATATTTTTATTCTAATAATTTATTACATGTAAATACATTCTGACATATATAGACACTAAGTGATAAAGAAGTAGTATATAAATAAGTTTTATAGTTAATTATTGATATACATTACACAAAAAGCTTTAGAAATGCATAGTTTTTTTAGCTAATACAACAATTAACTTTCAAAAAACATCTATTTAACTTTACTTACAGATTTTGAATTTAATAAAGTTTAATTATATTTATATTTTATAAACATATATAATATGTCGACGTTTAACTTTTTTTTTCCTTTTGCTATTGTCTTATTAACATCTCACATACAGAAGAAATATTCAATTTTCTGTTTTTATCACTGCATATTTCACCTTAGCAAATTCTATCACAGCTATTCGTCAGCTCAAAGATCAGATCAAACTCTTTGATAAAGGATGCATTTTTGAAACATGGACTTCTGTTAAATCAAGTGAACAAGATATACATAATACATACTATAATTTCAAGTACACTTTTTTAAAGTATATTTATATTTAACTTTAGTTATAAATTTTAGATATATTTCAATCTTCTATTGCATCACACATTTTTGAAACATTTGAATAATCAAAGATATATAAAAAATGTAAATAATCCCCAAGATAGACATTTTGTGCTGAATCAGCACTTATCAGTTGACCCAGATCACAATATCATATGTTAAATTTTCTGCACCAACAACTTTGACCTCAAATACTTTATGTAAATATATTAATGATTATTACTAATCATTTATTAAATTAGATATTACCCCTAGCCCAAATATAGAATTTACATGTTGATTTTCAACTTTATTTTATTTTTCCTTTTTACATTTTAGGTCATGATTTTATTAATAGCTAACTCTTTTATCTCACATTAGAGAGAAAAAAATGTTAATGACAATATGCATCTGAATCAATATATATATACTGTGATGTACACATGTTGCAATCTATAGATTCATTGTAGTGCATAAATAGTTAAAGGTCATCTAGTTAATAAAAAAAATACATATTGTTTTGAATAAATCTGGTATAAGTGAACCATTTATTTACTAAATTTAAAGCATTAAATATTTTATTTAAATTATTACTGAATAATAACAACACCTTATTAGAATTAGCAGAGAATCACATGATCACAAGTCTGTATTTAACTACATTTTGTATTGTCATAGCTCTAGAAATGATTTTTGGCAAGAAGACATACTTTCTTTTACTTAAAATTTTGTGTTTATTTTACCTTACTTACATATATATTCAGGACATATAGAAGGAAATATACATTGTAAGACAATTTAGAGAGAGAGGGCATGATCTCCCTCTTCATATCTTCATGATTAAAATGAAATGGATATCACAATTGCTATGTTGGATTGCCAGAGAACTAAGATAATTGAATTTACTTAGATTGTAGTATCAACAGAAATAACACTTAGATATCATCTAATGATTCAAATTGCTTATGAATCCCTAGGTTTGTATTTTTGATAACAGGAAGATACCAAATGAAATATCGAATAATAGAATATCAGTTGAAGTCATATAGATGTAAAACTAAAGTAATAGACACTAAAAAACCTTTGAAATTAACACTGTCACATAAGTTTCATTAAAAAAATAAATAGTTAAAAAAAAGGCATAATGATAATTTTAATGATAAACATTTATTAAAGTTTTTTTTATTAATAATTTCCATTAATAAAACTTACTTGGCATTCATTATCATTTAAACGATATGAAAAATATACTTTTTTTTTTTTAAAAAAAGTAACAATATTAAAACTTTTATTACTTTGTTTAAAGAGTTTATCTTTAATCCTTTTATGACTGTATGTTTTATAATTTAAATGGACATCACATCTATTAATTGCAATCTTAAAAAAGAGAAGGAGGTAAATTATAAAATATATATTAGATTGCAGTTGATAAATTAGAATTATAATCTTTATTTTATCCATCTCACTGAGTTAATGTTTATTTCAATTTATATTATTATTAACCTAAATACTTTGATTTGCCTATTGTATCAATCATTATAAAAGTATTTTATTACACAATTTAATTTACAATTAAGATATTTTATTGTCCATACCATACTATATTTTGTCATTAAGTGAGCAATCATTTAGTGAATTTATTTTCTTTTCCAAGCAAAATATTCATTCTCTGAACAGTTGGCACCTTACAAATTCATGAGTCCATTGTAAATATAAATTTAAACTGCCATTGAGCCATTTATGAATCACATATTTATTTGTCTATTTTAGTTATATATTTAGTTGCCTAAGTATGTTTATGTAATATATTTGAGTGTCCAAATATTTAGTGCATAAGTGGAGAAAACCACTTGGTTCATGATTTTATTTATTATCTGTGGTTGCCCAAATCTGTAAGGCACTTGCAGGCCAGCTAACATTGCTCATTCATAATATTTTTATTATATTCATGATCACCCAAATCTAAAAAGTATTCCGAGAATGGAAATTATTTTAGCTTTACATTTTTCACAGTCTTTATTAGTTTTCCTTCACATTTTGGCTCATCCAACAAGGAAATATTGCTTATTCATGAGACAATGTTGCCTTCATTAACATTGTTCATATATTTCAGAATCATTTTCTTCACAATACATATATATAGTGAAGTATTTAGGTTACATGCCATAATGATGTGCTAAAAATTATTTTTTTAATGTTTAATATTTTGTTAAAGAACAAATTTATTTATATATATTTAATCAAAGCTGTGAATAAATAAACAGGTTTTATTTTAGAGTATAATCTGTTTAGCTGCAAACTCCATCTTTCTATTTTGAATTTGCCCTAGTGAGACTTTAGTACATATTTCCCTATATTTAAACACTTTATTTTTACAATTAAACCCTTTTTCAGTATCATCTATTGATAAGATTAACATTATTTATTACAAATATAAGCTTTCAAATGATAGACATTCTAAAAGTTAATATTTGACATTTGTAAAATATAAAAATAAATTTTTAAATGGTTCTTATCTATAACAATGATGCATGTTGTCATTAGACATACTTTATTTACTCATAAAGTTATTAGATCAAAGTATTAGATATTTGAACCATTTTTTAAAATCAAAAGAAATCTATGGTTAATTATCATCAAAGAAAAAACAAATTTTAGAAGTAAATAATCAATTTAATGTTTTTAAGATTTTTAAAAAATTTCTTTACAGTTTTGACAAAAGACCATTGTTTTACCCAGTAAAACAGCTTTTGCTTGCTCCAACTAACTTTTTAAGAGTTATCTTCCTAAAAATATATGGTTTGAAAATGCATTGAATTGTAGAAATGTAATTTTTTGGTTTAAAATGAGTACTTTCAAAAATATTACATAAATAAACTTTAATATGTAAACAAATTATTGAAAATTACAATTTGTTTTAGAAATGGAAATTTTCTGTTATTTTGCAGTAGGCTAAAACACTTTTGTCATTTCTACTGAATTTTAAAAGGGCATGCCTCATGGCATGGTCCTGAAAAAGTGAGTGGTCTATCCTCATGCTTTCCTTGCTAATACTTCAGATTTGCTCATATATAAGTATTTGAATTGTAGGAATAAGTGGATTCATTTTATTTCTGCATAAATACTATATCTTGTATTGGAAAGGAAAGTATTCATTTATTATTAACACTCACAAAAAGCACATGCACAATTATCTTGAAAGGCTGCTATTTGAATGTAATACAATTGTAGGCACAGTGCTATATAAAAATAAATGCTTATTTACATATGATTAAGTTTCAGTTAGAGTGACGTTTAGTAAATTCTAGACAATTTCACCGATGTCATTCATTCAGACACCATAAATAGTAATTTAAAGTGAGTGGTCTATCCTTAAGCTTTCCTTGCCAGTACTTCACATTTGCTCATATATAAACATTTGAGTTGTAGGAATAAGTGGATTCATTTTATTCCTGCATAAATACTATATCTTGTATTGGAAAGGAAAGCATTTATTATTAACACTCACAAAAAGCGCATGCACAATTAGATTGAAAGGCTGACATTTGAATGTAATACTACTGTAATTGGTTAAAAGGTTTATTATAATGCTGACATTTTCAGATTTCTTTTCCAACTAATAATTTTGGAATTGTAACTGTGGTTATAGATAGGCTTAAAACAATGTAGAAAAGATACAGCAATTCCAGCAACATTATAATGCTCAAAGCTATTGATGGTACAAATCAGGATAAAGTAATTTTTTCTATTGATAAATAAATTTATTGATCTTTTAACTTGCTTACAAAAAATAATTATTAAGCCATCAGTATAAGAATAAGACTACCTGCTATTGTTTATTTGAAAATAATTCTAAAAATATTTTTGGAGTAAAGAAATTCAATACAATCAAAAGGTATAAAAACGATCTTTTAGTCAGAATTGAAAACAATTATTAGAGATAATGAAATATCTGCTCATAACTTCTTTCTAATTTCAAATGCTTTGTTTCCTCTCAATTCAGAATCAAATCATATGATATCTGGTTTTGATATTTTGACAATACTTGTATTTTGTAATGACTTCCTCTGTCAAAAATTTTTGTTTTGTTTTTAATTTGATAAATTGATTTTAATAATGTGGAAGGAAATATAGGTGTAAAAAAGTATGTAAAATAAAATTTTTAAAAAATATTAATATTAAAAATAAAATAATCTAACATATATTTTATTTTTTACTTTTATACAATTTTTTAAACTTCACTTTTATTTACTATATCTACTGCTTCATTTAAAAATAAGGTAATATGTTCAGACCAAACACAAATTAGATAGAATATTTTATTGGTAATATTAGAGATACAGCATTGATATATGTCTGCATGGATAGTTTGCTATATATTAATTAATATCAAATTTCAGAAATATCATTACTAGTAGAATTTGAGAGTTCACAATTATTACTTCTATAATTTTGTGAAAATAATAGATATTAAAGTAACTGAATTAGAAAAAATATTTAAAAAAATATATATATTGTAGAAATTTATCTTTTGGGGAAATATATTTATTTATAAATATTTTTTATAACATTTAAAATTAACACTGTTTTCAAGATGCCAGTAGTAGTAATTTATATGTTTTTGTTTTCTAATTATTTAATTAAATACTTATATCAAAATAATAAGTTTAATAATAAAAATTATAAATGCGAACTTTTGACATCAAGACATCTGTATTAAGAAACTCTGTTTGAGAAAATAGCAAATAGAATAATAAGTTTATATTCATTAAATCAAATCCATAAAGACATATGAAAATAATTTACAATTAGACTATAATCTCTAATAAAACAAATAGAATTCTAATAGAAAAAAAGGAATTGCATTATAAATATGGTTCAGTGCATTTTCCTCTGAATAATAAAATATAAGCTATTACATAGATATAGTTTTTTTAAAAATAACTAAATAAGAGTAAAGAGAAATAGATATAAAAGATATATTTGAAATTATTATCATAAGAATTAAACATATCATGTTTTAATTACTAATTAATAAAAAATTATGATATCAAACTCATTTTAATAACTTTGTTACATAATAACACATGATTTTTTTTTAGTTTAGCTGAAAATGCATTGATAAAAGTCATCTCTACTTTGAACCAGTTTGGGGCAAGCATTGAGTTATTAATGGAAATCTGATAGTCATAAAAATATATTATAATTTGTTTTATTCAATTAACTCATCTTAAATAAGAAGGTGTTTGCATTCTATAACTTACATAAAACTGCTAGCAGAGGAGAGAGAGACAGATAGGAAAGATGCTTATTAGTGTTTATTGCTGTAGTTTTTAATTATGATTATATAATTATATAATTTGATTCTGCATTGATTTTGGTGAATGTTTTATATTTAGTTTTATATAAATAATATTTATTTTAGATTAAACTTTACTTTTATATCTAAATTCTGATATATGTTTTTAATTAATCTATTTTTAACACAGGTGCCTTAAAAATGCTTATGTGACAGCCAATCAGATGCAATAATGACTGCAAGTGGAACTCTCAATTCCAGAACACAAGCCAGAACTACAAGAAAAAGATGGGATCCACCTTCTTCTCTACTTAAATTTATATATAAATAAGTCAGGCTCAAGTATTCCAAACTAATATATTCTGAATTTATATATAAATTTAAGTAGAGAAGAAGGTGGGCCCATCTTTTTCTCATAGTTCAGGCTTGTGTTCTTGAATTGAGAGTTCCACATGCAGTCATTATTGCATCTGATTGGCTATCACATAAGCATTTTAATGTGCTTCTGCTGAAGGTTTTAGCCTTTCATGTTATTATTAGATCATCGCTCTAATGCTTAATAAATTTAATATATTTAATCTACTTTTATAAATATAAGTGAAATTTTGTGAATGAGTTTCCAAACAAACAAACAAAAAATGTAATTTACAAAAAATTATTAGATCTTTATTTTTACCATAATAGAAAGTCTTTTATTACCATTTCTTATGATGATAAAGTATGAGAATAGTTATTTTAATTTATTAAGTTAATTCATACAGGATAATGATGTTTATCAAAAAGGTTTACCTTTTACACCAGTACTTAAGAGAAGAATTAAAACTTATAATCATATTAATGTCAAAGCAGTAGCAATTTTTTTCCCATACAATAGTGCCAAATTAGTGTAAGCACTAACAATCAATAGATGATAGAATATTATGTATTTTAATCCCTATCCATTGTCTTTCTATCCAATATCCTCTAATTTTCTGCTTATGATTTTCATCAATGGAAGAGCTTTGGATATGAAAGCAGTACATTTGGATAACTAACATATTGCTCCAATACACATCATTCACCTTTCTAATTAACTATAAAACTATTAGTTCAAACTGAAAGCAAAATAATGATTTCAATCCAAAATAATTTCTCTGTATAGCTATACAGATATGAATATATTTTAGCATTTATATATTTTGATGTCTTTGGTTTTTAAATAACCACAGTTATTTGTATCCCTTAACTAGGATTGGTATTAAAGCACTAAAACACAACCTGTTAAAACATTAGTTGACGTGATGTAATCCACTGTGACTTCTCCTTATACAGAATCAGGAATCTCTCAGCAACTGTCCAGAGAAACCTGTAAGACACTTTACCTTCCCTTTCCATTTCCCACTCTAAGTTTTCCCACAGCATAATCATTGTCAACTCCATGGCCTTCATATCTAAATCCTCCTTATCTTTTCCTAAACCCAGCATAAAAACCAATAATCCACTTTTTGTATAATCACTTTGTTCATATTTCTTCTTCCATAACTTTATTATCTGTACCCTTTCTGCTTTCAAGCATTGAATTGACAGATGCCTAATATTTTCTATGTCTTCCTTACACAACCTGCAGACTAAATCACCCATATTTTTACATTTACATGTATATTCCCTTGTTGCTAAAGATCCCATTTGAGTCTTAAACAATAAACTACTTTTCTTGCTATTATCATAAATTAACTTGCACCCAATGTTCCATTTACTTCTATATATATTTAAAATCTTTTTACTCTCCATACTAGTTCTCCATCTCTCCAACTCCTTATTCTTTATTAATGCATCTATTCTTTTATCCAATTCCTTACAACTATAATACTCAATAATCCTCCTAACACAATCATCCCACCTTTTGTACAAGTATACTGATATAAATTCTTTATCCAAAATTTCTGCATACCACATTACCTTTCTCATCCATCTTGTTGCCTGCCCTTTACTCATTACCCAATTAAATACTATTTTGGCTATTCTTTTATTATCCATAAACTGCAATCTACCAAACATTTTCATTTTGCTTTTTGCATCTCTCATATAAAAACTTGACCATCCCATTTCTCCTTGAATTGCCTCCTTTGCTGTCCACACATCTGCATCTAATGTATGTCTTCCTACTTCCTTTTGTACTTTTTTAAAGTAATCTAATACCCCTTTACTAACACATAACACATCATTGCCATATGTTAACCCTACTACTGCAACTCCCTTCCATACAATTCTAGCTACACCATATTTATTATATGAAAACTGTTAATTTCTTTATCAATTCCTTTCTTTGCTTCATTTATCAATTTTTCTCCCAGTCATCCAAGCAATTTTTCTGACTACTTAAGATGATTCCCCAATAACTATATCTATTCATCACACTTAACATTATATCCCCGAATAAAAAATATACATCTTCCTTTTCCCCAGTTTTAACCATCATTATATTTGATTTTTCTTCACCAAATTTAATTTCCATCTCTTTACCCACTCTTGTTCATGTCCTCAGCATAACTTTCATATCTTTCTCATCTTTCAGCACACAAAAAGGCATCATCCACAAAAAAAGACTCGGCAAAGTATATATTCTCTTGCCACCTATTAACGATATCTCTATCCCTTTTTCTAATTTTTATTGTTTTGTATACAATAGTATCACCTATTGAAAAACCAAAGACACCAAAATACATAAATGCTGAACTGAATTTGATCTGTATGACTATTAAATTTCAGCTTGGGCTGATAGTTTTATAGTTAAAACAAAATGGTAAAAAGTTGATTCTGAAGGAGTGTATCAAATCAAAAAATCCAATTGCACTGTTGCCAGATCTAAGGTTTCTTACTGATGAAACCTATAAGCTACAAACTAATCTGAAGATATTGGAAGGAAAAACATTGGATAGGAATTAAAATATCCAATCTTCTAATATCTATTGATTAATAGAGCTTACACTAGGTGGCACTATCATGAGAAAAATGTATTGATTTAGTAGCTTGTGTTAGCATAAGAAATGGTGATCATATGACATAATATAAACATTAAAAAGTTTAGATAATTGTTAATAACATATTGTATAATTAATAATAAGACAACATGTATTGTTTCTTATAGAAATACAAACTCATAATGTAATTATTGTTGGACTAAATTACTAAACAAACAATAAATATAAAATAATATCCATTTTATAAATCATTATGGATTACCATAATGTGCAATAAAAAAATCTATTTATCTACATCCAACTGGTTATGGTATAAGGCAGAATATATAAAAATAGTAATAATAATAGAAACATTTATATTATGGTTAATTGTTCAAGTAGTCATGGGATATTCAGTCACCAAAATTAAATGTTAAATATTTTATTTACATTCAGTTAACTAAGGTGAGTTTTTTTAAGACTCTATATCTGATAATTGATTGAGAAAACTTGAATTTCTAAGTCTGTTACTCTATGACTACACTAAGCCAATTAGTTCTGTGCATTGCTGATCTAAAATATCAAGTTGAAGTGTGACCAATATATTTTTTGTAATCATCTTAGTACAAAGAAAAAAATAAGATAATTAAAATGTGAACAATATGAAGTTGAAGAGACATAATATAAAGAAACATTAACTGCCAATTCTTCAGAATAAAACAGGTAAATGGCCTTATAATATAAAGATATCATCATTATTCTGTTTAACTATTATCAATCCACTGCATAGTTTAAATATACACATATTTTATCTAGATTGTTAAGTCCATCTCTACAGTAAACTTCATTATTTTATTCATTCAACTCACATGTAGTCTTTTTAGATCATCTACAGTATATAGATATTGTTATCTCGTTTAAGAATATTTATACAGATCACTTTCATTTTATCTCAATGTTTTTATAAGAAAGTTAACAATTATAAATATTTTTGAAACATAGATAGAATCATAATGGATAAAATTTATTATAGAATTAAATTTGGACGAACCTTTTTTGATAAAAATAACTTCATATTAAAAAAGCATATACTTATGCGATTTGAAAAAGGAAGTTTTTAATAGATGAATTTTACGGGTTTTCACACATGGATATGTGTCATAGTCCCTTTACAAAATAACAATAGAGACTTCAGACATACATTTAAGTTAGGAGAGGTATATGTTAGAAGTGATTAATGGGAATCACCATTAAAATGCATAGATAAGAGAACAAATAGAAACCACTTTAAAGATGTAAGATGATGGAAATTGATAGAAATATTATGATGATGATAGATAATATTTTAATATTTATCTTTTTATATTACCATTACTTTTTTAACTCTTTTATTTTGAAATATTTTTCTATATAAAAAGCACTGAAAAATTTAACTAGTTTCTCTCTTTCTCTCTATTTTTTTTGTGAATTAGAAAAAAGTTTAGATTTATTAAAAGAAAACTTAGATTTTCAATTATAATATAATTATTAAATTGCTAATATTTATATATTTAATCATGCATTTTTTCCCCTGAAATCTTGCAACATCTTGTGCTCAATTTAAATGAAAATGAAAATAACTGATATTTATCACAAATCTAATTTATTAACAATTCGTATCTTTCTAATTATAACTAGATCATTAATTTGAAAGTAAAAAAAATTCCGAGTACTTTAAACATTTGATAAAAAAAATAATTAAATATTTATAATGTCAATTCAATATTGATTTTTATTTTTTTACAAATTATACATTGGATATCATTATATACTGAGGTGGTATTATATCTGTATATGCTATAATAATTAAGGAATAGCTGAAAACAAACTACAATGAGAGATTATATTGTCTTATGGCTTAATCTTTACTAGTAAATAAATTTTTGATATCAAAAATAATGCCAACCCTTTTTTTCTTGATAAACAACTTATACCAAAGTATAGCAACATTATATGATAATTAATGTTTTTTTTTTTCAGAATTTATTGAAAATTATTCTTTCTCTATAAAAGTTTTGAATTCTATGATTCTGATCTGTGATTTATCACAGAGTACTGATGTTGCTATAGTTACTTTCAGCACTCATCCATTCTCTTGATTCTGTTTATAGTATTATTTGCAGTATTTGTATTTATTGTAAGTAGAATCTGAACCTAAAATATATAGTGATTTATTAATTTAAAAAATGTGAAGATTTCAGTATTGTACAGAGAAACTAATACAAATGAGCCAATATGGCTATTCCTTGATAGATTCTTTATTCTAAGGCTTTGAGACCCCTTGAATGAGTACTTATAAAGTCATTCCTATTGTATTAAATTATGTAAAGGATTTATTTGAATATTTATAATTATTTTTCCAAAATATTTTCATAGTATTTATTATAAAATGAATATATTCATGATTACAATTAGGTTTTGTTTAAACATGTTTTCTTTTTTAAAAAAAAAAAAAGACAAGAAAAGTGTTCAAATAATAAAAGCAAAATTATGATCAGTCAAGCTCATAATATGAAATTTGCTATATTTTGATAATTACAAAAGCAATTTTAAATTGTAGAACTTCATTGCTTTATGATGACTTGCAATAATTCATTCAGGTTTTGGAAATGAAGTTCAATTAAGAAATGTTACTTTTTATCAGCAATATGGTAATTGTCCAATAAGAAAAAGCCACATAGTTATCTAATAACAAAAAAGTTATTGTTCTAAATAAGTATTTTCAGTTCTTTTTCTTTCTTTCTAAAATTCAAGTATTATTTTTAAATGTTTTTTTATTTGTCATTAATCAAGTGCAAGTAATTGATTTATTATATTGAATGAAGATTCAATACTAAAATAAAATATTTAACTATAACCAAGGAGCAGCTAGAAAAAAATCTTAAAATGCAAGAGAATCAAATAAATGATTATGAAAATCAAACTATAAAACTTTATAATGACAAGACATATTTTTTAAATTATGACTTTAATAAACTATACTCAATTCTGAATATTAAGTGTAATTTTAATACATTTCTATCATCAAGCAGTCTTTTATTATCACAACAAAAAAGGAAAAAACCTAAAGCATAATGAGAGGA
This sequence comes from Epiperipatus broadwayi, assembly GCA_028023455.1. NCBI lineage: Eukaryota > Metazoa > Onychophora > Udeonychophora > Euonychophora > Peripatidae > Epiperipatus > Epiperipatus broadwayi. The sequence continues at coordinate 6,233,358 of JAQFVV010012439.1, read as the reverse complement.
AACAAAGATTAAAAAATGAATAGTCATCAATGACACATGTAATTAAATATGAAACTTTGTATTTCCTTTTTTGTTTTGATTATAATATTTGCCTTTGAAATTAAATATCCAGCACTGAAAATGCTTAAGGTTATATTTACTGTTTGTAATATTTTTTCCTTCAAAAATGCATAGTGGAAACTGCAATAAAATGAAATCACTTTATGTGCTGCATCAATGTATGCTATTTTAATTATACATTATTCAAAAAAATGTAAATTAACAAAGAATGTAATAAAAAACATTAAATTTTATAAATTTAATAAATTTTATAAAATAAGCAGCAGTAATTTTTTCCCATTGCATTCATGTAGAGGAATTGGTAATCCTCATTGTTTATAACTTACAAGCTTAAGAGATGGGGTCATGTGATCTATGACTCTTATTTTGACATATTTTATTTTTTATTATTTTAATTCATCAAAACTTTGATATAGTATAGTATTTCATGTAATAAAATGTTTTTTAAGAAAGAAATTCATAAAATATTTTTTTAAGCAATAAAATATAAGCTGTCATTTTAGTAGTGGTAGAGTAAAAGAGCTTTTTTTCTATTTCATCAGAAAGATTAACCTGTTGATTTTGAGATTTTTGGTATGATAGGTATTTGTTTTGGAGATGGTGTTGGTGATCCTTCCACTTTAAATCACTTTTGTGCAACTTTTAACATTATTTTTTCAGGTTTTATAATCATTTGATGTTAATAAATAAAAATGATATAATATTGGTATATTATTTTTAAAAAATCTAAAGAGATCAGAATTTTCCAATAGTCAGTGACATCAAAATAATTTTAGTCCTCATCAACACCCTTGATGTCTGCAATTTATTGTTTTTCAGTTTTAAATCAATTGCAAGATTATTAAAACAGGCAAAACTCTCTATTCATATTGCCATTCAGTGCAGCCAGAGTAATCAAGAATGCCAGAAGGCTTATGTGTAAAATCCCCATTTAGGACACTCATCCAATATCCCCAGACTAGTTTTTGGCTTGTGGCCTTCATCAGTGAGGAGCCTTGGATCTGAGAGCAGTCCTTAGGATCTAATTCAACCCTCCAGCACTCCTCACTGATAAAAGTCACAAGCCAGAAACTAGTCTAGGGATATTGGATGAGTAGGCACTAGATGGGGATTTTATGCACAAGCCCTCTGGCATTCATTGATTACCCTGGCTTGCACTGAGTGGCAATATGAATAGAGTTTTGTCTGTTTTAATAACAATTATGAGCAAGCATAAGCATGATGATCATGTGAAGTTATTGGCTTAATTGCAAGATTTCTTCATAATTTTTGGAATATCAACAAAGTTCAGTTTTTGCCCAGTTTATTAAAAATTCATTTTTTTACACACAATAAATGTATGTTATATATATATATATATAGCTTGCAAATAAGCTGTTAACAAGTTTTGAAGAATATCCTCAACCCCAGACTGATTTCTGCTACTGGCTTCCTCGGTGAGGTGCTAGGATATTCAAGCATTAGATTAAAAATATCTGAAATTTTCAGATATCCATATGGTGATTTTATATTGCCAAAGTTATTAATATATGGTGTATCTGAACATGGTTCAGTCTCATATGGCTATTTAAGTTAGATTGCTGAATTGTCTCATATGGCTATTTAAGTTAGATAGCTGAATTGGAAGACATAGAGATATCTGATAATTTTAGATTTTCTACTTAATAGTTATCTATTAGATAAGTGTTGGGCTTGTCCTGGTATTTTTAATATAATGCTTGAATATCTTAGCACCTCACTGAGGAAGCCAGTAACAGAAACTAGTCTGGGGTTGGGGATATTCTGCAAAGCTTGTTAAGAGCTTATTTGTGAGCTCTATATATATAACATTTGTAATACAAGCTTGTTAAATTAGGTCATGTGACATATGACAATTTCTTTTTAATGTATATTTATTTACAAATGAAATAATATACATATACACTTGGATCATCTTTACCACGTGAGTTGCTCCATGAAAGTTATGTATCACCATTACATCTCATGCTGCTCTTCATATTTTGCTGTATTTTCAAATCCTTTGCAAAGGTAATAAAAACAGGAACATTTGAACTCTATACATAAGAATCTGCACCCCTCATACTGATACAACAATTCATAGGTATTTGATATTTCTCTTTTAATTGTAGAATTTATTTTATTTTTGTTCATTTTCTCTGATATTTTACTTTAATTAACCTATAATGATCAAATCAATTGCCAGATACAGTCATTCTTAAAGTTTACGTATATGTTGAATTTATTCTAAAAATCAGATGATGGAGGGCTATTTTTGTAAACACATTTTATTTCTGAGAATCATCTTAAAAATAAGCTAATTTATTAAGAGTGCAAAGACGTTTAAACCTGCTCTCTTGTCTGTCAAGGATTTTGTTTTTCTAAATATGCAATTAACCATATATTTTTGGCCAATATAGTAATAAATGACTGCTTGTTCAAACTTCTAATGTGCCACTCACATTTATTTTTGTTGGTCTTTTAATTGTAGGCTTTTGTAGTCAAGAGATCTTCATTTTAATTAGTTTTGTGCATTGCTGGTTTACTTATATACATACTTCTTATTAATTCATATATTCAAGCAGATGTTCATTCCTGCTTTAGGGAAATGTATTTGCCAAATATTCCTAGATATGATCACCTAAAGGCAGGCATATTTTCATATACAGAGGATCCCATTACACATATTATTATCAATGCAGATATTCATTCTGGTTTGGTAATAATCAATTTGTTACTGGTTGTAGGTGCAAATGTCCATAGTTATTTTAGAGCCTGAGATTCCAATCATGTGGTCTGTCATGATTTTAATTATATGGCAGTCATCTATTCATAATGGTAAATTTAATCTATTTAAGTACATTCTTATATCATAACCCCACTTGATTCTTCCTTAATTAATTGTTAAACCATCGTGGAATGTCCACCCTAGAGATTAATAAGACATATGAAGCTTACAATCCTTCTACTGTAAGTTGGCAATAGTTAATCTGCTTAGTCACTAATTAACTTTAATTTTAACCTGTAAGAAACGAAATATAATCTTAGATTTGAATCTAGATACATGAACTTTTATTTTACTCTAGTTTTTTTTTTTATTATGTGTTAGTAATAAATTTTCTTTACACATTATCTTTCACATTTTGTCTTCTTTACCACAATAATTAACATATAGGGTATATGAGCATAGACTTTCACACCATCCACCACTCACCACCCTAATCCATATCATTGATACACTTGAACACATATATGTCGAAAAGATAAATAATCACCAATATACACGTATTTCATGCTAAACCAGCAATCATCAGTTGGTCCAGATAATGATACACTTGACCACATATATGTCGAAAAGATAAATAATCACCAATATACATGTATATCATGCTAAACCAGCAATCATCAGTTGGTCCAGATTATCATCTCCACAAGAGTTGGAGGGTGAAGTGGATTGAAGCCTGTCCATTAAAATATGAAGATTGGCTATCTTAATATATATCTGAGCACTTATTGCATATATCTATGGAGATAATCTAGACCAACTGATGATTGCTAGTTTAGCATGAAATATGCATATTGGTGATTATTTATCTTGTTGACATATGTGTGTTCAAGTGTATCAGTAATATGAGTTAGGGTGGCGAGTGGTGGGTGATGTAAAAGTCTACGCTCCTATACCCTATATATTACATATATTGATATAGGTATATAATAAGCCTGTATTTCAGTTATCACAGTAAATTGAATAATTATTTTAATACAGTTTTAAGTTCCTTGTATCTCCCTGACTTAGTGGGGTATAAAAAAGGGGCATGTATGCTAACATCAGATGCATTGGTCATGTGGTAATTGTCCTAGTGGCATAGGTAAATAAGGTTTGACTTTGTACTGTTTGTGGTAATAGTTAGAGTGATGTTACATATGGATGTGCAAGTTAATGGTCATTGCTTGGTTCTTAGAGTTAGTTTAGCTGACTATACATTTCTGATCATTACAATATACATAAATTCAATATACTGAAGGTTTACTATAGACAATAAAAGGATTTGAACTTAGGGTTTTCAGTCTATATTCATCCTCTACTTTATCTCTTACAAGATATTCTTTTTCACATGTATGTGGTCATGTCTATTGGTTGTATGAGATGGAGTGGAGGATGATTCTAAGTTGAAATCCATAAATTTATATGTATAATGTTAATTAACCACCACTACATTTTTTAAACAATGCTGTCTTGACTAGACTCTCTAACTGTAAAATAACTAAACAAATCTATCTTTGTCAGAAAATGATATAGAATAGAGTGGATATCCATTTTTTGTGCTTTTGATGGTTAATAAGCTTAGCTTGCTAACTTCATTGAAATTTTAGAATGGAAATAATGTAATACTCCAGTTATAAATATGGAATTATGAATTATGAAATCATAACTCAGCAAATAAAAGAATGTGTCAGTGTAATGAAATATTGCATCTATAATCAGTCTTAAGTCAAATAAATATATTTACACAGCATTAACATTTATATTAATAACTTGATACTAGTATATTATAAATACTGAACTTTACAATGTAATTAAAGGGGGATTTGAACCCAGACTTTTAAGCTTTCTTCAGATATCCTCTCCATTTTATATATAACCAATACACATGACCACACACATGTAAATAAGATGAATGATCTTCAATGTACATATTATATGCTGAACCTGCACTCATCAGTTGGTCCAGATCATTATCTCCCACACACACATATATAATCAAGGTTCAGTTTACATTAAGATAGCAAATCCTCAAATTTTAATAGACCGAATTCAAACTTCTCCACCCTTCAACTCTTCTGCCTATCTCTCTGTGTATTTAAATGGATATATTAAGGTCATATATATATGAGGGGTCAGAGTGACTTAAGGTCAACATGGATATGACAGTAATATTGGAATCAACAATTGTTTGAGCATTCCATCATCATATTTTCAATGGTATGAATAGCTGAAGAGTTGGAGGGTGAAGAAGATTGAAGTCTGCCCATTAAAATTTGAAGATTTGCTATCTTAATATAAACTGAACACTGATTATATATGTGTCTAGGAAATGATCTGGATCAACTAATGAGTGCTGGTTCAGCACAAAATACATATTTTGGAGATCATTTTGCATATTCACATGTGTGTGGCCATGAGTATTGGTTATATGAGATGGGGAGAATAGCTGAAAGAAGCTTAAATGTTTGTGTTCAAATCCCATTTAATAATATTTATATTATAAATTTGTAGTTGACCAAGTTTCTAGTTGTGAAATAATTAATCAAGACCAACACTTTTATATAGCAAACTATAATTACTATTTACACTCTGATATTTCAATATGATTAGCAAGCTAAATGCATTAGCAAAAATACAAGAAATAGAAAATCCATTTTATTCTTTATAATAAACATGCTTATTTATTTCATAACTAGAAGGGGATAAGTCAAATCCAATTCTATTTCATAATTTTTTAGAGCAAAAAAATTGTCTTAAAACTTCAAATGATTCAGAATTTTTTATACATTCATATAATTACACATATACTTTAAATACTATCTAATTAACAATAATATAATTTTTATTTTATAGTACCATATTTCATGATTCAAGTTATACAAAAATCAGCAATAAGTTCTAATGTATAGCACAATCCAACATTGATTTTTTTCTACTTTAATCTGTGTGCCTTTTCTCTTTTATATATATTTACTTACTAGCTCATATAACAGTACTGTTATAATATATATATTTTGAAATTAACTCATTGCAACTGCTCAAATATAATTGAATAACACTCTAATATCAGCAAACGACAATACATGTAACTTCGTACTCCCTATATTAGAATTGTTTTACAATGGTTTTTTTTTTTTAGACGGGATGAATTATTAATCAATCAGAAATTTACTTCTAAATGTTTTAAACATTTGAAATATATATCTGGCATATATGAAATTTCTTTCATTTTAAATCTTAACAATGATGATTTAAATTCTAATATTATGTAATAAATAATAATTTACAGTGCTAAATATTTATATGTAATGTTTTGAGATTAACTTAGTGAAACTGTTTAAATATAATTGAATAGCCTTCTAATGTCAGCAAATGAGAATACATTTTAAAAATTAAAAAGATACTCTTTACTTTTATCATCCATCATATATCAGGAGAATTGTAATTAAATAATCCCAAAACATTACATATAAATATTTAGAATATAAATTATTAATTACTCCATATTAAAATTTAAATCATCATTGGTAAGGTTAAAAAGAAAAATTTCATAATTGGCAGATATATATTTCAATCAAGTTTAAAATATTTAGATATAAATTTCCATTAATAATTTACGTCTTCTAAGAAAAGCTATCCAATCCTCTTGATCTTAAAGAATATCTTTTTAACTTTAAAAATGTATTGTTATTTTCTGATACTAGAGTACTATTTAATTATATTTAAACAGTTGCAAATAATTAATCTTAAAACATTACATATAAATTTTTAGCATTGTAAATTATTATATATAAGATTTTTAAAGCATTTAAAATATTTGAATACAGATGTCTATGTAGCCATCATATACATGTATATATAAAAATGAAGAGCAATAATAAACAGTCCTGATAGATGTTGTGTCTCTGCTTTTTATTCAAAACCATTTACTAGAATTTCAATAAATTCTGTGTTTTTAGACTATAATGTGAAATGCAATTAAAATATCCATGTGAAACTTTATAAATTGTCAAGTAGCAAAAAAAAAAAAAAATCCATTGAGAAAATGAAATGCTTAAAAATTATAATAAATTTTATAAAGAAATATATGAATTTCTTTTTAGAGTTACTTATACAAATCATACAGCTCACAATGTGTCTTAACTAAAATATCCCTACTTAAGGCATTTTATATATTTGTGAATTAAATTTCTTATGATCAATGAATTTTTTTTTTGTTAATTTCATGTTTGTTTCATGTACATATACCACAATCCAATTTAACTGCTATAAAATTAAATATTAAATAGATAATTATTATTAACAGTATTTATTATCCCTTTTAACTATATACAATATTTTAAAATGTACATTAACTTCTGCAATAGACGGTTTCTTGTTAACTATTCTCATAATTTATGAATTTTTCTTAGTTTTTTTATCAATTAAGCAAATTTTCTCTATTAATAAAAATATTTTATTTTCTATTTATATATTATTTTTCACTTAAATATATCTTTACCTTATTCAAGTTAAACACAAAATTTCTATTACATTTCACTCATGAACATTAAGCCCATATCTATAAGAATGGTCAAATATAATAAATAGCAATGTGTCCATAATGTTGCTTCCATAATTACTACTACTAATCTATTCAGCATAATTGAACTCAATTGAAATAAATAACTAATATTAATAATTATTTTATTCTAACCAGTTTTCATCCAATATTAGAACCATTCATTTCAAGACAACTTTTTATCTAAAAAGTTATGTCTTGAAAAGATATTAATATTGTATGAAAACCAGTTAAAAAATATTTAATATTAGTTGTTTATTTCAATTAAGTTGAAGTGAGTTGAAGTGGTTATTAATTAAATGAACATTAAGCATAAAAAGTGTGAATTATTTGTTTTATATATTTTGACTTACAACTGATGTTCTCTCAATGGATATTGAGATTTTTCAATATATTTCACAAAAGCAAACAAATTTATATGGGTAGTATATAGTATGCACTAATGTTCATAAAAATAAAGAGTTAATTTTTTGTTTTAAGTACTATAATGTTGCAGATAGTGTAACTCCCAATATAAATAGGCTATTTAATACTCAAAAAACAGGAGTAATAAAGAGAAAAATAATATATAAGATTAATTGCCTTTGAGAAACACCATGCACTAAGTAATCTCAGTGTTCAGGGAAAACATCAAGTATTGTATGAGAAAGTTAAAACACACACACAAAACAAACAATGCACAAATATCTTCAGTGTTTGATGATCATAAACTAAAATTTGGTCATAGTAAAAATATTTCACAAAGAAAAAAATAAAAGAGAATTAAAAAACCTTTTATTAGTAAACAATGTTCTTAATCAATGAGCTTGGATGAAAATTTGTGAAGCATAGGAGATAACATAAAATAGAGCAGTATAGGAATTAATATTTATTTTAAATTTCTCACTCATAGATGTGCAGCTCTTTGAACAGTGAATGGCATTTCAATCACCAATAACTGATCTTCATTCTCCTTGCAACTATCTGAATCATTATTTTGATAGTTTTGCATTCAATTGTATTCTGAATTATTACTTTAAAAAGTCTGAAAATGCAGTTTTATATAAGAAACATATAATGCCATTCATTATTTTGAAATGAAAAATTCTACATTTTCAATAGTTTATATATTTATGATTGTTTGCAAAATACTTTTAATATACTTATTTCAAAACAAAAATATTCATGACTACACTTAAATTTTATTCAAAAATATTTGTATTTAAAAAAAAAGTCAAGAAAAATATTACAATATTATTGCTGCCTTCACATCCACTATAAGTTATTTTTTGAACTTTTTAATAGTTTACAAGTGGTGTTTTAAATTTTGAAATATAATTTCATTGCTTTATTATGACTTAGCAGTACACTTGGGTCTCATTTTATGTGGTAGATAGGTTCCTCAGAAAATGCGCACAAAAGAAATCGCACAAAAATAGACTTAACTTACCTTGAAAAAGGGGGGATAGGTTCTGTAATTTTCAGAAATCGCATAAAAGCAAAGCAACAAGGAAAAATTATTTTAAAATTCGCATTAAAAAAATAAGGAAATAAATAAAGTATGACTAATAAACAATTTCAAATATTTGAAAAAAATTTATACAAGATAAACTTTTTTTTTACTTTTTTTATTAACTACAGTATTTAATTTTACATTTTTTCATACATATTTTAATCATTACCACTATTTGACAATAAAAGTTCATTTGTGAACTGGTAAGAAATCAGATTCGTGATGTGATGTACAACTAGCACCACTTCCAGTTTTGTGCTGTTAATGGTTTTCTGTTTCTATATTTAAAAAATGAGATCACAATCAAAACAAAAAGATTATACATTATCATTAGAAAGATTATTTTCAGTTTACAAAATCAATAAAATCATTATTTATTTTAAAAATTTAAAAAATTACTTCTGTTATATCTAACAAAATACGTTTTAAAAGTTTAAAATTTTTGAATTATTTATTGCAATATTTTTATATGTAAGTATAAATCTATTATTATTATTCACTCATTAGTATAAGTAGATTATTTACATAGAAGCTAAGATTCCAAATACAGCTTCAGGCCATATTCATGTTAGCTGCTAATATAATGTTATATTTTTGAAAAAAAAAAGTATTTCAAGTCAAAATAATTATTAATAATTTAAATTTTTTGATATCTAATAAATATAGTGAAATATGAAAGATATTAAGAGGAAACATGAATCACATAACTTCAAAATTGCATTAAAATAATCCTCATAAAACGAGACCCAGGTGTATTTCATTTGTATTTGTCTTTCCTGAAAGTTGACTAAAATAAATTCTATACCAGAATGGGGATAATTTTTGTGTCATTATTTTTATTTACTTAATAATTTTATTGGAAATGTGGCAAACATCCAATAAAAAAATGCTATTCGGGATTACATATTTAAGTTTAACAAAATATTTTCTTTCATTAATTTAAATATAATAATAATAGTAATGGAAAACTATTCAGGAAAGTTTAAAATTTTAATGAAAATAGTATCTAAGCATTGCTTTTGACCAAGTCAGTCATAATTATAGAACTACAATAAAATATATAAATAAAAATAAAACATATACATTAAAATTATATATACCATTTACATGATAATAATGCACTGCACTAGTCTTTCTTTATGTTGATATTATTTGCTATAAACCATGTGTCTTTATATTTTCATTTTCCATCATTGCATTCAGTATAAACATTAATATTAATAGGATGAAAATAAGGTCCAGATTTAATTTCATGTTCCAAAAATATAGATATAACATTAAAATCTGTTTTAGCATGTTTATATAAATATGTTGTGTTAATCTTGTCACACAATTGGCATGAGATTCTCCATAATAAATTGTATTGCATTTTGGTTCATTGCATTTAATTGTGTAAACTATTTGTAGAGATTGGTTTAGAGATAATTTATCTTTAGTATTGTTTAAAATTTGATTAAGATTAGGTATTCTAAAGCTGATGTTATAATTGTTTGAAAAAATTGTTTTCAGCTTTTTAGATATATTAGATATATAAGGAAGGCTGATCCATACATTATTATTATTATTAAAGCTTTTAGTATTCAAAGATCAATAAAAAAATTTAATAAATTTCAATTATAACCTGATTTAATCAAATCTTCCATATAAATTTCAATGTTGTTTCTTCTATTTGCTTCAAACTTACATAATTTAAAGTTTCTATCAAAAAAAAAAAAAATCCAGCTAATTTATGAGAAATTTGAGTAAAAGAATGACTGTCAACCACATCATGAATATTGATAGGCTTTGTAACCATTTTATAACTAATTTGTGAATATATATATATATAAGCTTTATACCATCAAATTTATCTTCATCTTCCATAGTCCAAATCAAAGAAAATAAAAGGGATAAATCACCTTTTATATCAATAATTGTTTTCTCTTCAGCATATATAAGATCATCATCTATATACCTTATATATAAATGTGATATTGCTATAGTGAACTTTTTTGGAATAAATTTATTTAAAACTATACTACAAATAATTCCACTTAAGGATAGTCCCATGAGCCATCCATGTTCCATTGTATAAAATTCACCATTAAAAAGAGCTGTAATATTATCCATTCATTTAAGAACATCATTAATAAAATTTATTTTGTACTTATTAAAATAAAAATACTAATAGATAATTTTCATGAACTGAACCATAAAGTTTTGTTACATCTAATGAAGCAAGTTTGTGAATTTAATATGTAAATATGATAAAAAAAATAAAAATTTTAGCTTTCAAAATATAGAATTATCTAAAATAAATGATGATAAATTTATTAATTTAACTAAATATTTTATTCCATATAATATTAAACTTGTTTTTGATTGAAATCTAAAATTTATTGTGGATGTTTGTGTGTGTGTGTGGAAAAATTCATATTTGGAAACTTGCTGATATTGATAAAATTTCAAAAGTATTAAGTCTACATTCATTTAAAATGAATAGTAATATATAAATTGGTGCAATAATTTAAATAAATCAATCATTTTTACAATATAATAATATTGCACTGTTTAAAGGAGGATAAAGATAATAGATTTGTACTTTTATCTAATGAGAATTATAAAAATAAAGTTTATGATCGAATTAAAAAATTAAAATTTAAATTCTGTGATGAATATAATTTTAAGAAAAAAAGATAAATTCATCATTTCAATATTAAGACATTATCAAAACAAATTAATTGATCAATTTGAATATAAAAAGATCCAACTACAGCTATTATTATGCAAATGTAAAAATGCTTAAAGAAAATCAATCTTGTAGACTTTTAATTGATTTTGGAGGCACAGTTTTATAAAACAGCTAAATTAATAGCTTAATGATTAATTGAACAAATTGGTTTCAGAAATAGTTCTATAAAATTTTTCATTTGAATGTGCACAAATATTAAATTCACAAATGTACAATCCTAACAAAAAACTTACTTCATTAGATTTAACAAAACTTTATGGTTCAGTTTCACCAAAAATTATCTATTAATTTTATTAATATTTTAATTAATTTAAATTTTAATAAGTACAAAATAAATTTTATTACGTTCTGAATGGTGAATTTTATACAATGGAACTTGGATGGCCTATGTGACTATCCTTAAGTGGAATTATTTAGAGTATAGTTTTAAATAAATTTGAATTAGAAGTTATTCCAAAAAAGTTTGCTACAGCAACATCACCTTTATATATAAGATATGTAGATGTTCTTATATATGCTTAAGCAAAAACAATTATTGATATAAAAGATGAATTATCTCTTTTATCTTATTTGGTTTGGATTATGGAAAATGATAAATCTGATGATATAAAGTTTTTAGATATGTATATTCAACATACATATTCACAAATTATTTATAAAATGTTTATATAGTCTATCAATATTCATGGCGTAGTTGATCCTCATTCTTTTACTTCAATTTTTTTTTTTTTTGTATAGAAACTTTAAATTATGCAAGTTTAAGCCTTAGAAGAAACAACATTGAAATTTATATGAAAGATTTACAGCACCTCTACAATGGTTTTTTTGTTGTTGTTATATTCATTAATCAGTTGATGGCTGCTATATACTAGCTGCAACCCCAGTACATCAGTACTATTAATCATATATGAATGAATCTGAATAGTACTTCATTTGTAACCAATCGAAATATCAGATTTGTGATATATATCTCTAAGCATATAACAAAATTTTAACAATTTTTCAATGTAAAGATCTGCAAATCAATCTCTCTCATTACACATATTTCAAGAGTAATCCTCCATTGCCATATGAGCAGTGACTTGAAACATCTGAACCCTTAAACAGAAGCAATAGTCAAATTATTATATTTATTTGTCTTAAATTATAACCAATTGCAATACGAAATAATTTAATTTGTTACATGATTAATCATAATATATTAAAAGATTGTGCTTATATATGTATTGAATAGGTAGTCTGACTTATTAACATAGACAGATATATAAATAGATAGATAGACTGACAGATAGATAAAGAGTTTTTTTTTTTTTTTTTTAAAAGTATTTTTCAAAAGTTATTTTGCATTATTAAGTAAAGTTAGAAATTTACATTGGTATTTCTCAGTATTTATTTATAAGTAATATTAAAAATGCATCCGTCCAGTATATCTTTATTTAGGTGCATTACCTGAATGGAAAAAATAAATAAATCAATGCATGTTGGCACTTTGTTTTTGGCTTCTGTGTATTTACATATATATACTATTGAAGTGTCTACAGCAATCTAATATTATGATGAACAACTGCAATATTTGGTCATCACTGATATCACATTACTTTCTTTTTAACTCATTAATTTGGGATAATATATCTAATTAAAAATTTAATATTTTAATACAGTAGACCAAAGATTTAATTTACTATTTAAAAGAATATTAGTCAAATTGTTTTTTGTTGATGTTTTTTTTTTTTTGGTGTGTTTTATCTCTCATTGTTGTTAATAAGTTAATTAGTGAAGTTTTCTACTAATAGTTGAAGTTAACCATTCTTTTCTTAACAAAAGACATTTAATTTACTCTATTAGATTTATTTAGGAGCGAATCTACATTCTATTCTACTTTTTTTTTTTTATATTAACCCTACCAATTCTTACCGTTCTATCGCAACGAAGATAAGGCAAGTTGCTTTAAATAGTAGACCAAGACAATCAAAATAATATGCCACTTTACAATAAGTCGCTCCGAACCACCAGGCATTTGAATTATTATAAATCTGTAAAAATAAAATGGAGAAACAAGCGCGAAGTAAGTCGGCCATGGAGATATTTGCGAGAAGAAGATTACACGAATTCCTCATATGTGGATATTTATAAACGATCCATATTACTAATGTATTTAAAATTAATGCAAATACAACGAGCGTAACGGATATGCAGAGGTATAATGTTCTTAGCTCGTGAGTTATGTTTACGAAAGTAAACAAATATTCGTTAAAAAACCTCATCGTGGCTTTCTTTCTTGTTTAAAAATTAAATATATATATATCTTAATATAAGTTTAAAAAATAAAAAGAAAAGGAAAAAAATAAAGCTTGGTGCATAAAAATGCCATTTATCATTGTTAAGAAAATAGTCTAATTTTACAATGGCAGTTGCCGTTAATAGTTCTACTTAATTTAAACTTCATGTTATTTCAATTGTATGCATAATAACGTCTCATCCTATTACTTTAAACTTCTATTATTAATATCCATTGCTTCCATGGCGTCTTTTTTTTTGTCGATCTGTTTCTGCTTTGCTTGCACCGAAGAAGCACGTGATCATTAGCCACCCTGCGATTTACGTATCTGTTGCCATGGCAATAACATTCCTGTACATTTTATGGAATAATGTAGGTATTTTTCTTATTAGACAATTGTGGGTTGATTATAATTTCTTTACTAAAACTTTATTTTAAAAAAGAATTAAAAAAAAGAATAACAAAAATTGTTTTTGATTAATTAATTGCAGAAATTTTCAGATAAAAGTTTCTGCTAACAGGTAGGATGCGAAAAGTTAATCTCGCCTACAGATTCAACAAGTTTGAAAAAATAAAAAACTACCTGTTGAATGTATATTTTTATTTTATTGCTATTATTTCTATTAAATAAAGATTATTTTTAAATGTCAAACAACATCATAATTTAACCCTATATTTTCTGGATTTTCTACTTAAAATACTTACAAATCTCAGTTTTTAAATTAAAGGTAATGGAAAAATTATTCTGGACCAGCAAATGTTGTGGAATAACGGCTCATTATTACTTTTTATAAATATGATCAGTTTTTAATAAAGAAATAATACATTCTGTTTTATAGATCGCTAACTTTCGGTAACAAAAGGCAAGTCATCAAATGTACACATTCACATATATTGAGCAACATAACAAATAATTCTGCATAGAAACATGAAAACAAAATTATTAAATGAGGAATGCAAATTTTGAAGCATAGAGAATAAAAGAAATATAAAGTAAACAAAATAATAATTGATTAACTGAACAATATAAACTGATTATGTAATCTGGCAATTTATAATTTGAGATTACACGAATAGAAAACATATATATATATTTAAAAAGTGTAATTGTCATACAAAATATCTAGGTAAGAATGGACTTATTGCTTAATTTTATATTATTATTTAAGTCTTTTAAGAATTATTAAAAAAAGACTTGTAAAATATAGTAACACCTTGATATAATAAAAGAAAAATTTATATTGATAATTGTACATATATATTAATCAATTTGGGTTTCTAAATAATGATAAATTCTGAAATATAATCAGTACTTTATTTAAAAGATATTAAATATTAGTTGGCATATTCATAAACTATAGTTTTAGCCGAAAGTTTTGAGTTTTAACTTCAGGAGTATAGTCATATATATATATATTAAAATCAGTACTTCCTAATGCAATGCGATGCACCGGCTTCCCTTTTTTTTTTGGAGTCTGGAATCTCTCAGTCACTCTGCCCAAGAAACCTGTTAGCCATCTTACTTTCCATTTCCCACCTAATTTTTTTTTTATATTCTTCTCTATCCTGCTCCATTCCATTTCCACAACATAATCTTTGTCAACTTCATGTCCTTTATATCGAAATTCCACTTATCTTTTCCCAAACTCAGCATAAAACCCAAGAGCACATTTTTCTGTATAATCACTGTTTATATTTATTGTACCAAATTTCATTATTTTTACCCTTTCTGCTTTCAGAAATTTACATTCAACTAATAGATGCCTAATATTTTCTATGCCTTCCTTACATAACTTGCAGATTAAATCACACATATTTTTCCATTTATGTATATATTTCCTTGTTGCTAAAGATCTTATTTGAGCCTTAAACAACAAACTACTTTCCTTGCTATTATCATAAATTAACTTGCACCCAGTATTCTGTTTACTTTATATATATTTAAACTCTTTTTACTCTCCATACTAGTTCTCTATCTCTCCAATTCCCTATTTTTTATTAATGCATCTATTCTATCCCATTCCTTGGCACTATAACACTCAACAATTCTAACATAATCATTCCACCTTTTCTATAAATATACTGACATTTAATCCCCATCTTTTTACCTACCCTTGTGCATGTCTTCAGCATAACTTCTATATCTTCCCTACTTTCTGTGCACAAGAAGACATCATCCACAAATAAAAGACCATATAATGTATATATTCCCTTGACACCTTAATGGTATCTCTACCTCTTTTCCTAATCTTTCTATTGCTCTTTCCATTTCTCTCTCTCTCAAAAAAAATAGATGACATAGGGCAGTCTTGCCATAGTCCCATCCTATTTTTAACTTTAACTGTTTTTACATTTCTTAATTGATATGTATAGTAATTATTTTCATACAATCTCTTAATAAGATTCACTAAAGCTTCACCTATTCTCAAATTTATTAAACATACCCATAATCTATTTCTATTTACTTTATCATATGCCTTCTCTATATCTATAAAAACTATATATAATTATTCGACCTGCAATTCCACTCATATCTTCTATACATTGTATAACTACAAATAAACTATTTACTATACAACTATCCAATTGAAAACCTCCTTGCATTTCTCCCACTATATTATTTTCTTCCATCCATTTTGTGATCTTTCCAATCATTATATATGAGAAAACTTTACTGCTATTGATCTATAATTGCTCAACTTTCTAAATGATGCTTATCCTTTCCTTTAAATAATGGCCTGATAATAGCTTTAATTTTGGTCTATTTTCTAAATTCATCACCATCATAGCTGCCCATTCATCTAAATCTCTTGCCTTTCCACTTTATCAATTTCTTCCCTGCCTCATTCAATTCATTTTCTGTAAACATAATATTTCCATTACTATATGCTTTCATGTTTGTTATCACTCTATCCTTCATGTCTAACATTTTCTATATTCATCACATACTTATTTAAGATTGTCTCTAATTCTTCTATAGAGCTATACTCTATTTCCTCATCATCTAGTAATACTATTTCTCTCCCCCTACATTTCTTCCTTTGATGCATTTCCAAAACTTTTTACTCCCATCTCTTCCACTTTTATTAATATCTTTCAACAATTTATTATTTAATTTCATTCTCTCTATATAATTATCTATTTTAGCTAACTTTTTTAAAAATACTTTTCCCAATTAATATTAACATCTTTTTCATTTTCTTTGTTATTAATATCACTTTTATTTTCTGCATGCTTTCCCCTCCCTTTTATACTTTTACTAACTCTCACTTTTCTATTACTTTTATTCTTCTGAATATTCTCACTTAAAATTCTATTTGCCACATTTTCTACTTCACCATACCAGTCTTTATATCCATCCCTAACCAACTCTTCCATGATTTCTTCAATTTTTATCTCATATTCTTCTAACTTATTCTTATCATTCATTCTTCATCCACATCTTTCACTATCCTCTCTACTTTTATTACTATTTCCCATCACATTACTAAACATTTCTATTATAAAGAAATAATACTCTCTCTTCATTATCAAACCACTTTGATTTTTCTTACTTTATTCATTCCCTCTACTAATACATAATCTATTGTGTGAAATATATTATTTCTAGACAATATGTATTGTCCCTCATAAATATTTGATAAATTTCCAAGCTCAAATTTACTATGACAAAATTTTTTCAAAAGCTGTCTTATTCTTGTTATCTACATCATCAATTTCTTCAATATGCTTATTCATATTCCCTGTAACTATTATTTCCCTCTTTTTTAGAAATTGTATATCCTTAACTAGGCATTCATATATGCTAGTGTTCCACTCCATTATAGTTTGACTATCTCTAGTGGCTATTTGCACTGCAACCACCATCCATTCTTGTCTTCCTAATCTTATCTCAAACCACAAATGTTCTTGACATTTAACAGTATTTTAATAATTTTTTGATGTAACTCCTATACAATCAACCATTTTTATTTTCTCTCTTTATACTCTGCCATACCAAGTCTTCCAATATATGTTCTTTTTTTCTTAGATGTGTTTCCACTATTGTTTATACCTCAAGCTCTTCATTTTTAACTGTTTTGTTTAATTCCAGCCACTTTTCTGGTCTCCTACCACCTTGCATATTCAAATATTCAATTTTAACAATTTTTTCTTTCCTAACTATTTTTTTATAAATTCATTTGACTCTTTCTTTTCAGTTACATTTATAAATAACTTGCTTACTATCAATTTTACTGACCCATTCCCTCTCCACCTCTTCATTCATATCTAAATCAGCTACCCTGTGTTTATTTCTTACATCCTGACCATTCTTCTTCTTTCTGATAACACTGCAATTTAACCCCTCCTCCTATATAGGTTTCCTGAACTATATTCTTTATAAATCAAACTCCCTAAAACTTAATTTTCTTGTTTTGCTAAACACAATCCATCTTTACTATATAATTTCCTCTTACTAATAAAAAAATCCCACACATCCACAAACATAACATCATTTTTCTCACAGAATTTTTTCAGTCTCTCATTTGTAGAACATTCCCTATCTAACATATATCTATTGTCAAATCATGATAATAATCCAATTATTCTTACTCATCCATTATCTCTCCGATGGCTCTGAAAAATTGTTTGTCCCTACCATAATATACACTTCTCTACTTCCTTGTTTTTTTACCTTATCTATAATATCCCTAATTCTAGCTCTAGGCAGACATATTCTTATATACTTGTTTCTATTTTTCCTTGCAATTATATCTCCACATTCTCTAATTAGCAAATCTATTAATACTGTGTAATAAAATTTACTTTCCCTACTTCATCAGTAACATTCTCTTTCACCTTCTGGATTTCCTTATCTACTTCTTTCTTATCATTTCTATTCAATAATTCCTTTATCTGCTCACACTTTGTCTCTACTTATTTTAATTTTGCTTCTATATTTTTACCTCTTCCTCTAACTTATTTATTCTTTAGCTAATCATCTCCATTGCATTATGCATTTTCTCATCCATATTTCCTGTCACTCCACTAAAAACATACTCTATACTATCTTTGTCAACTAAATTTTGCTCCATTTCTCTTGAATTTCTTTTTAAACTATCTACACTTAGAAACTACTTTTTCATCTCTTTTATCACATTTATGTACTGTCTACATAACCATAAACCTATTACATCCTTCCTAGTTTTATTTAAGCATTTCAAATGATAAACCTCATCACAATGATACACTCTATCACAGTATACCTAATTTCTTTCTGACCATTATATATACATTGTGAGATACAAATGTAATCCATATTCCTTATTTTCCAAATCCCCTACTCTATATTTAACTTTACACTTCCTCCCTACTCTTCAAACCCTTTTATACACAAGGAGAAAAACTTTACTTTCTTTCAATGGTGATCGATAAATACATGTTTTCCAATCTTAGGCCTCAAAACGTTATCTTCTTTCTCAAATAAATCACTTTTTTTCTTACATTAAAAAATTCTTTAGTATTAAGATTACTAAAAACCAACTAATCTTATGTACAACTTAGTTATAAAATCTTATTAACATCCTCACAACAATATTTTTTTTTACTTTTATATTTAAAATGGCATAATGAAACACTTTCCAAACATTATCAATATTATTTCTGACTTTACCAACTTCAATTAAAACTATCTCTCTTGACTTCAATTGTCTCTCCATATCCACACAGTAAGCATACAATTTTTGTAGTTATACAAATTGTTTATTAATATTCGCAATATATATATATGAAAAACAAAAAACAAGTTAAACACTTGCTAACGCTTGTATTTATGTCAACAGATGGCGTTCTACCAAAAACACCATCAAGCGTATGTTTACATAAACGTCAGAGCATGCATTCACTATCTCTAACTTTAATTCCACTTTCAGATCACGATTTCAAGCTATTTTCTATCATCAGTGAAAGACAGGAATTTTAGAAACTAGATCTAAACACAAACTCTGAGCATTTATGAAACAGTTTCTATTCAGCTTGCAAGCGTGAATCTTTTAGACACTTAATGTCTTCAAACTCAGCATAGCAAGCCAGATAGCTATATGGGACTTTCACTGATGATAGCAAATAGCTTGAAATCATGATCTGAAAGTGGAATTAAAGTTAGAGATAGTGAATGCATGCTCTGACGTTTATGTAAACATACGCTTGACGGTGTTTTTGGTAAAACGCCATCTGTTGACATATATATATCAGAAACAGCAAGTCAGCAAGATAAACTATTTAAGGTGCCATCTATTTTTGGACAAGACAAATTATCAGTAAAATTATGTTTCTAAACTATTAATTGTTTCCATTATGCAAAAAATATTTCTGTTTGCACAAGACAAACTGATCAAAATAGCTGTTAGATTCAAATATAAATCATTTCTTTTTTTTTTGCAACATATCCAGAATACTTAATATTTTATACAATCAACAATAAAAGATACTGGTTTCTGAAGTTTTTAAAATAATTCTCTAGAATTTATAAAAAAAAATTGGGCGGCAATGATATAAAAAAATGTATTTCCAAATAAGTGTTGACTGGGAAGCGAACTTAAGCCAGCTGCTAGGAAGGCAGCTATGCTAACTGCTAGGCCACCAATTCTTGACTAGATAGTTAAAGTTTCAATAAAATCTCCTGAACTTTTATAATATCTTTACTTCCAGAATTGCAGTTATGATAATATTGACAATATTTCTTTTTCTGAACATAATTTAATTTGAGAGACTTATAGTGTGTTTTTATACTTTGACTTTATTAATAATATTAAACAAAAAGAAATTAAAGAAGTGGTTATTATAATATTGATTGATATTAAACCACTAAACATCATATGATCACCATTTCTTATGCTTGATCATAACTGTTATTAAAACAGACAAAACTCCATACAGCAGTGCCACTCAGTGCAAGCCAGAGTAATCAATGGATGCTAGAAGGCTTGTGCATAAAATCCTTATCTAGTGCCTACTTATCCAATATCCTCAGACTAGTTCCTAGCTTGTGGCTTTCATCAGTGAGGAGCCTTGGATCTAAAAGCACTGCACTTAAATCTTAGGATCTTTACTGTATGGAGAGTTTTGCCTGTTTTAATATTGATTAATGTGAAGAGTTTTAACATCCATTTTATTTTTAAAAAATCTATAATGAATATTGATAATGAACTGAAATCCAGAGAAGTTAATTGTCATATGAAGAAGTTTATAATAGTTATATTGATGTTTATAGATAAAAATATTACAGCTTGCTATAAAAACATTACAAAATGACCAAAAATGACCTTTCATGTATGAAATAAATATATAATAGCACATTGTATAAAACATTATATAACATATTCACAGGAAAATATGGAAATATATAAAATATACATAGATGATGTGGTGGTCATTAGATATAGATATAAATATTATTTATTAAACACAAGATATAAAATAAATTAAACAATTTGATTTATATTAAGAAAAAATAATTCATTTAAATGTAAGAGGATATAATAATTATTTGAATTTTAAATTATAGAAAAACTATTGAGAATAAAAATATACACATCCTAAGCCTACATTTCCTTTTATATAAGCAGATTATTTTAAAAAGTTTTTTGTTAAGAAATGATAAATTATTTAAGTATGGAAAAAAAGAAAATGAGAATATTAGATAATTAATGAAAAAAATGATTTCATTAGATTAAATTAATTAGAAATATTATTAAAAGTTTAAAAGGAATTTAAATAATGTTAGTAATAATGTAAATAAATGGATGTCAATACCATTTAACTTGTTACAGGCCCATTTTTTCCTAACTCTTATTTGAAAGAGCCTAGGAACAACTTCAGTCATATTTGATACTTTTTTAAAAAAATAACTTATTTTCTATCATATTTTGATAATCTTTTCATTATTTATTCCAAATATAAATTTAAAACCAAAGACATTTTAAAATATAAACTTTGAATATGTCAAAATAAAAAAAATAAAAGTGTGTTTCTTTTCATATCAGAATGTAACTTTGACTAGTCATAAAAATTATTAAACAAAATATGTATTTGAATTCTTGGTTATAGTATTATGGACAAAGACACTGCGCGATGGCACCGTTATCACGCTAAAACTATAAAATATGAACATTCCAACGCCATTGATTTTAATCATTTTGATGTGTTTTTTGTAATGCGAAAATAAAAAATATCAAAAGCGTGTTTTTTAAATTTATTTTTTTATTAACATATACAAATTAAATGATAACAATAAATGTAAAATAAAATCAACAAATTACAATTTAATTCGCGTTTTTTTTTTTTTTTTGCTTTATTAGAAAAAACAATTTTCAATCTGATTTTTTTTGGGGGGGTTACGCCTTTTTTGTTGTTCTTGTTGTTGTTTAAAAACTCATAATCGGAATAAAAAGTAAAAGTTCTTAGTCTTTGTTTTACATTTAAATTTTTACAGAAAAACAGATATGATTGTGTTACCGCTATTTTTTACTTTCTTAGTCTTCGTTTTACATTTTAAATTTTACAGAGAAACAGATATTATTGTGTTACCACTATTTTTTACTTCAAATAGAATGACAACAAAAAGTAAAAGTTGTTAGGTTTAGGGTTAGGGTTAGGTTTCGGGTTAGATTTAGGGTTATGGTTCTGTTGTTTGTAAATCACAGAATCGAACAAAATGTGTGATTTCCTGCACCATATTGTTGGTCTCATGGAATGTTACAAATAGTACATTACTTGATGCATTACCTAATTCCAACTGGCTTTACACATCTATCTGGACAAGATTTTGCCACTTAAAACTTCAATACAGAATGGTGTAAAGAGTCGGATAATTATTAATTAAGAAAATCGGAATATTTCAATACTTTAAAAAAAAATTCAATAAAAACCACATTTCCATCAAATTCAAATACACACACTCTCACACCAAGCCGTAATAATTGTATGAAGTGTGCGAATTCACCAAATTTATTTGCTGCGATGCAACATACATGCTGTACTGCAACGTGACATAGCGGCCTGCAATATGTAGCACAACAATAAAAGTTGTATTATAGAAAATGCAGGTTCGAACGTGTCGGCCATGGAAATGGCATTTTTATGTGCTTTAGCACATAAATGGCACCATCGAGTGGCGTCTGTGTCCACAAGACTACAACCAAATTCTTTTTAAAATGGAAACAAATTTAGCTGAGACATCATAAAACAATGAAAATATGTTTTAAAATTCAAAATTACCACTTAGTATTATATTATTAAAATTTTACTAGCATTTATGAAAGCAATTCTTTTTTAGGAAATGGTAATAACTTCTGTTTTATTATAATTATAGTTTTAATAATTTGTCTGATACTTGTCAGTTAGACAGGCCAGTTGCTTGGTTGTGTTCTTTTTCTGCAAAAGCACAAAAATATGTTGTTTAGGTGGCCACCACTGGCTATCTTATAGCCAGGGCAGACACTTGGTGGCATTGTTTTTCTGCAAAAGCACAGAAATATACCATTATTCACTTGATTTCCATGCAAATACACAGAAACCAATGCCATTTTTTAATGTTGCATGTAACAGTGGCTACACAATTTATCCAGATGCTATTTAAACTTCACTACAGTATGACTTGAGGGTACATGTTCTTCAACTTATTGTAACTATGAATGTCGTCTTTCAATTAATCATCTTACAATGAAATTGACATAATACTATGTACTAAAAATTGTCATCCTGTCCACATGCTTCCCTACACACTTTTGAAGTGAGAAAAAATTGAGAAAGTGCCTTGGAAAATAAAGTGGATGCTCGATAACATCTTTACTCATGTTTGTGTGAGAATCATTGCCATATTAACAAAATAGCTGAATGCAGTAATGGAGATTGCTTTGCATCAGTCTTTCCATCAAGCTCTGCCTCTACCCTTCGAATAATGTTCGATCGTAAATTGTTTTAAATTAGTTTGCAAAATATTAGACAAGTATCCGAAAAAATGTAAAAGAATTTCATTTCAAACAAAAATGGTTTGAAAACGAGTTTAGAAGTAATTTAAAAATAAAATGATTACATTTTACCAAATAATGTACGATTGTAAATTATTTTAAATTAGTTTGCAAAATGTCAGCCTGGAATGGTTATAATAGTGGGGTTTTTGCAGATCAAGAGCACAACCAAGCATCTGGCCTGTCTAACTAACAAGTACCATTTGTCTTTTTAAAAACATACATTTTAAATAAAATCTAATTATAATCACATTTTTTACTGTTTAAAATAAATGTTTAACAAATATGTTGCATAAATAAGCTTAAATATGTAAATCAATTACAGAAAATTACATTTTTTCTGTAATACTAAAAGAAAAAAGCACAATCAAAAGCCTGAGGCCAAATAATCTACTAATCAGTGATGCTGTTGGTTTTTGTGTATTATGGTACAACCAATCAGACATGTCAGCTTCATTTGAATTTAGAAAATTGCATAATATATTTATGAAGTTTGTATGATACTGACATCTTCAGATTTTTTTAATTAATAATTTCATTTCCAATTTTTACCACAAAAATGTGAACCAAGAAATTAACATTTTACATAATCACAAAGTAGGGAAAACAAGTTGAAGTGATAGCAGTACTCTCATAACATGATACCTCAAAATGAGTCACTCAATAAAGAATGGAAGTAAACATAATAAAGCAAAGCAATAATAATAGAATGAAACCATGATATACACCATAATTTGTTCAACATCCCTGTTGTATAAATTATATATCATGTTTTATTGAAAACTTTGATTGGAATAACATTTATTATTTATTGAATTGCAAGTGTACAGTACTTTTCTACATGTACATATATGTAACAGACATTTATATGTATAGTAAGCATATATAAATTAAGATTATCATACAAACAAAAATTTAAAATAATTATATTAATTATTAATAATAATTTAGAAGCCACAATTACACATTTTACTGAGTATATTTGCTGATTCATATATTGAAAAAATAAAAAAAACTTACTGCACAGTATTATATATTTTTAAAAATGGATAGCAAAATCTCTAAATTTTATTCTAATTGTGTTAATTATTATCTAAGAATACTACCAATAAAGTACTTTTTAGTATTCATTGAAACTCAGCTAGATGATAAATTTTTGTATAGAGAAAATAATGAAAATGATGTGCTAATCTAATCGACATGCGACAATCTGAGCATGAACAATATAAATTTCAGTTTTGAAAAAAAAAAGCCTATATGAAGTTTCAGCGATAATAGAGATGTGAAATATAGTTTATTTGCCTACAGAAGAACTTTTTCTTATCACATGCAGATATATAGTCCACATATTTAAGCAGCAGATTACCAAAAACAAAAAAGAAATCAATTTGAATCAGCCAACAGAATTTGATTTAATTTTATAGGGCATTTCAAAGACAGGTCATGCATATAGATAAAAAATCTCTATAATTTATAAAATTTTATTAATATATTTTACTACACATACCTTTACATATAAACATTGTTAAAATTTTTATTGATAAATATTGCTTGTGTAGTGTGAATCGATACATATTGTAAGTAAATAAGTATTTAATTATTTGTATTATTTCTTACTAACTATATTTTATGCAAACGTGTATTTTATTTAAGTTTTGTATTTAATTTTTTAGTAATATTTTTTTTTTACATTTATTGGTTTGTTACTCTCATAACATCAATTGAGATTATATGAAATAAATAATGCTATTCAAATTATTTAACTGTCTGTAATGTTCTTTTTCATTAATCTCATCTCCAATGCATACATTCATCATCCTGAGAATTCATGTTCTAATCTGAAATAAAGTGGATTTTATAGCATAGCCAGGTAGTAACATGCCCATAGGTGTTTTTTTCTTGGAAGCAAGTAATGCTCTGAACTAGGGTTAATGGATTTCAAATCATGTATATTCAAATAAAGACTTATGGATGAATGTTAAGTATGACCTTCTGACTAGTGATTGATAATGATCAGGAAATATAACGATACACTACTTGAAGCCATTATATAAGAAACATAAGGTTTGATTATCATCAATATCCATTGTAATTAAATTTAATTAATCAAATTCAAATTTCAGTTAATCTTTGTTAAGCTGATGATTTGCATTTTGATTTTGAGATAATTTAGTTTATGCAAGAAGTGTTTGTTTATATGTTAATGTATATGCATATATGAGCCAATAAAAACATCAACATTATTATCATTAGATTAAGTGCCCATTACTATATCCTGATTTATATATCGAATTCAAAAAATTGTAAAATAGCTAACACTCCTCCTCCCCACAAAAAAGTTACAATACATTTTTTTCTATCCTAAAATTACAGATAATAATAATAATGATGATGATAAATAATAATAATAATTATTATTATTATTTTTAAATGTCATAGCATCGGCCGGGACGCGAACCCGCAATCTGGGCAACTGCCTGCAAGTGCGAGGCAGTCGCGCTGACCTCTCGACCACCAATGCAAGACTATATTTAAAAGTCTAATATATATAAAAAATCATTATTGAATAGAATTAGACAAAATAAAAATCTCATATTTGATTTTAATTTTTGAATTCAGACATAAAAAAAGTATGTATTGTTCTAACACACTCTTTAACAGTTAATTGATTTTTTATGTATATACAAGAGATTGTTTCAAGGCATTATAAAGTAGTTATTTTAGTGTTTCTATGAATGAGCAGGTCTGGTCTTTTTTTTTAACAAATGTATTCATTTTTTTTCGGATGGTGGGTGGGGGGTTAATATACAAACAGTGTTTTTTTTTTTTTAAGTTTTACTCTCTTTTACTTGATATCATTCCAAATTCTATATATAGTATAGAAAACAGATATTTATTATTCATCACATCTATAAGTAGAAAAAAATCCATTCAAAACTAAGGCTGTGATATCTGGCAAGCGTAACAAGATTTTGTTAAGTAGATTCTAAAGAGATATTCATTCATGTAAATTTTAAAGCAAATATGCATTCTAGAAAACAAGTGCAGATAGCATACTGGGTTAAGACTAGAGCTTCATTTTTAAAATTCCAATAACACAGCGAAGTTTTTCTATATTGCTATGATAATGAGTCTCCTCTTATTCTGTTTGAATTATCATAAACTTTCTTAACTTCAGAGAATACAGCAATTTAGCTTCAGATTACAGCTTGACTTGCTAAACTAACATCTAGTTATTGAGATAATTTTTCTTCCAAATCATCACTTCCTCCTATTGTCTGAAATTGAACTTTAAATATTTTTCAATTCATGATACTCTTAAAATTCAAAACAAACCATTATTTTTTTAATAAAAAGTTAATTTTACTGCACATAACTAAAAAGTTTTAGGAATTCACTTACCGATAATAATAATTAATGCTTCATGGAGTATTGTGATTGGGTTGCTGTAAGTCACTATTCTGCAGATTGTACATTCATTTGATGACAAAAATTGAAATTAAAATAAATATCAATTTATTAATTTAAGAGTCTAAAGATAACAAGGGTCCACAGAGAAAATATACAGATGGCCCAACCAAAACCTACCAGGTCACTGATTGATAGATATTTTGATCGTGGGAATGTAAACAATGTCATAAACCCATTTGATTATTGCATAATTTTGTAGTTTATTTAAATATTTATGATTATTTCTACAAAATATTTGTACAGTAATTATTAATATATATATATTTAAAAATATAAATTAAGAAATTCAAAGTAATGATAAAATGGAAACTGCATTTGTTATGATCAAAGTGCCCTGGAAACACAGTAAACTTTTGTGATAATGTAATAAATAATGTGCAATTTTAAATTTTAGAACATAATTTCATAGTATTATAAATAATTTTATAACTACTTGTTCATGTTTAAAAAATAATATTTATTCAATATTATAGCATCATGATAATTAGCTAATAACAAAAAAAATATTATGTATTTCATTTTATTAGTTTTCTTTTTATATTTAGAAAGTTCAAATATGATTTTTTAGAAGGTTTGTAACCTTATATTTCTAATAAATTTAGACCAATTTTTGATTCATAATTTTGAATAAAGACTTTAATACTAAAATTAAAGGGAATCATTAATTCAAATTGCCACTAGGGGATGGTAAAAATATGTTAAAATATAAGATTAGCAATTTAATTATGACCCATTCAATTCTCTCTTCTTTTTATCTTTCTTTCTTTTTTTTCTCTTTTATGCAAAATAATAATAATAATAATAATAATAATAATAATAATAATAATAATAATAATAATAATAATAATAATAATAATAATAATAATAATAATAAGTTTCCCTAAATGGGAAAACTTCACCGCCAATAGTGCTGCATCAGTCCATTCCTCAGGGCTCACTTCTCAGTGCCTTATTGTTCACTGCCTATATCAACCCTCTTATAAAAATAATAGAAAATGAATTTTCAGGAGTCTACATGCCTACCCTCAAGGACAACATCTCATGCATCGCATATAAGGATGATATAGCAGTATTTCTATCATCCCAAAAGCAAATTCCCAAACTACTTAAGATACTTAACAATTTTACAAAAAAATTTAAGCTAACATTTAATATGGAGAAATAGTGTGCATGGCAGATCTTCACCGGTAATTGCATTAATAAAGTTTTCAAAGGTAGACCAAGCGCATTTCTTGGGTTCAACTTTTATTTACATCATTCACCTATGAGATCGCTCATACAGAAAGATTTAATAGAGAAAGTGGAAAAGACTGTCAATTCACTCTCCAAAGCCTACCTCTCTCTATATACAAAAATGGCTTTGCTTAACATGCTAGTGATTACAAAAATCTCATATTTTACTCCAACAATCATTTATACCAAGGCATTTACAAATAAGATAGACTCCCTATGTAGGAAATTATTCTGGGGAAAAAAGATTATCTCTATATCAGTAAAACGTCTAAGAAAACCCCTTTCAAAAAATGGCCTTGGCCTTCACTCAATACATGTCTTCAGGATACAAAAAACATTGAACATAATATCTACATGTGCACAAAAATTTCCATATTTAGAAATTTCTGCCAAGATTACCCCTACAGATAGACCACCTCCTCTCCAGGGATATCTGAACACACTACTTACACCATTATTAACAATCCACACTCTTAACTTTAAACCACCACAAGCCAAATATAAATATTGGGAAGTTTATCAACTTCTACATCCAAGTCAAGATGATGTACAAACTCCACTTCATATTAATAATAAACAATTATGTCGCAAATTTAAACTATGGTCACTTGAACCAAAATATTTTGACTTTCTCCTAAAGATAAATCTGGACTCGCTACCTACGCAACACTTTTGAAATATCAAAGAAACTATAAAGATATAGATGATATATGTAATCTTTGCCATAGGGACTCGGAGACACAAAACCACCTTTTTTTCTCATGCCCAAGTCTAGAAAACATTCGTGAAATTATTAGCACTTCACTCAAGGATAAAAAAATCAATATGAAAACCCTTTTTGACTCTTTTAAAAGGGGTATCTTTACTGAAATAAGAATCTGCACTTTTTTACTCTATGCCTTATGGTGTACAAGGTGTAATTTCATATACAATTATAACCCCAGAAGACATCCAAACACGTTCAGAAATAAGCTACAAACCATATGTGAAAGAGACATGAAGATTACTGATCAATCTAACTACATTGACACCTGGAATATACAAGAACTTATATAAAAGCACTAACAAAAAAACTATATCTAACATGGATCCTTGTGCCAGTTCTGAAGTCTACTGACACATTAGACGCATTCCTGCTTTAATTTAATTGAAGTATATCTAATTGTATATAATCGTATGATTGAGTGATCATCATTGACTTTGTTAAACTGTTTTTTTCCCTAAATATTTCTAGTTTGATAATGCATACAATCACTGATCAAATCATTGTACATATGTAGTTTTGTGAAATCAATTTATATATAAGAACTATCTTGTCAAACGTAACTTGTATAACCTTTTAGAATACTAATAAAGTTTATCCTTTGAAACATAATAATAATAATAGTAATAGTAATAGTAATAATAATAATAATAATAATAATAATAATAATAATCATCATCATCAACATACAAATAGAATAAACAAAATAATCTTTTTGAAAATCTAAATAATGACTGAATTTTACATTTTCATTTGTTCTTTCAAAGTAAACATTTCTTTCACTTTTAATTTTTATAAATTAGTGAAAATTAGAATGGATATTATGTTTATTTTATTTTGTTTCTTATATTTTAACTCAAACTTATATCTATTTATTCTAAATATTATTTTATTTAGATCATCTCTATTTTTAATAAAGAAAATATATATTTATTTATATCAGAAGATGACTGAAGTTCACTTAATTATTACCTGTACAATATATATATCACATTTTTACATGGATAAGGTGCAATTGAGCATGAATTAATACCATATCAATGTATAGAAAATAATCAATAATTTTCTCTTCAGTAAATGTATTTTATACTGAGACCTTTTGATGTGATTTTAATAATACAAAACATCAATCCCTCTATACATTAATGTGTGGCTTATAGCTGATTCTATTTAAGTGTGAAAATCAGCTGTTTCTGATTCGAATATTATGCATCACTTTGTCAAAATATGAAAGAGAAACTGATGTTACATCATTAGAGTTACATAAATGATCAGTTCTGGGACAGCTGATAGTCGTCATTTTCTGTTTGTCTTTTGGTAAGAACATTACTTCTTAATTTCTTTACACAGTACATGTTCTTTGATCAACCAATTTTGTTGCATATATTTAAGTGTGTGCATACATATATAATAACAATAAAAATAATAAATATAATGGTAATTAACTATAATATACAATTTTTCAATCAGCAGAAGTACTTTCAGTTAATTACTTAATCCTCTTAACTTCCGTTAAATTCAAAAAACATAACAGAAGCAAATATCATCAACTCAAATCCCAAGATTCTCAAATTTTAACTTAGCAACTTGTCTATTAATTATATTCATTTTATTTTTATTTATTAAAATTGTCTTTTTAATTTTTCTTTTATTATGATTTCATTCTTCATGAAGAATCTTAAAATTTTCACATTTCCTTTCATGATCCAAAAAAACTGAAGCAGTCATTAAATCATTATTATTTTTACTTTTCACATGCTCCTTTAATCTTTTTTCAATACTGCACCTCGATTCACTTATATATGATAACATACATTCACAAAAAATTTCATACACATAGCTTTTCTGCTTGACAGGTATGACATTTTTAAAATTATTCTCTAATTTATTAACATTATTTGTAACACAAAATGAAACATTGAACACATTCTTATATATATATATCCTTAAAAAGTTTCACTTGCGCATTCACAATACATGGAATAGATATCCATTTTTTACTATTAATCTTCAACCTCTTTAAACCATTATAACTTTTTTTTACATTGATATAAAGTATCATTAATCCATTCAATCTTATAAACAACTTCAAACAATTCCTTGACAAATATTTCAATATTTTTTTTAATTTATCACACTGTAAACAATATAATTTTTCATTACAAAACAAAAAAGATCTCAAACTTGCCATCTTATACATAATTTATATATCCCCTTTTTGCAATGGTCTGATTATTAATTTATAACTTAACATACTATTATCTCTTGTAATGATTAAATCCAAGTACGTAATACTTTTGTCTTGTTCCTTTTCAATAGTTCATTTCAAGTCATTCAAATTATTTAACTCCTTTATAAGAAAATTTATAGTATTGGTATTTCCACAAATAAAAACATCATCCACATACCTTTTGTCAATTTTAATATCTTTAAAAGTACACATATCTAAAATACTACTTTCATATGTAGACAAAAGAAAATTACAAACTTGTGCAACAACAGGCAGACCCCCTTAGATATTTTATAATATCCACTTTCAAAAGAAATAACAATGTTTTCATTAAAAAACTTTAAAGAATCAGTAGCAAATTTTATTACATATTTACAACACCTTTACTTTTTAATGCATGTTCAATTATTTTTATGAAATTCATTCTATCAATAGAAACTACGCATGTTTATCACATTTAACATCACTCCCATTAATCACTATATTTTTAATTCTATCTACAAAATCAAAAGATGAAGCAGTAGTATTTCCCCCAAATCCTAAAAACTCTTGTAACAGCTTATCAATATATTTAGAAGTTTGATATATAAATAAACCACCAAAATCAATCATAATTCTCAAAGGATTACCTTGTTTATGCAAAAGTAGGATGGATATATTTTATAGTACACATTATTACTTGAGGCTGTACTTTTAACATTTTTTAAAAATATTGTTTAAAAAATCTAAGAATAATGCCTTAAGTAATAATGTGTGCTATAAGATAGCTCCATCCTGCACTATATATTCTTGTATTTTTGCAAATATAAAGTTACATAAAGAAGGTAATCCTTTGCAAATTATGATTGATTTTAGTGGTCATTTATATATCAAACTTCTAAATATATTTGTAAGCAAGACTTTTTAGGATTTGGGGAAAATAATATTGCTTCATTCTTTGATTTTGTAGATAGAAATAAAAATATAATGTTTAATGAGTGATGTTATTGCTTCATTAGATGTGACAGAAATGTATAGTTCGATTGAGTGGAAAAAGTAAAGATATTTGCAAATATTTGTTATTGATTTTTTAAAAAGTTTTGATAATAACATTGGTTCTTCTTTTGAAGAAGGATATTATGAAATACCTAAAGGTTGGCTTATAGATCTGCCTGTTGTTGCATAAGTTTGCAATTTTGTTTTGTCTACATATGAAAGTAGTATTTTAGATATGTGTACTTTTAAAGATATTAAAATTTGCAAAAAATATATGTTTTTGTTTATGGAAATGCAAATATTATAAATTTGCTTGTAGAGGAGTTAAATAATTTGAACAGCTTGAAATGGACTATTAAAAAGCAACATGACAAAAATATTAACTATTTGGGTTTAATTATTACAAGAGATAATAGTATGTTGAGTTATAAATTAATAATCAAACCATTACAAAAAAAGGAATATATAAATTGTAAATCAAAAATACCAATTATGCATAAGATGGCAAATTTTAGATCTTTTTTGTTATGTAATAAAAAATTATGTCATTAACAGTGTGATAAATTAAAAAATATTGAGATATTTGCCAAGGAATTGCTTGAAGTTAGTTATAAGATTGAACAGATTACCAATACTTTATGTTAATTTAAAAAGAGTTATAATGATTTAAAGCAGTTGAATGTTGATAATAAAAAAATGGATATTTTATTTCATACATTTCAAATGCTCAAGTGAAAATTTTAAGGATATATATAAGGACATGTTTAATGTTTTTTGTGTGTGTTACAAATAACATTAATAAGTTTGAATAATTTTAAAAAGGTCATACCTGTTATCAAATTTTTTATGGAAGTGTGTTATCATATGTAGGTGAATCAAGGTGCAGTATTAAAAAAAGATTAAAGGAGCATGAATTATTATACAAGCTTGTGAAAAGTAAAAATAATAATGATTTAAAGACATGGGAAAAAAAATTAAGTTTGATATTGAAAATCATGAAGAGAGAAACCATAATAATAAAAAAATTAAGGAGACAATTTTAATAAATAGAAATAAAATGAATATACTTAATAGACAAGCTGCTAAGTTAAAATTTGGGATTTGAGCTGATGATGTTTATTTCCATATTGTTTTTTAAATTTAATGGCAGTTGAAGATGGTTAAGGAATTAACAGAAAGTACACTGCAGATTAAAAGACTGTATATAATAGTTAATTACCCTTATAAATATTATTTTTATTATTATTATAATAGTTTTTAATTAACGGACATTTTATTTGTATTATATATACATACATACAGATCTGGCTAGAGGTTTTGCAGCGTTTTGTAAAAAAAGTTATTAGTGAATCTCAAAATGTCTGCAAAAAATAATACCATTATTAAGAAATTTGAAAATGCAGGCCCTCAAAGTGCAGGCCTTGGACTGGGGTCTGAAACAACGTTGTCTCAGTTGTCCTGTGTCGAAAATATACTCGGTTTATTTAATTAATTTTGTTATCGATTGTACTGTTTTCACGTTATTAATAATGGCAGAATATCAAAGTTATATATATATATATGAGGGTGTGATTAACAATTAAGATAATATAAACATTTTTTTTAAAAAAAAAAACTGTTTATATAGTGTTTACCTATCCTGATTAATAATTAAAACGACTGAAGTTATTTAAGTGTGAAGTTTTTCAATGTATTTAAATAATGAAAAAAATATTGATTTGCAGATATTTTCTCTGTATATTGAAATTAAAACTCACATTTTCATCAGACTTTTAACTAAGTCGTTTCAACATAATTAATGTTAGATTAAAAACTAAAAATAGTTATATAATAGAAAAAAAAAGTTGGTGGCAATTATAGACGATATCTATAACTTACTTCTTTAATAATACAAAGTTTATCTACATTACTTTTTTTATTTCACAATAAAATAATAGATAATAATTATTGCAATTAACATCTATTAAACTTTCAAATAAATGATGAAAAGTCTTAATGTGCCCTCTTTCAGCTGAATACGAAACCTTGAGAAATGAAGAAAAATTTCGAAACTATAGATTATTGTTCAATGCCTTTGTTTGGTATTCATGATTTTTTTTTTTTAGAGATTCTCAGTTATTTAATAAACAACTTAAACATTTTAGTTTTATATTTCCTCAAATAAACAACGTACCATTTCATTATATTTTATATTTTAGTGTTATTGTTTAATGGACCAGAAATATATCGGCAGTATTTAAAAAATGGAAAATTTAGTGTTTGTCCACAATTAGCAGTATTTGCAACTTATGGACAAATACTAAATTTTCCATTCTTTTAAAATTTAATTCTAGGAATCTTAATATATATTATTTGAAAATAATTCTCTTTAAATATTTTTTTCTTCTTCTATATTTAAATTCACAATTGCATACTAATATATGAAATATAAATAGCATCTAGAAAAACATGTGTATGATAAGGATTTAAAGCTAAACATCTCATAAAAATTTAAAATATAACAACTTGCTAAACATGTAAATAGATGTTAAATGTCATTAATAATACTGTTTATCAAATTTAATATTTAACAAATGTACAATTATAATATTTTTTTTTTCCTTCAAGTGTCATAGCATCGGACGCGAAACCGCAACCCAGGCAACTGCTTATAAGGCAGTCGCCCTGACCTCTCTACCACCAATGCAAGACTAAAATATATTTTTAATAATAAAAGTAGTAATTAATAGCTGAAGTTCCTTGGTGGTTTAGAAATTAAAGATTTTTCCTTAATCTAATCTTGTAATAAGTTACTCTTAAAATTTTAATAAAATCCTTATATACATATAGATTGAAAGCCAAGTACTTGTATATGTACAAATAAAGAGTTTTGCTAAAAAGTGTTTAAAGTGGTTTGGATAAATTGTATTTATAGGATATTACAGCAAAATAAAGAAAAGTGTGGTTTTGGTAATCATTAAAATAATTAAAAGTTTGAAAAGTTGGGTTGGATATATTGCTGTAAGAGATCATAGTGGATAGATAGTTAAAGTTTTAAACTCAAATAATAAAATTATAAACAAATTAGAAAAAAAACTACCTGTAAGATAGATTGATGAAATAAGAACTTTTATTGGTGTAATAAAGAAAGGCAATGGATTTGAAAAACTGGTTTAAGCTTGGAGAGGTTTTCATCTTACAGGGGATAAATAATAATTGAAAATGATAATATAATCAGTGATTCTTTTTTTTCATTTGATAAATTGCATTCATCTCACGCAAGCAATTAAATAAACTGTCATAAGTAAAATAGATTATATTACTTTAATAAAAAATAATTTGTGTTATAAATTATATAAATAAGATAAAACAGACTCCAAATAATATACTGCCTATTTAAATCCAGTCTAAGATTTTTCTTGTAGAAAATAAGCCAAAGAGCAGAGAAATAATAAGAGATTTGATATCTGCATAAATGGATAGCCATTTTTGTTTATATTTCTAATTCAATACCTATTAATCAACAAATATTGAATGATTATGGAACAACTATGCAAAATAAAAAAAAATCCTCAAATTAATTTTAAAAAGTTGAATAAAACTCATATTTATTCCATTGCATTTTAGAATTTTTAAAAACATAATTATAAATCTCTATAAAATAGTCATTTTTTATATTGCCAAAATCTTACAAATTTTGATCTCCATCAGATCCATATAGTATTTTTAAATGATTCATTTGCACATTTATTTATTTGGAATAAATATTAAGAAATTCACCATTATAAGCTAGTTTGATTAAAAACCATGATAAGTAAATCAAGAGTGAGACGTCATGGATAAGGTAACAATGTTCTATCTTTATTTCATGTTAGCAATAAAAAAATATAGCTAAATAAATTGTTTACAAAAAGGAAGAAAAAATTACTAAGTATAGATATAGGATTAATAAATATATATGTATATATTTTAATAATTTTTTTCCAGAAAATTATTATTTTCCTAAACATTAGATTTTTATTTATTTATAATAAATATTGATATGTACATATATCTCATTGTGATCAATCAAATCTGACATACTTCTCCAAGCTTATAATACATTTTAAACTATTGGTATAAAATTTTCCAGATCAATTACTCTTACTATACATGTATTTCATCAGAAACTACCGTTTTTCAAGTGAGGTGGAGACTTAAAAAAATATCCAAATATTTACTCAGAAATGGTATGTTCAAGATCAGTTATTATTAAATATTTATTCGCTAGGTGTAACTATTGCCTCATGTGGCTGCAAGAGGCACTGTTTGTGTCAACCACAGAAATTTTCAGAGTAGGAGGCCAAAAGCAGCAATGCAAGTTCCAGCCGCTAGATGGCACTGTTTACCATGTGCACACAGTAATCTTATGCCAAGTAGCTGCCAGCACTGCTGCCCACTTGGTAGCACTGATAGCCATAGGTAAACACATCTAGCTTACATCATCTGCTACCAGCAACTACCATTTATTCTATAGAGATTCTCAGATTCCCAATGAACTTGTGATAAAATAATCAAATAATTAACTCTCTCTACATGCCCAATTTTTGTATATGTGTTGTAACCTTAACAGCTGCAAACAAGGGTAGGCTAACTCTGATGCTCTTTATAACAAACAAAAGCATCTAATCAGAATAGTTTTAATACCCTCTAAACAAATCTTATGCAGTAGTGTTACATAAAATCAGGTTACTTCAAAAATATTATTCAAAATAAATCTCTCTTAATCAAATCAGAATTTTTAAACTAGTAAATATTTCTTAATCAAATAAAATCTCACAAGCTAAATAAAGTTTTCTTAATAGAATCAGATCTCAGGGTTTTTGCTATAAAAATTTTCAGTAAACAATATAGTCCTATTCTTCATTCAATCCACGAATATAATCCTAATAAATAATAATAAGACATGATGTATCTATGGATAATATCTTAATGCAATAAATAATTATTACTGTAAAATTAATCATGAAACTGTAATATAAAATAATGATATATCAAACTAGGGGTGCATTTGTGATGCTATGAATAGTAAAGGGATTTTGTTGCTATCCATAATCTTATTACAAATAAAATAAAGCAATTTTATCTATAGATATCAATTTTAACATCAACAATATAAATTTTAATTAAGTGACTTTTATATTTTTTTTGATCTCTTATATTATAATAATAAAATATATGTGTGATTTTTGGATTTCTGATAATGTAGATGATGATAGAAATTCATATTCAAAATTAAATATTTTCATAAAATTAGAAATTTTAATTATCGCAAGTGAAAAATAAAATTGTAAATTACAAATAGAAAAATAAAGAAATAAATAATCCTAATGTGACTTATTTATGAAAAAGATTTGAAATACAGACCTTCTTCATATACTTGGAGCTTAATTGTGAATATAGGAGTTTGAACACAGACTTTCAAGCACCTTTCAACTATCCACACTATCTTATACCACTGATACATATGACCATCCACATATAAAAAAGATAAATAATCACCAATATACATATTTTATGCTGAAACCAGCACTCATCAGTTGGTCCAGATTATCATCTCCCACACACACACACACACATATATATATATATATATAATCAGTGCTCAGTTTATATTAAGATAGCAAATCTTCATACTTTAATGGGCAGGCTTCAATCTACTCCAACCTTTAACTCTACAGCTATCCATACCATTAAAAATCTGATGATGGAAAGCCCCAATCCCATGCTGATGCCAAGTTTATTGCCATGCCCATGTTGATCTCAAGTCTCTCTGATTCTTCATGTATAGGATCTTATCCATTTAAATACATAGAAGAGAAACCAGCAGGATGTAGGCTTAATGTGTAAGATTTGAAATACAGGCATTTTTATATACCTGGGGTTTAATTGTAAATTTAGGGGATTTGAACACAGACTTTCAAGCATCTTTCAACTATCTACACTTCCCATATGACTGATACCCATGATCACACACAAGTAGAAATGATAAATAATCACCAATATACATATTTCATGCTGAACCATATTGGTGATTATTTATCCTGTCTACAAGTGCATGATCATGTGTATCAGTAGTATGAGACATTGTGGATAGTTGAAGGGTGCTTGAAAGTCTGTGTTCAAATCCTTATATTTACAATTAAACTCCAGATATATGAAGAATATCTGTATTTCAAGTCTTACACATTAATCTGCATCCTGCCCATCCCTCTTCAATTTATTTTAAATGGATAAGGTCCTATACATGAGGGGTCAGAGTGATCTTGAGGTCAACATGGGTATGGCAATAATATTGACAACAGCATGAAATTTGGACTTTGTATTGATCAGATTTTCAATGGTATGGATGGCTGTAGAGTTGGAGGTTGGAGTAGATTGAAGCCTGTCCATTAAAGTATGAAGATTTTCTATCTTAATATAAACTGAGCACTGATTATATATATGTGTGTGGGAGATGATAATCTGAATCAACTGCTGAGTGTTGGTTCAGCATAAAATACATATATTAGTGATTATTTATCTTTTCTACATGTGTGTGGTCATGTGTATCAATGGTATGAGATAGTGTGGAAAGTTGAAGGATACTTGAAAGCCTGTGTTCAAATCCCCTATATTTACTTATGAGTACAGATAGCTTTCAAATTTTAATAATCCAACTTTCATTTACATATGTCCCTGTAAGAAATGTATTTAATAGTATTACCAAATAAATTTTATCATTATAATAGTAGCAATGAATTTGGAAGAAGATGTATAATTTTAGAGCTACATAAATAATTATAAATTCAAGCACAAAATACTTTATCAAAGTTTTTGATACACAACATATATAAAACTAGATACATCAACATTCATAAACTACTCTGATCTCATCAAGAGAAAAACAAAGACATGGTTGACATCATTCATTATCTTAAAATATGTTAAGAGCAAAAAAAATAAGATATGGTTGGCATCACACATGACTAACAAAATCTTACCAAGATAAACATCAAGGGATATAAAACAAATGCAAAATGATGGAATAGACTTACAATAAACACTTATCCAAAAGTTCACATAAAGAATTAGGACTTTGTCTCTAATCTTAAAATATATGAAGAATATATCATCAAAAAAGGGTTACCTAAAATATAGCATCATGCCCTAACTATCACCTAAGATAAACAATATATCTCACTGGAATGATAAAAACAATATATGAAAATAGGGATCGTCCTTCTGTTTCATATAGCAATAATGAATAAGTGATGTGAAAAATAATAAAATACAACAATTATAGCAAAATATAACTATGTATATAAATTTATGTCTTAATTTAATAAAGAAAAATATACATCTACTTCATTAATTATTTCATTGGTTTATAGACATTCTAAGTAATTTTATGCAGGAGTGATATGTCACATTCTGATTATATTTCAAAAACAGTAATATTCTGAGAATGATTGTGATAAACATATGAACAATAATACATAAATAATACATCAGCAATATCATAAACATAAGACACATATGAATGAATCTTATAACTAAATATTTAAACCAATTTACCAATTAATAATTTATAAGTCATTAAATCTTGATTTCCATACCATTTGGTAGCATAACAGTTCCAATAATAAGTCCTTGGATATTTTGAAGATTTGGTAGAATATCAGGGATGATATGATTATCAAATATTGGCAAAATAAATAATTCAAATCCAAGATATGTAAGCACTGACATTACAGAAAAGCCATTGAAAGTAATATCAAAGTATTTATTAAAATAATACCATGGTAACAAATATGTATTTTTTCAGAGAAATTCAAATATAAAACAAAATATAGAAAGCATACTATTCATTTTAAATAGCATGTAGATAAAACTATTGTTTTCTTTGGAAATCTAAGGATGCATTGAGACATTAACAAAGAAAAGAATATATTTCTATTCAAATAATGGAAAGTCTTATATAGCAGTGAATAATTTTTATATCAGGAATACATAGTAATCTTTTTAAAAAACAATACATATTATAAAAATGATGAACAGATTTCAGAAAGCAAAGAATAAGTAACATTTTATATTTCATGAGCAATAAAATGTTTAAAAACATATTTATTGATTATATTATTTTTTATCAGCAATATGTAGATTGAAGTAAGCACTGAGTTCATCTTATATTTTATTTTTAAGAGACAGATAAAATATTTATTAGTGAATAAAGTACATTCAAGCATGATTATATACAATGGTCAAATATCCAACAAAAAAAAATATTTGTCCACAATGTTGTTATAGATATAGACTTAATATAATAATCAATCTAAATAAAATTGAAACAAACATCCAATTATATTTACAAATATTCATTTATCAACCTAGCTTTCATCTCTTATTGAGACCTTTTCAAGATATATAGTTTAATACCTCATGTGACCTATCAATTACATTTAGTCTACCTTTTGGACATTATTAAATAAAAAGACATAATAAAAAAAATACATATATTTTTTTAAAACCAGCAAAATTAGGTGGGAAAATAGACATTATTAGATAAATGGAAGGTTTAAAAATGATGGTACAATAGTGAATGAATTTATAAAGAGGGAGGAGGT
Source organism: Epiperipatus broadwayi (assembly GCA_028023455.1). Taxonomy (NCBI): domain Eukaryota; kingdom Metazoa; phylum Onychophora; class Udeonychophora; order Euonychophora; family Peripatidae; genus Epiperipatus; species Epiperipatus broadwayi. The sequence goes on along the minus strand of JAQFVV010012439.1, from coordinate 6,192,166 downwards.
AGAATATTTCTTTTTATAGGTATATAAAAATGTATGTATAGGTATTTATATCGTTTAAATTTTTTTATGTATTTTTATTTTGTCATTTATTTATATGTTATATATATATATAATGTTATTTGTATTATTGAAGGTAGAATAATGTCTAATAGGTGGAGTAAATGTAATTGATAAATGTGATGTATAAAACTTTATGTCTTGAAAAGGTCTCAATAAGAGATGAAAACCAAGTTGATAATTAAATAATTGTAAATATAATTGGTTGTTTATTTCAGTTTTTAATAGATTGATTATTATATTAAGCATGACAGGCAAAACTCTCAGTGCAAGACAGGGTAATCAATGGATTCCAGAAGGCTTGTGCATAAAATCCCTATCTAGTGCCTATACTGGCTTGCACTGAATGGAACTACTGCATGGAGAGTTTTGCCTGTTTTAATAACAGTTATGAGAAAGCATAAGAAATGGTAATCATGTTATATATTAAGCAAGATTATATTTATTTCTATTTTTAGAATAAGGTAAAATATTTCCATATTAATATTTTATCATATATATTTTATTCAAAGTTACATAAATGAAAATGATCTTTGCCCATTTAAAAATATTTCATAATAAGAAACAATTCATTATAAGTATAATATATCCATTTTTGCAGCTATATAAATGATGAAACAAACATTTCATCGATTCCAAAAACAATATATAACACAATAATAGTTTTTATGAATGTTATTTCAAAATACATAGGCATACCAATAGAACTGTTTCTTTTAGAACAATGCAAAGCATTCATTCACAATATCCTACAAGCTCAATAAAAGTTTTAATTTGATTAAATTAAGCTTAAATGAGAACATTCTGTAAATGATAGCAAAGTTCAGCATTTGAAAAATATAGCATCTATAATTTCTTCTAGAATAAAGCATATAAGCTTTTTTTAAAATTAATGCAATGTTATTTAAAATTCTGGCATTTAAAATTATTACTTCCAGATAAGCTTTAAGCATGACTAAACAAACAAATTAAATATTAATAAGAGTTCAAGCAATGTCTTCTATAGTAAAACTTCCTGTTGTCACAAATCCTTACAATACCATATTATTTCATTTCTTATTTATGCACTGTTGGAGATTTCCTAATGGTGTATAAGTTAAGGAAGTTCTGAAGTGACAGTCATGCCAAAATTAGAGACTGAGCAGATAATTACTTTAGCCATTCTTGGCTAAATTTGTGAAATAATAAGTAACTATAAAATATTACATATATTAAAATGTTGAAAAAAATAAAAATTAACAATATTTATTAATATTTTACTGTTGTCTTACCCAAAATGTTTTGGAGATTCTAATAAAATGTTTAATCTTTAAAACTTTTGAAAATGTGTACAGATTTTAAATAATATTATTTATATTTTAGATTTTAGCATTGATTTATGTTGATATATAATACTGTGTCACTCACTAAATAAAGTTTGAAATTAAATTCAAAAGTTAAAATATGTTAACATTCAAATTTATGTAGTATAATGGTATAGCATAAATTAAAATGCAATGCATAAAACCCATGTAAATAATCATATTTAAATAATAGTAATAAAAAAAAAATTTTAATTAACAAAATTTTGGAAAAAGTTTTTCATTGTCATTATTTTATTTTCCTCTTTGATTGATAGAAGTTATAATTTTGTTTAGAAACAAATATCTAACGCTCTTTATCTATTAAAGCAAACATTGAAGTATAATGTTCCTTAGTAATGCAAAATATTGAGAAAAGATAAATTATAGGAAACATTGAGAATTGAATGGTGTTTAAAACAAATTCCATTTCTCATCTCTATATAATTGAATTGTCGGTATTTTAAATGCTAACATTTATAATATTCACTTTTTTTTAATATTTTCACTATTTAAAGAAATAAAATTCTTATGGTGAGATAAATGCTATAATATTACATGTTGAAATAATTTTTTTTATATTTATTGAAATTTAAACCTTGTTTTTTTTCTTCTTAATTTTAGAGAAATAAGACTGTTGAATTGTTGGAACAAATATCAGAATTTATTTCCAAAACAAATATCTTGAAATTAAATTTTATATTTAGAAGTTTTCAAGCTTATTTGTTTTTCTTGGAAATTAATTTTGTGTAGGAAAAATAAAAGTTCTGTTCAACGAAATATTTATTGTTCAAATTATATTTGAAAATAAGATCTCTTAAAATAAATTATTTTATTTTTAATAGAAGTTTACTTTTTTAAAAATACAAACATAATATTTGGCCTTACAATATTTATTTGTTTTTGGCCATTTATATCTAATTAAGTTTAACAAAAGTTTTAGGTAGTTAAAAACTATTTGAAAACTTAAAATTACGATAATGCTATTAAATTTTTTAAATCTATACAATTTTAAAGTTTTAATCTTAAAACACAGCAATAACATATCTAAGATTTGAAATTAAAATAATAGATATAACATTTTATATCTTTATGCTTTATATCCTTCAAGTATAATTTTGATTTGGAAGAGCATTATCAAAATACTGATTTAGAAAAAGGGCAGACATTTTAATATTCTATAAACATATTTAGTAGCTAACTGATTTAATTTAATATATATTCAAAACATTAAACAATTTTCAAGAAATGATTTAAATTTAAGCATCTGGCTTTTTTCTAATTTATCAATAGGTAATAGAAAATTGAAAGAGCAATACTGTGCTCTAATAAACAATTATTTTTCAATGATTTTTATTTTATATTCTATTTATTGCATCTTACAATAAATGTGCATTTAGAAGTAATATATTTCGGACACACATATCTTTCTTCTACTTTTGAGTAAAAAGTAAAATTGACTTATAAAAGTAAAACAAATTTTTTGAATGAATAATTATTTTACTTACTTTCACTTTAATACAATTTTTATAGCATTAATTTGATTCCCATCTCTGATGTGCAATTTAATAAAATTTATTTTAACATTTCTTTTTATTGACAGTTTTAAACTTCTTTCATTTATATAATTTCTCATGAATTTACATTTTAATTCTGATTTTATCTCAGTAAAAAAATTTTCTACAAGCAAAATGCAGTCTTATACTAATAAAGATCATTTCAAATTTGTGTATTGGAAATTTCTTTTGATGATGTTAATCAGTTTTTTAACTCCAGTTTTCAGAAAGACTCTGAAACATGTGTTGCATATACATTTCCATGTCAAACAATACTTCTGGACATAACATTTTTGCTATAGTCAATTTTAAGATGTTTTCATGAATGAAACGCATATATATTGAAATAATTTTTTTCATGGGTAAAAGATATAAAACATGTTTTTAGGAGGAGGAAATTCTTGTTTAAGAAAATGAAACAACATTCTCTATTAATCCAAAGATTAATAATATTCTGATCAAACCAAAGAATATAATCCCTGAAAGATTTTTTAATAAAGTTTTGTTGTAATATTTGTGGGCACAAGTCTGCACTCCTCATTTCTTCCTCAGAAGTAGATGATGGCAGTCATTGGGGGTCTGTTTTATGGGTGCACACTGTTGACAATTATTGCTGCTACCCAAAAAACCTGCCAGGAGAGTACAGGATCAAAGCTTTCAGTGCTATTTCTGTTCTGAGAGGCCATTGCACCCCCTTGATGGATTGTTTTGAGCACTGCAGATCTGTGCTTGTCACTCATTAATTTTTCTCCCCAGTTGACATTCCAAATTTGGGCAGGTAAACTGAAAGTGGTCCCTGCCTATTTGGACTGTTGAATTGGGAGACAGTGGTACCTGGAATGGGCTCAGGTCAAGGGTTTAATGTCTATTGACCTTGGGACTTGTTGCCTGTTGTGGTGGTTAGTGCAATGCTGGATGTCTGCCTATTAAGTTGAAGCATTTGGATCTTCACTTTGGGGCCCCAAAGATGAGGTTCATTTGGTGATGGATGACTTTTCACCAGTTGGGCAATGTAGACCATACACATTAAATAAAATTATAGCAACCCTTTTATGGATATGATTGTTATCAAGTGTATTTATTTTTTATAAACCTGGTCAATAATTGTTTTACCTTGTAACATTGATACTTTGTAATCCTTAACAGGTAAGTGTACCTAAAAAAATTTGTAATCTTTTAGCTAATAAAGGTTACTTTTGAAAGATAATCCCTCTAGAAGTCAAAGAAGTCTATGAAATCCTAAGTGGCATGTACCCAATTGCATATATAGGAAGGACCAATTACCAACATAAAAGTTCTAGAAGAGATCAACACATTAATACAGCAAAAAATTCTCAATATCTTCAGCACTTTCCATGTTTTGAATACTGGCTATCACATATTACCAAATATTAAAATCATATTCATACACAATAACCACGATCAAATAATATTTAGAGTAGCTATTGAAATTTTCACAAAAACAAATTGCATTAATAAACATGAGAAACAATAAAATTACCAACTACTTGGAAGAGTTTCTTAATGCAAATGAATATAAAAAATACTACAAATATAAATCAAACTATTCAGAAACTGATCAAGCGTTGGTGGCCGAGTGGTTAGCATAGCTGCCTTACAAGCAGTTAGTTGTCTTCCTGGCCCGATGCTTTGACATAGGGGGAAAAAAAACTATTCTGAAACTATGTGATAGAAGAACCACGTAAAACAATTCTATCTAATATAACCACGTGATTATTATTATAGATTTTTCACCCAATTAAGGGTAAGTGTTATCTTATTGACATGTCAGTAGATTTATTTTAGTTTTATTTTAATAAACACGGTTATCCCCGAAAATATGTTTCCATAATATATATATATATATGCAAACGAATAATCATAACGTGATAAATACTCAGTTATAAATAAACTGATGAGCGAATTAATTGATAATGCAAACTTTACAAACCATGGCAAAGATGTTGTATAACATTTATTTGCCTTCGTTGCATTAATATTAATTTAGTGTGAAAAAAAAAGTTTATTGACAATTTGTTAATAATAAAGCCTTTATCTTAGCAGATTCTAAGTATTACTTAAGAACTTCAACTAGATCTCATATTTGGCCCTGGCCATCTCATTGCAAATGTGTGTGTGTATAATTTTAAATAGATAAAAGGTGAAAACATTAATGATTAAAATGTAAAAAAAAAAAAAATGTATTAAGACAAAACGTTACCCAATATAATAAATTATTCATGAAACTGGGTTAAAATATTGCAAAATCAATAACAGAATATATGCACATTAACATTTTAAAGAATTATTCCTTTTCTTATTAAAAATTCCATTTTTGCATGTATTTTTTAACCAATATTTTATTTCACTTTTTTAAAATCACAGAATATTTTTATAACATTTCATTTTTTCCCCATTTTATAAAAATAAAAAAAAATCAATAAAATATTTTAAATCCATACATCTATGAAGATTTATGTAGTCTTAAAATATAAAATCTTCTGTAACTTTGTTACCGTCTTAACTGACAAGTAAAGTCCAAAACCTCAGGGGTCTTATTGTTTAGACTATTTGCATATGCAATCATAGACATAGCGATAGACAATAAAACAAATCAATATTGTAACCGATTTTCCTATAATGATTTAAAACAGCTACTCTATTCAATATTAAACAGATCTTTTTTATAATCAGAGAATAAATAAATATATATCTTCATTTATTCCGATTCCAAAATGTCTTCACATATAAAAAAAATATATATAAAGATAATGAAAAAAAATCATTATCAATCTAATCATTTGATAAACCTGAACTTATCAAACAATATATAGTATTTCAGATTAATTGTATAGAAAAATTACAAAATATTGTTATTTAATTCAAAGTTATAAATTATATATGTATTATAATAGTTTAAATAGTGATACGCGTATCAGATGAAATAAGAACATATAATAGGTTAATAAATGTTCAAATAAACATATGAGATCTATTATTTATGTTCAATAATTACTGATAATGATGATGTTCCAGTGAGAAGTTTGAATTCCTCCCTTTTTATCTGATCTATTATACCCAAATTTACCTTAAAAAATCCCAGGTTCATTTAAAGAGTAGATGAAACTATTTAAAATTTAATTGTATTATGCATTATAATTTATTTATATGCTTATTTAGAAATAATCTCAATGCATACTGCGAGTTGAAATTCAATATCAAATTACTCTTCCAAACATTAAATAATTTCAGTTATGCCCCCTTGTGAATAAATATATGTCTGAATCTCAAACAACCTGTCCTAAAGATATTTCTTGAACTGGTTGCTTGAGATTCAGACTTTTATATATTTATTCACAGGGAGCATAGCTGAAATTACTTAACATCTCATAAAGTGATTTGATATTTAATTTCAGTTAGCAGTATGCACTGCGGTTATTTCTTATATATCTGTGTTGGAAGTTTGCAAAGATTTATTAAAATGACTAATGTTTAGACTTTCTTTGTGTGTGTGTATATATATATTAAGTATGTTAATTTATGAGCAATTGAAGATCATTGGCAATTTAAATTTCATGTCCTTTGTTTAAGTTCATATTTTGATATTTATCATCATTGCAGGTTACCTTCAAGAAATATCTTTTGGACTGACTGCTTGAGATTAGAAATTTTATATATTTATTTACAGCGGCATAGGCAAAATTACTTAGCATTTGGGAGAGTGATTTGATATTTATATTGATATATTTTTATTATACATGGTGATAAAGAAGGATCAAGAGATTTTAAACAAAATTTATTTTAAATTCAACACTGGACTTATTTACTGTCCTAATGAATCAACTGTATATCATACATAAATATATTTATTTACAGTATAATGAATATAAATGTAAGATTCTTAAATGTATAGCATGTGTAATACTTGAATTTATACAATCTTAATTTTACATGCAACTCCATTAACAAAATGTTTTTTTTGTGTGTGTGCTTTAAGTCTATTATGAATAACTTTAAATCAAAAATTTATTATTTACAAATTTTTTACTAATGTTAGCAAATATAATAATAACAATAATAGTAGTAAATGTTTCAAGTTTCTCATGTTTTACAAGAGATGCATATGATGTATTCATATTTCAAATTTTTATTCATTTATTCAAAATATTATAACATTGGGAAACAATTTATAAATATTTACCCCACTGCAATTAAATCGAGCTCAGTTCCATTCATTGTTGCTTTTTTAAAAAAACTATATATGTATTGCATTTATAGTGCTAAAATATGTTGATACTTCAGAAAAAAGTATATGCTATATATATGACTGTAATCACTTAAGATTTCTTATATATTTAATACATGCATAATCTTGTTAAACAAATCTACATCACCTACATCTATGGAAATTAGAGAGGTATATAACCCCAATGTTATCTATATGATTTTGATTATGCTCTATTGATATATTTATTCAAGAAAACAAAATGATTTCCCCAATGGATTTATATTTGCTGTCCTAGGAAATTTTATATATTATAATAAATGAGAATACAATTTAAGAGCTTTATAAATCTTAATTTAATATCTACAATTATCAATAACAGTTCTTTACAAACACACACACACACACAAATATTTGTACATATATATAGGTGAGAATGTATGTGTAGCATTTGATGTGTTTTAAAAAGAAATTCTATTTTTTCTATCTGGGAGATCAGAAGTAATATTGGTATATGACCTGTCAGTTGGTGAAAGAGAGACTGTTGTTGTATTATATATTCCAACTCCATATTCCTCAGAAAAAAAAAACCAAAGGCCAGAAAGTTAGTAAAGAAAACAGTAAACTGGATTAATAGTGATTGTTTCACATTTTCATAATGAGATGAATTATTTAAACCAATATAAATAATGCTTTCAATATTGTAAGTGATAAAAACAATTATCATATTTGTTCATATATGGGTTAGCATGTGAGTACAATATCTATTTATTTGTGATAAGATGGCAATACATAAATAATTGTTTAATACTACTACTATATTTGAACAATTAAAATTGTTCATGTGGAGTGAGGTATTAATTAAGTATCTTGATCAAAAATTTGCCTGAACCTTTTTTTAATCAATGGGTCAAATTTAAGTTAAAAATATAACACTTTTTCTTATAATTCTGGGATATTAAACTTATGCATATAATACAAAGTTTAATTGCATTTTCACTACTGCCAAATTTGTTGCAGCTTTTCTGGTGATAAATTTTTATATATCAGCAATGTAATTTGTTAGTCTTAATTTGTCACAAGCAACAATCATTTCTTTTTCAAGTCTATTTCTGTTAGATGATTTTATGTGATTCATTAAAAAAAAAAAAAAAAATTTCCAAAAAACATGACAAGCCAAACATTGTTAATATAGAAAATATAAATTTTTGTAGAAATAAATGTATCAGGCAAAGAATCTCATTCCTGAAGTTTAATGTTTTTAATTTATTCCTCTGCCAATTATTGATAAGTAATTTCTTTTATTTTTGCAAATAATCCAAATTTTTTAATCCATATAAAGCTATTGCTAAATTTTAATAATTCCATTTCTAAACTATTAGAATTTAACTAGTAAAAAATATAATTTCAAATCTTTAAATCCTATTTTATGAGGAATGCAATCAACTTCAGATTGAAATGTTCTTAGAAAGCTTTTATTTCTTTCATATGTGACCAATAAATGTTTATTGCATTGGCATTAACATGGTCTGAGGATGGATATTCAAATGTAATAAAGTATTTGGTAATCATTAATTGCTCAAGATTGCAATAAAGGGCACTAGGTTGAATTTGCATTTATTATATTGTGTGAGCAAAAGAATTAATTTATTTGCTGTTAATTGATCTGGAATCATTTGCCTGAAAGTTTGTGATGATGGTATATTATTAGATGTGATATATTGAATTATTTCCATCATCTATGAGTGAATGTTGAATGTACAGAAAATTTTAAACTTTATTTAAACTTTTCAAATACAAACAACTTGTTAGTAATAACACACAAATAGACAATACAGGTTAGTAATTACACAATGTTTCAAGTAGTATTATTCTTCATTCTTCTTCAGGTATTGCTGGCCTGATATGCACAGTGACAGTATTTGCATAGAAATTGAACTCGCATCTTTAGATTCTTGAATATTGAATTTAAGGCAAATGCTCTAACTGAGCTATTTACTAACCTGTGTTGTCTAATTGTGTGTTATTACTAACAAATTGTTTGCATTTGAAAAGGTTAAATATTACTAACAAATTGTTTGCATTTGAAAAGGTTAAATAAAATTTTCAGTACATTCAACATTTAGTCTTAGATGATGGAAATAGTCCAACATATCACATCTGATCTGGAATCAGGATTTATACAATCTTTTTAACAAGATTGAACTTAGGTTTAAAACCTTAAGGAGTATTAAATTTTATATTTAGATTAGTAAATGGAATTAAATGTGTTTTCTAGATGCATAACCACACGATTTCTACATTTGAATCGATAAAACCTAAAAGTGAATAACGTGTCTGTGAATGACGATTTGAGTGCATTATCATCTTGTAAATACGGATTACTTTTTAATTAGGATTATTATTAGCAATTTTTGAATTAGATAACTTCTTTAATTTTCAATAGCTTTCATGTTTAGGCCTGATTTTAATTAATTTTAGTAGTGAAAATTAAAATAATTATTATGAAGAAGTAAACTACAATTTTATATATAGATATATTTAGATAGATAGATATAGTTGATTTATTTAATTATATTTATATAATACTGCGTAATTATTTAATGTTTTACAAAGATAATTTGTATGTATGGCATAATAAAGAAGTGGATTTATTAATGTATAATTGGTCTTTGCATTTATATATTAGATATTTAAAATGTGAAAATTAATTGTTAATTATTCTGTCTATATCTATAGATTTATTTTGTACATAATTATCATTACAATATATATATATATATGAAAATAAAGTATTTTTTAGAATTTAAACAAAATAATACATGGTATAATACAAAAAAGACTATTGTCAAGATATAATTGTGTAAATATTGAATATAATATATATATATATTGCCTTGACAACCAGCAGATTGAGAACCTTGGTATTGTTTGATATTGTTTAGATGCAGATTGCTTTCATATACTTATGCATATTCATATTTACACAATGAAGAAAAAGTTTTTAAACTTTTTGGATATGCTTTTTAATTAAGCTGTCAAAATTAATATTGATTAAAAAACATATTTTAACAATAGTTTATAGTTTCAAGTTTTTATGCTTTTTATTGGGCATTTCTCACCTCAATTCCACATAGCAGATACCCACACTTTAATTATATATGCATTTTATGAATAATCTTTACTCATTAAGTGAATCAGAATCTTCATGTACGATTGACAACGCAACAATATTTTTGCCAACTATTAATAATTCCCCTTCCCATTAAGTTTTAAAAACATTCATTAAAAAAAAAAAAAACTATGTAATAAAAATATTTTCCGGTGTGAATATGTTTTTTTATTAATATTTATTATAAACTCAAGTTTAAAACATTATTATAATAATTTGTTTATATATATTTTAGTAATAATACATGTGTGGGAGATGATAATCTGGATCAACTGATGAGTGCTGGTTGAGCACGAAATACTGATATTAGAGATCATTTATCTTTTTCACGTGTTGTATATTGGTTGTATGCGATAAAATGGATGATTGAAGGAAGCTTGTATTTAAACCCTTATAATTTACATCTAAAACTCCAAGTACATAAATTATACTTGTATTTAATCAAATATTAGAGATTTAGCTTGTATCCTGCCCACCCCCCTTCTGTGTATTTAAATGGATAAGGTTCTTCACATAAGGAGTCAGGATGGCTTAAATTCAACATGGGCATGATAATAATATTGGCATTAACAAGGGATTTGGGCATTCCATCATCTGATTTTCAATGATATGGATTGCTGAAGAGTTGGAGCCTGGAGTAGATTAAAGCCTGTCCATTAAAGTGTGAAGATTTGCTATCTTAATATAAACGAACACTGATTATACTTATATTTGAGAGATGATGATCTGAATCAACCTATGAGTGCTGGTTCAGCACAAAATATGTATATAGGAGGGTCATTAATTTTTTTCACATGTATGTAGTCATACATCGGTTATACAAGATAGAGAGTATGGTTGAAAGGAGCTTTTAAATTATGTGTTTAAATCCCCTGTATTACATTTAGACTCATATAAAAAATATCCTTGTATTTATAATATTAATAATATTATTGTCATGTCTGACTTTGCCTTCAGAAGTGGACTAGTCCAGATTCCTTCCTTATCTGATTGTATTGAGCATGCATTGCCACTAACCAATGTGTAAGCATATATGTATAAACATGGCCAAAGGATGAAACATAAGTATGGCCAATGTGTAAACATGTGTATAAAATCCTATCATTGGTTAGCTCTCTGAATCTGAGTACTGCTAGTAAGGGAAGAGACCTGGCAATAAATAGTCAGCCTTTTTGGAGGCAAGCCAGAGAACGTCTGGCTAACCTAAACGACAGTATGCGCTCTTAAGAGAAAGAATGTCTGTCTAACTTGAACGACTGAACGTGTTCTCCATTGAAAACACTTCCAACAGCGAATGTGTTTTTACTATATTCACTACTGATATGTCTACGCAGTGAGGCTAGTCCACAATAGGACTGGAAGCTGCTACAACTACAGCAGACTCGAGGCAAACTATCTAGTACAGACGGAAAAGTCATTTAACAAACTCGAGGCAAGCTGTCCAATACAGCCGGAAGAGTTTAGACTAGAATTCACGAGTCAAGCTAATATATATAGCTGGAAGTGAGTCAATAATTTGGCACGACCAGCACAGTATTAACTACGTTATGTACGTACAACTGTATTTATTGGTGTTCTTATTTCTATTGACATCACTGTTGGTTTGATCCAGAAACCTGCAATTCATATCACAACAATTATTATATTTGTTATCACTTTTTTTGTTATTTCCATCTTGTATTTTGCATATTTATATGAATTATTTTGAGAAATCATTTATGCAGAGTAGAGTAACTCGTATACAAATCAATCATTAATCAATAAATCTTCACCATACAAAGTTAAATTTAAAAAAAAAAGTTTTTTCAAAAAATTCCGATTAACTACTTGAAGGCAAAAAGATTCATTTTTCAGTTTAGGCATTTTTTTGTTTTAAAATAATTATTTGTATGGAAAAAAAAGGATTCTTATTTCGTAAAAAGTTTTTGAAACAAATGAATACAAAATAAACTATAATATATCTATTATCTGTCACTATCAAGAAAGTGCCGAACAGATCTCGGGATGCTTGGGCTCGGACTGACGGATTGGGAGTGAATCAATGACCTTGTCAGTGTTCTCCCAGCCCACTTAGCCTCTGCTTCGCTTCTTGACTTTAAACCTATACTCATTATAAATTTGGACGTGCCTTTCAATGCTCAATGAGGCATACATAATTGTTCAACTGGGACAAAGTATGGACCAATCTAGAATACTACTGAAGCGTTGATCCAACATTCATGTATATATCCACTTCTCATTTAGCTATGGACATTGCTTGGTATTCATGTAATCATCATTGTATAAAATTGTATAAATCATTTAAATAAATCGTTATTTTTTTTAAAAAAAGTAACTAGTGCTGAAAAACAGATTATTTTATATTTAAAAAACAAACAAATATAACGCTGAAGATAATTCCATAATAAATACCGTCAAATTTTGTATTTTGAATAGTTTGTGCTTGTTTTTTTTTATATTTCTACTTTGATTTAGTATTCAGCAAACTTTTATTATAATTATATGGTCTTTCAAATATAACCTTTTTATAGATATGATTTACATGTCGCTAATATATTCTGATTGTAATATTTTTGAATTATAAAACAGTTGTTTGTTTTCCTTCTAAAAAAATCTGCTTTTTTTTTTTTAAAAAAAAAATCACTTATATTAAATATAAATTCAATATTTTGAATATAATTTTTTCACATCCTATTATAATTACTATTTGATTGTTTTGGTAAGAAAATCCTGAAAGTAATTCCAATCTCTAATATAACAAAATATAGTACCTAAAATTGCTGGGGTAATATTCCAGTAATAGCCCACTTATTTTACCAGGGCATAAGTGAGCGATTACAAAAAAATAAGCTCGAGCATAATTTTCGCGATTGTGAATATAATGACTTTTTTCGGCATGAACAATTTTTTGATTATACTTATGTATTAAATATTAAAAATATATAAAAAAGAATATGTTTTACATATACTCGCACAAATATATACATAATGATAAATATTTAATGTTGAATAAATATAATGTCATGAGAAAATTATCGTCTATGTGATGTGATATGATGTGATGCAGTATGGCTTCTTGTTTATCCGAATTAGAAATCTGTCAGCCACAATGCCCAGAGAAACCTGTTAGCCACCTTACCTTCCCCTTCCATTACCCACCCCAAGTTTTTCACATATTATTCACTATCCTGCTCCATCATTCTATGGCCTTCATATCTAAATCCCCATTACCTTTCCCCAAACTCAGCATAAAATCAAAAATCCACTTTCTGTATAATTATTTTCTTTATATTTATTCTCCCACAACTTCATTATTTGTACTTTTTCTGCTTGCAGGCATTTACATTCAATTAACAGATTCCCAATATTTTCTATGCCTTCCTCACATAACTTGCAGTCTAACTCACCCATATTCTCCTAACACAACAATCCCACTTTTTGTATAAGTATACTGACATAAATTCTTTATCCAAAATCTGTATACCATACTACCTTCTTCACCCACCTCGTTGCTTGTCCTTTACTCATAGCTCAATTAAATATTATTTTGTCTAAATTGCAATCTACTGAACATTTCCATTTTGCTTTTTGCATCTCTCATATAAAAACTTGACCATCCAATTTTCACTCGACATGCATCCTTTGCCATTCACACATCTGCATCTAATACATGTCTTCCTACTTCTCTTTGTACTTTTCCTAAGTAATATAACACCCCTTTACTAACATGTAATGCATCATTACCATAAGTTAACTTTGCTATTGCCACTTCATTTTATACAATTCTAGGTACATCACATTTATTATATGAAAACATTGTTAATTTCATTATCAGTTCCTTTATTTTCTTTGCTTCATTTATCATTTTTTTCTCCCATTCATTTAAGAAATTTATCTGATTACTTAAACTGATTCCTAAATAGTTATACATATTCACCACATTTAATTTTATAACCCCCAATAAAAATTCTTTCTCTTCTCTTTCCCCACTATTTATCATCATTATTTTTTATTTGCCTTTATTGAATTTAATCCCATCACTTTACTCTCTCTTATTCATGTCTTCAGCATAACTTCCATATCTTTCCTATTTTCCATGCACAAGAAAATATCATCCACAAATAAAAGACTTGATAATGTATATACTTCTTTGCCACCTATTAATGGTATCTCTACCCCTATTCTTAGTCTCTCTATTGCTCTTTCCATTTCTCTCAAATATAACAAAAACAAAATAGGTGACATAGGGCATCCTTGCCTTAGTCCCATTCCATTTTTAACTTTAACTGATTCTATATTTCCTAACTGATACAATTTTAATAAGATCCACTAAAGAGCCATTCATTCCCAAATTTACTAAACATACCCATAATCTATTTCTACTTATTCTATCATATGCCTTCTCTATATCTATAAAAAACATATATAACTGGCTACCTATATTCCTCATCATATCTACAAGTTGTGTAACTACAAATAAATTATCTCCTATATGCTATCTGATCAAAAACCTCCCTGCATTTCTCCTATTATATTATATTATTTATCTATTTTGTGATCCTTCAGCTATCATATATACAAAAACTTTATATAACACTGACGTTATCACTATCTGTCTATAATTGTTTTTAATTTTCTATGATCTTTACCCCTCCCTTTAAATAGTAACCTTACTCTTTTATTATTCCAGCTATCTGGAAATTCTCTCTTCTGTATAATCTTATTAAAACATAATAATAAATTTAATTTTGCCATATTTCTTAGATTCATCACCATCTCTGCTGCTCATTCATCTAAACCTCTTGCATTTCCACTTTTCAATTTCTTCCCTGCCTCATTCATTTTCTGTAAACCTAATATTCCCATTAATATATGTTTTCATGTTTGTTATCACACTGTCTATTTTAAGTAATGATTGAAATGACCTTTAGCTGACATGTTCAATAACTTTATAGGAAGAAAATGGACCAATTCTTACTGTAATTTAGATCTTTTTATTTAGAGTTATCCTGAATAATAACAGCTAGAGAGCAACTTAGTCTATATATTCTATAGTAAATTTATTTTTAAATAATTGATATTAAGTTTATTTACATTAAAATATATAGACTGGTTTAAGTTTGCTCTCTGGCTGTTATTGTTTAGTATAACTCTAAATAAAATAAGAAGTGGTTTCTTACTTTAATAAGTCATTGAACATGGAAGCTAGAGGGTAACTGAATTATTATTTAAAACAGACTTGGTAAATTTTACATAGCATTATTTTTACACACATACATATATATATATATATATGTTAAAGTGTATAAATATATCACTACTATTATTATTTTTATTATATAATGAGATAAAAAATTTAAACTAAAACTGAAATAAACTATAACAATGGAAAAAAACAATGAAAGAAAATGTAAAAGTATATAAGATTATTATATTATAAAAATAATAAATAAACATACATAAAAAATCCAGTGGAAAAAATATACATATGTTAAATAATAATCAGAAAATAGTAAATTCTTTACAACAGCTATATTAATATCAAATTTTTTATACATTAAAAGCCTTTTTTAGGACTTGATTTGGTGCCCTTTTCAAATGTAAATAATCTATTACATTAATGAACTATTTCAGACATAAAACCATCTAGTGTTCAGTAATGAAATTAAAGCAAACAATAACAATATAATATCATTAAAAAAATCAAAACCCACATATATAAATCCAGTAATTACAAACCAATTGACTATATAATAAATAAAATAAATTACATACAATTTTTTCACAATTATATATATGTCAATTTATATAATTTTCAATTCATTTTTAATTAACCAATTATAAACCAAATTTATATAAGTCTTATAAATATTCATACAATTATTTAAATTATTTTTAATATAGTATGTTTCATATATTTGTCTTTTTTTTGGATCTTTGAATAATTTAAACATTTAATACTTTTTGTAGTATCTTATTCTATGCTCATATTTCAAACAATGAATGTATAATGCAAATTTATCACCTCTTCTATTAACTACATTATTATATTCTTTGGCTCTTACCTCTAATTGTTTGCCAGTATGCCCAAAGTAAATCATTTTACAAATTTCATATGTAATTTTATATAAAATTTCTTTTTGTATGTATATCATCTCTCAACCTATAATTACCTATTAATAGATCGAGACTTTTACTATTTGACCAGCCAATATATATATTCTTCTCAATATATTTTTTGTTATATCTCAATGTATTATATATCATAAGATAATATGAAAATCTAATCCATTTCTTATTTGATTCATTATTACCATTGTCAATACCAATATTTTTCTCAGATATTTTATCACCCACTACAGATGTTTTAGAATTAAAAAATATATTTTTAATAGTTTTAGGATTATATCCATAATCTTTATGTAATTTAATAATTGATTCTTTTGTAAATGAGCTACACTTGTATCTATATTATATTTATCTTTTCTATTTTTAATAACTGCTAATTTTACAAGACTTCTTTAAATTTGATTAATAATTGGTTAATTAAAAATGAATGGAAAATTATATAAATTGACATTGATATAATTGTAAAAAAAATGCATGTAATTTATTTTATTTATTGTATTGTTAGATATAGTCAATTATTTTGTAATCACTAGATTTATATAGGTGGGTTTTGATTTTTTTTAATGATATTATATTATTATTGTTAGCTTTAATTTCATTATTGAAAAGTAGATAGTTTTATGTCTGAAATAGTTTATTAATGTAATAGATTAACATTTGAAAAGAGCACCCTATCTGGTGCTAAAAAAGGCTTTTTAAGGTGTAAAAATTTTGATATTTATATAGCTGTTATAGCGAATTTATTATTTTCTGATTATTATTTTATGGAAGAACAGCATAAAGATATTTATTCTTTTCCAATTTTGATAATATGTTAAGCATTTATTGAAATGCCAAATATCTAATTTCAAAAGTATTTTTACAAAAAATATGAAGTAATAAATATTTAATCATCTCACTAAGCCTTAGTTTGAAAGAAACAGCAATGACAAAACTCATAATTACATTTAAGTAATTAATAACAATTAATTATTTAAAAAAGAAATATCTATTACATACACAAATTTAATTTATCTTTTTGTGTTTTTATTTTCATTTTTAGGCAAAACAAAATATATTTATTTTATTACCATTATTTTATATAAAAAAAGTTTAATGATGGTTGACTCATTCAATTTGATTAGCTTTTTATTTATTTAATAATTTTTTTTTTTTATATCTAATGTTAAAATTAAATTTTCACTATAATTTGATAATCTATAAAATCTAATTATTATTCGGTTTTTTTTTTTTGTATTAAAAATAAACAAGCTATTGATATATATATATATATTATTAATTCTAATAGCATAATATAAAACAATATTTCTGAAGTAAAGATTTTTATATGTTCAGATCCCATAGTAATCTTTTGTAATTCAACTTTTAAAATGTTACTTTAATAAACTTGAAAATGACATCATATTAATCTCTAAATCAGATAAAATATCTATTATTAATTGGTTACACATATAAGATCTTAGGGACCAGTTCAATGTGAGCAAATGAGAAGGAGGTTTTGCATTTTTTTAAAATAATTTCTTAAAAGTTTAAAGGTTGACTTATAGAAGAATGAATATTGTTATGTGATTTTATGAAATAGTAAGATGGAAACTCTGGAACCCAATATCCCAGGATAACAACCTAGCTCTATCATTTTTCATAATCAAATTTCTTATAAATAAAAAATAATAAATATAACAATGATTAACTATTGTAAACAATCTTACAATTGTCAAAAGTATTTCTAGTTAATTACTTAATCTTCAACTGCTGTTTGAATTCAAAAAACACACAAACGTCATCAAATCAAATCCCAGGATTTCCAAATTTTCATATTAGCAGTTTGTTTATTAATTATATTCATTTTATTTCTATTTATGAAAATTGTCTTTTTAATTTTTCTTTTATTATGGTTTATTTCATCAAGAATATTAACATTTTCAAAATAAAACTTACATTTATATTTACAAATCACATTCCCAAATGTTATGTTTTTTTTCATCACTCTGTGAATAAATATAAATTCTGAACTTCAAACAACAGTACTCAAAAGGATAATGAATTCACAGAGGGCATTGCTAAAAAAACATACCATTTGGGAAAATAATTTTGAATTTGAATTTTCAACTCGTGATATGCACCGAGATATTTTTTTATATATATTTGACTTTAAGGAGTATAAACTTCAAATATACAATATATATTCACAAGTTAGATTTTTTTAATACCATTTAATAGATTTACACATATCATCATCTTTGGCCAATTCATAAGTTAAACATTAACCACAATTTATGATTTAGAATTAAATCTTCTAGCTTTAGATTTCTTTATATTACATGAAAGATAAATAACTATTAACATATTATTCATATATATATGATCACTAGATAAAGCTTTACCAATAGCCCACTATCAAGCTTTGTTTACATAAATGCTGAGAGAGATAGAATTCAATATCTCTTTCAAATTGTCTCCAACCTTTAAACCATGGTTATGAGCTAGTTGGCTCATGTCAGTAAAGGGTAGGAAGACTAGAAACCCTTTACTCACAGGAGCCAACTAGCTCGAAACTATGGTTTAAAGGTTGGAGACAATTTGAATGAGATATTGAATTCTATCTCTCTCAGAGTTTATGTAAACAAAGCTTGATAGTGGGCTATTGGTAAAGCTCCATCTAGTGATCATAAAATGCAAGCTATAGCAAGTTACGAAATTTATAACTTGTTTTGTTTATCATATATACATAATATAAGACTTTTTTTAAAAAAAAAATGTGTGACACTTCAAGATTATTTAGTATGTAACTGGTTTATTAAATAAATGACTACTCTCAATCCAAAGCATAAGACACTTCTGTTTTGTTTTATTTATAGAAAAAAAGTCTTTTCTCTTTACCATTTTCCTATGTAGAGGATTGTCTGAAATACCTTATCCAAAAAGCATGAATTTAAATTAGTCATACTATTTATTTTAAAACTACTTCTAATTGCTTTATAGTGATAAATGGCATGAGTACAATTATACACAATTTGAACACTGCCAATACAAATTTAAAGAATGAAATATGTAATATATGTTCTATGTATGCCTGATTTAAATTCAATCATTTGGCTAAAGTTTTTCAGACAATTCTCTGTATAATAAAATGAAATAAAGAGAGAAAAAGTAGAACCCAGTTCATGTGAAAAATAATCTTAAAGTGTTATACTTTCATTAAAACACTGAACATATCTTATATTACATATTTCATTTTTTAAATCTTACATAGCTTTACTGGCAATAATATGACTGATTTAAATTCATGCTTTCTCTTTAATGTGTTTCAGACAACTCTCTATATAAGAAAATGAGATAAAAAGAGATATTTATAATCTTATCTATAAACAAAAAAATAATTGTCATATAATTTGTCTCAAGAGCATTAATTTACTTAATAAACCAGTCCTATGAGAAATAATCTTGAAGTATTATGCATATGTATGTAACAATATAAATAGTTTTTAAATTTTCTACTGTCAAAAAAGTTTAAAAAGACATTTATTATGAAATCACTCAAATGCTAATTATAAGTGTATATTATATAGATTTATATTTTTGGCTATTACATGTATATCTAAGTGTTGACAATGCACTGTTATGTGACAAATTTTAACTTTAGTTTGAATCATTTACAATTGATTTGCATTACCTACAGAAATTTATACAGATATTTTAAATAATAATTTTTGATAAAAACAACAACCAATCTATCCTGAAATTACATATCTTTCAATATCATTAATAGCTGAGAAATTAATTGCCACACATAAAACATAGAAAAACATTTTCTGTTTAAACACCAACACAATGTTAAATTTGAACATTGTGATGGTATTGAATAGTAGTAATCTTAAATTTAAAAAAAATCAATCTTTTACTATATATATATATATAATAAATTTAACAGTAATAAACTATTATAAACAATCTTTAAATCTGTAGAAGTACTTTGGTTAATTTCTTAAACCTGCCTCAACTGCCATTAAATTAAAAAAAAAAAAAACGGAAGCAAACATCATCAATTCAAATCCCATGAATCCCGTATTTTAATGTTAGCAGCTTGTCTATTTATTAAATGCATTTTATTCCTATTTATAAAAATTGCCTCCTTAATTTTTTTTTTATTATGGTTCCCTCTTCATGAAGAATTTTCACACTTTCAAAATCAAATTTAAATTTATATTTACATGTTTTTCATGATCAAAGAAAACTGAAGCAGTCATTAAATCACCAGTATTCTTACTTTTTACACACTTATATAACAATTGATGCTCCTTTAATCTGTTCTCAATACTGCACCTCCATTCACCTATATATGATAACATACAGTCACAAAAATTTGATATATGATATTACTTCTCTGCTTGAAAGGTATGACATCCTTAGAATTATTAACTAATTTATTAACATTGTTTGAAACATAGAATGAAACATTAAACATGCTATTATATATATCCTTAAAAAATTTCACTTGTGAATTTGAAATAAATGGAATAGCTACCGATTGTTTACTATCAATCTTCATTTCCTTTAAACCATTATAACTCTTTTTAAATTGACATAAAGTATTGTTTATTTGTTCCATTTTATAACCAACATCAAGCAATTTCTTGGCAAATATCTCAATATTTTTCAGTTTATCACTTTGATAATGACATAATTTTTTGTTATGAAACAAAAAAGATCTAAAACTTGCTATCTTATGCATAATTGGTACTTTTGATTTACAATTTATATATCCCCTTTTTTGCAATGGCTTGATTATTAATTTATACTTTAATATACTGTTATCTCTAGTAATAATTAAATCCAAATATTTAATATTTTTGTCCTTTTCCTTTTCAATAGTCCATTTCAAGCCATTCAAATTATTTAATTCCTCTACAAGAAAATTTATAGTATTAGTATTTCCACAAACAAAAACATCATCCACATACCTTTTGTAAATTTTAATATCTTTAAAAGAGCACATATTTAAAATATCACTCTCATATGTAGACAACACTAAATTGCAAACTTGTGCAACTACAGGCAGACCCATAGGCCAACCTTTAGACATTTTATTTATTGACCTTCAAAAGATGCAACAATCCATTTTCAATAATAATAAAGTAAGGAAAATTGAAGATATAATGGCATAGCTCATAAGGCACACTTATTTTTGTGGGCTAATAAATGATCTAGAACATTGTCACTAATCAGGAAAAATAAAGAGAATGTGCATTAGGCACAACAATACTAAATACACATTGCCTTAAAATAGAGAGAGCTAAGCTACAATCCTTAAAATATATGCTATGAGAATATAAATTCTAGTAAGACTACACATAATAAAAGAGACAATTTTACCATCCCTTTTGAAAATAATCCAGAAAAATAATGATGGAGATTATTACTACCATTGTTAAATAAACCAACATATAAAAGCATTCCTAAAAATAGAGAAAAATAAATATATCTCTAACAAAAATACAATAGCTAACAAATGTAAATAACAATAATTAATACCAATTATGGCTCTACTAACATTAGGCAATGTCATAAATAAATAATAGGAATATTCATTCACTTATTCAACCTACAGCATAGCTATATAAATAAATTATTCATATTTAAAAAGGAAGACACATTGATAAAGTACTATTTTGAGAACTTTAACCTCTAATATTTCAAAATATAGCATGTAGCATAAAAATAATATGCACATAAATAAACATAGTATGACAAATTATAATACAAATAAATTTAACCTTTTACCATTAAATAAATAAATAAAATAATGTCCTTCTGTTTTCTTCTTGAATTATTCTCCATTAAACTTGAATATGAAGAAGCATGTTGGCAACACATCTTATGGACAGCAAACATATCCATTATATAAGATAATATAACTATGATATTAAAATTATAAATGTTGAACACATTTCTTTTGGATATTCTTAGTAAATTTCAAACAGTTCTGTTGGCAAGTATATGATAAATTTATGGTCATTCATTAAATACATTTATAAATTTAAATTATAATAAATGTTCATAATACTGTAGTAAATATATCTCAAATACTGGAATTCAGGTTTTAAATTAATCCATTATACAAATTATTTCAATTTGTAATAGCAATGTAGATATTGTTTACTAAAGTACTTCTCATGAAGAATGTTTACCAATCATGATTAAATATTTGCAGGAGAAAACATTTAATTCTACTATCATCAGAGCAGTCTCCAGAGCAGTGGTTGGAGGAAAGAAATAATTTATAGATTTAAAATATTATTGCAGGCATTTATAAATCTTTAAATGTAGAAGTTACTTAAATTTATTAATTATATAAAGGATTTTAACATAGATTTTTAAGCTTCATTCAACTATCCAATCTTTCTCATATAACTAATACACATAACCACACGTGCAAAATATAAATGACCACCAATATACATATTTCATGCTGAAAAACACTAATCAGTTGGTCCATATCATCATCTTCTACATATATACAATCAGTGCTCATTTATTTGAAAGTAAAACAAGTCATAGCATTCCCTCCCTCTGGCTAAATGTAATCCTTGAAAATTTATTCACTCAGATGTTTGGGGGCATTTTTGTTTTGTCAGATCTATTTCCATTATCATATGGTTTAGTGATTTCATCAATAGGTATAGTACATTTTGTCAGTAGGTCTATTGCCTTCATTTGTAAATCTGATGTTTTCATCCTTAAGCCTGGCGCCTCTTTAACAAGTCTGATGTTTTTGAAACATTTTTACATTCTTCATTTCAACCTGGTAATCCATAGTTCAATCTTAGCTGGTGTCTGTACCTGTCATGTTGAAAATTTACTTGTTTGAAGTCTTTCTCTGTTGGAACACATTTGGTGGTTCCACTCTAACTTGAATGCCTATCTGCACTTTAGTATTTCTATTTTCAATTCTTTTATCAGATTACAATCAGGCAGAAGAATTGAATGGTTTTGTAGGGTTCAATTATCTATTATATCTGAGTAAACTAATTTTGATTTTATTTTATTTGTAATCGGGTTTACTATCACCACTGTAACGCTCAAATGATTGAACCTGTCCTGATCTAATAAGTTACTGCACTTATCTGCTAACGGCATAAGATAAGAGGCAAATAAATTATTTTATTATGAACCTTTAACTGTTGTTTGACCAAAAGTGATATTTGATTGCCTTGATAATTTTTACTGCTAGAATACAGGTAATGATTATTTTTTTATTAATGGTAGCCCTTGTATTTTTTGATACAATGGACACTGCATATTAGATATCCAGTTCCGTTGTTATTGTTATACCATTAATAAATATTGTGTTTAAAGGCTAAATCAATACCTCTCATATTATTTATAAAGCACTGACTTTATTGATTTTATGTTGCCCTTCTGAGTGACTTGTTTGTTTTTCTTTTTAAAACAAGCAGTTTCTATGTGTCCAACATGCTTACAATATCTACATACTATATCCTAATGTAAATATTTGGAGTGTACATGTTCTGGTTTGTCATATCTAAAACAAATTCTGACAATATTATCATAAATATATCTCTTAATCTCATTTTGATCAGAAAAGTTTTGAGACCAATACTGGGACAATTTTTATTTAATGAAGTGATTTAAATCATGGTATACAAAGCCCAAGTTGCTTGTGGGATCACAAACTCAAAGATAGTATTTGGATTCATTAACAATTAAATCCTAAGCCCATGATCATGCATTTTGCAAATGTAAACTGCTTGTGAGACTGTAATTTCAAAGTTGGATTCATTAATGATATGATCCTGAAACCATGATCATGAATTTTACAAATATAATGATCTTTCAGTTATTAAGTAACCCCAAACCCACAGCTAAATGCAAGTTTCCTGAAATTAATGTCAAAATCACTCACTTTCTTCCTTGAGTACAGAGATTGAAATGACATCTCTACATTATTATTACAATTTTTGGAAAGAAAAACACTTATAGTAGAAATAGTGTTTTGTCAAAATCAAGCTCAGAATGAAAGCAATGAAATCAATCATCTTGTGATTATAAAAGCTCATATGTTTGCTCACCACAGATTGTCATGAAAGTTACTCATTTTAATCGAGACTGTTTTAATCTAATTAGCTAATATTTGAAATAACCTGGATTGAAGTCTTCTAATGAGCCAATTTTGATCATTTTAAAAAAGTTTTATCAATCCATGGAGAAAAAATAATTTCTGAATCTGTTGAGGTCATGAGACCAAAAACTGTCTAATTGTGCTATACTCGAATAAACATAAACTTACACAAGTACAATCAATTATTTACTAGTGCTTATATTTTACATTAAGCATCTGTTATATTATATGCTTGATATATTGGCTAGGACCCTCATCTAATTGCCATGCAACTATTAAAGCAAGAGACTTCAAATGCTTCTACGGGTGTCAAATACTTCCAGCAGTACCACAATAGCTTGCCTTATGTGTTAGTATAGTAATACTTCCAGATGTAGTGTAACAGCTTGCCTAGTGTTAGTATTATATTCTAGCAGCTTCCAATTTAATATGAACTTGCATCATTACTATATGAATAATGTGAATAAAATGTTTATTGTCATTCAGCTCTGAAAGCTATGCTTTACCTACAAATCAATTTCCTACTTATAATCATATCCCCTTCAATAATGACAGCAATTGGATTCACTGAGAATTATCATCTATTGGCCTGTTTCTGCTATTTGATACATCTTATCTATTCATATATTCATTGATCTGTAGCAATAAATGTTGAATCTGATCAAGATAAGTTTGAAGCTGGACAAGTCCATTATTTGAATGTAAGTTGAATCATATGAGAAAAACAAATATCTGTGAAATATAATTAATTTCAATTTGAAATATGTAACAACAGACTAGTAAAATCCAATCATAATATAACTTTTATAAACAAGTATTAGTGTACTGACTTAAGAACTCATGGAAATTAAATAAAACATATCAACATGCAAAAATATTTTATTATACGACATCGGTATTCTAATCATTCAGAATTTCTATAACAATTATGATTATATTTTTGTAATGTAAACTAAAGCATTATTTTAGTTATGTTAGGAATTCTGTAATTTATATTATGAATAAACTGTGTTACATCATATTTACATAAAACAAATTTTCTTAGAAATATTACATCATTCAACATTCTTTTTTTCATATGTTTTACAACCAACACGTACTTAAAGTACAAATCCATTTACTTCTGTTTCTAATCACGACTCAATCCTTTTTTTCTTTTCAAAATATACATTACATATAGCCATATAATTCTATAATTAAAACACTTCTTTTCTTTTCAAAAACTTTATTTGATATATATATATCCACATGTTGTTTTTTGAGAAGGAAGTCAAATCCTTGAAAATGACTATAGAGTAAAAATAGTCGAAGCGTTGGAACAAGTGGATATATATATCAAATAAAGTTTTTGAAAAGAAAAGAAGTGTTTTAATTATAGAATTATATGTACTCAAAGTACCTTTTCATTATATGTTGCAATCTTTCCTCACAACAATTGTAGACACTTTGTTAAGCCATTTGACTAAAATGTCTAAAGGATATTAGATATGTACAACAAAACAAGTGATGTAAGTGATTCATTTATTATTAAAGAAAAAAAAGATAAGTAAAAAAGTCAACGCAAAAAGTACTGTGAAAACAATTTTCTTATATCTTTAAAACGTGTTTGTATAACAAGACTAGAGTTACAATTTTTTTTTAAAATTCATAATTGTATCCAATATTTTACACACACAGTTATATATATTTAACTAATATTTTGGGTTGACAAATAAAGTGTTAATAATAAAGGCCACAAATAGTCTTATATTTAACTTTGAGTGAAATAACAAGTGATGATTTGAAAGATAGTTTCTTTCTATACAAGTAATTTTGTTTTTTTTTCTTGGCAATTTTAAAGGTTTCAATATCTGATCTATATTTTCATCTTTTCAAAAGAAAATTAGACTGAATGATATGTTGAAAGTAAATTCTACTATTGAATTGAAGTCAAGTCCTTTTGCTTTTTTAAGTGCAATTTCTATTGATCAAGATTCTTACTTCTCTTCTTTTTTTTCCTTTGAAAATAAACGTAAATAGCCAGAAAACTCTTTTGGTCAATTTTAACAATTTCTAAATGTTAAATTTTCTCCAAAGTAAAAAAAAATTAGAAAGGACACTTTATAATTTAGAATAGAAAAAAAATATTTCATCGATATAAATAACGAAATAATTAAACGTAGATATCTATATATAAAATTTAAAAGTTTATTTTGCGAAGTATTATTTAAATATATCGAAAGCAATAACACGAATTTCCATAAGATTTTAGCATTATTTATGAAGGCAGTTAGTGAGATTTTTGCACTCAATATATATTATATTTAAAGAAATTTATAACAAAGTTAATAGAAAAGTAAAATCCAAAATTAGTGAAACTGAATTAGACAATACAAAATGTTTTTCATATATATTCAGCATTGGAAGTAATATTTCTAACGACAAGTGAGTTACATTTTAAAAAATAAGTAAAATTAGGAAAAGCCAGATGAAGGTTATATCTATATGCCTTGGACAAACATTGGGAAAATAGAGAGAGACACTAGATGTCAAACCAAATTAGATCTTTTAGGCACATACATAATTAATGGCTATTAAATGAATTATAAAGCATGGCTAGTAACAGTCTTGGCTTTCAAAAAACATTTGCTGCAGAACGTTATTAAAAATTGGGTGGGCATAAAATATTTACAATAAAGTCTTGTTTAAAAAAAAAAGATAATTTTTATTTAAAAAAATAAACAAGGGAACATTTGTTAAGTCATATACATTAAATAAATATTCTTATCTTTTATAAAGTATAAAAAAAGTGGAAGACCTTGTATATGAACAGATAATAATAAAAACAGTGGTAATATCTCAGCTAAATGGAGTTGATAAACGATAGTGTATTTTATAATAATTGAATTCAAGGTGTTGAAAAATATATATGCATATATAGTAAATATTTTAAAAAATGAAGTTTCCATTTTAATATTAGTTAAAACCAGCAATGCTAACAGTTACTATCTTTTCTCAGCTTTATACACTGAGTCTTTCTTAAATGATTGATAATTTAGTAAGATATATTTGCACCAATTAATTACTATTAAAAACATAATTCCCATTTATATAAAATATTGATCACATATATTAAATTATAATATACAGTATATAAATATATTAAACTCATATCTCACATTGAGCATATTGAAGCAATAAAATCTGTTATACACATTTTGCTTCACTGTCTGGTGATCTTAGAAACCTTGAAGCAGAGGTTCAAACCCATTTATATACTTGTTAATCACTAGGGAGTGCAAGCACACATATACACACAATTACTCCACGTCTTTTGTAAGCTAAACATTTATTTTTAATTAAGAATATTAGTTTTAATTCGGAAATATTTAAATTTCCAGCACCTTAAATAATCGTGTGTGTGTGTGTGTATGTATCACAGATACATAAAAAAATTGTAAATAATATTTCAATTTACTAAATATCTTATATTTTATAAATTATAATTCGTGTATTATTAAGCTGACGCAATACTAGTTCTGGAGAGTAATTAACATAACTTAGATTTATAAACAAAAGAAAGTACCTTGTTCAATGTAAAAATGTCCTTATTAAATTAGATTTATTTTAGCAATCCTAACGTTAATGGAGATTATACCTCTTGAATCTATTTCCACTGCTGAAATAGATTAAAACAATACTCTCCAGAACTTATCGCATTGTCACATTTGAAATGTAAATCTTAAACAAAGGATGAGTGCAGTTAGGCCAGGTAATGCACATCCAGGCATCGCCAGCGGCAAGGTAATAGAAGTTTCTAGAAGGTTTTGTTGGCATATAAATACAGCCAAAATTCTATGCTAGCCATTCTTTGCTTTTATTTCAGAAAGTGTTGCTAAATGAATCTATGTCACTCAAAATTTTAAATATGACTTCTGAGTAGAGGGAAGAAATTTGCTTTCCCAATCTTTTTAAGATCATCTTCATACCACTATGCTACTATGCCATCACCACTTAAAGACTGCTGTAATTAAATGCTAATCCAATTCTACAAAGATGCCAAACATTATTTTTCCAAACTCTGCATTGTGACTGTGTTTTTCCATGTTTATTTCTTACACATATCAACCCGTACGACCATCAAGTCTTAAAGTAACAGAAGGAATCCGGTCTATGCAGCTAATATGAACTCTTTAAAACTTTCAAATATGTAATTTTAATTTGTTAAAGATAAATGTAACTCTATCTATTTAATAATTGGCAATGTAGTGATCATAATTCTAATAAATTAATGACTTTCTCTCTGTAAACTATAATGCACGAATCTATAAATTTATTCTTTAAATGTATTTACTAGGTTTCATATTATCTCTATCTTACTATTTTAAATGCGGCAAACTTTTCACTTTATTTTATGTCTGATTATATTTGATTTAATATGTTAATAATTCAATCTAGTGACTGACCTTATTTTAATTCTCCATCCCAATATTATAGGATATCAAATATTTAAATGTAAGTTTTCTTACTAAAATAAAGGTTCACTCAATTGAATACTATCACTAAATTGTTTTATTTGCTTGATGGCAGATTCTATGCTGTCATGTTTAAGATATCAATTTATTATCATGTTAACGCTATTGATTTGTTAGTTTTAATATTTTCTAAAGTAAACTTAATGGCTTTACCTTTCTTTATTATCAATAATTTGCAAACCATGCCATCCAGTATGATAATTGTATTGTGTAATTGTTTATTTGTTAAGCATAATTATATTTGTTTAATGAAGAGAACTACATATTCCCTCTCTTTTATATTTTGACTTTCTAATTAATATTTAAAGTCATTTGCATACCTTTAGAGGTGGATTAAATTAGTCATGTCATTACACTAGATTTTATTAAATTATGAGAGCCTTAGTTAACACATCAGCATCATTAATGATCTGAATCTCATCAGCATTGCTTACCCCTAATAGCATTATAAAACTTCGTATATCTTGCTTTGGCAAACTTAATATCTGGAGGTTCTGGATCACTTCCTTATGGAATAACCCAGAATGGAATTTGGAAGCACCGACTCCAGGATACTGTCAGGTTGTAATTAGACTCTGCATGGGATAACATCAGGCAATTTGAACCATGAAATTCCTATTAACCATTTCTTCAAATACTGTCCTGTCATCAGTGCAGACATATTTTTCCCATTCGTATAACTGATGAAGCTTCTCATCCTAAAGCAAACTTAATATTTCTAATGTTATCATTTAGGTCAGCACCACAATTCTTAATTAGCATTCTATATTGCCCAATTATTAATCTTTAAGTCGTAAAGCTGTGATTTCTGTAAACCATCTTTCCTTTCTATTATTTATATGTTAGAAATGTCATTTAAAGCTTATTTAAGCTAGCCACTCTCTCATAAAAATGATCTTTAGGAATGCTAGTAAACAACATTCAGTAACTGTCAAATCAGAATGATTTGATAAAATACACAGATAACTGTTTTTCTTTCTAAATGATTGATGGAGTATAATTACTGACCGAGTAAATCTTGTAATATCTATGAATATATTTTAATGTATGGTCAGGATAAACTAATTTGAATATAATTTTATGTAAATAAAACTATTTCATCTATGTTCATTAAGGTCACTTATTTCTCATTGAGTTAATCATAGCATTCGAATTATAAATTACTGTTAAACTTAATATCTCGCTGTTAGCATATTAAGCCGCATTATGTTGATTATTTATCTATTTAACTCATGTTTGCGTATTCTTTAATCACTGTTTACAACTAAAAGAATAAGCTGTATTTAAATATGGTTTTAGTACAGTGGATTATACCCAATTATTAAGAAAAAATATTAAAAAAACAAACAATGGTTATGAGTTGCTATTATGCTAGAAATTTCTAGATTATAAAAAGGCATTGGGTCTTCAAAATATAGACCCAGTATATTATCTTATTTTGAAAAATATTTATCAAAATTCAACACCAATAATTAGATTCTATGGTGATATTAAAAAGATTAACATTAAAAATGTCATCTCCAGAATCTTTTACAACACTTTTACAAACATTGTTTTGTAGATTTTAATGAAATGATATGGGAATAAAAGTAAATGGAGATTTATTTAAGTCATCTAGATTTTGCATATGATGTGGTTATTTTTGCAAATAATATTTCAGAGTTTCAGAAAATGTTACAAAAATTATGAGGGGAAAGTGATAATATAGTTAAAGAGAAATATTAAAAAGACTATTGATCAAGGGATCTTAACACAAAGCAAAAATAAAAATTGAGAATCATAAATTAGAAAAAAATTACCTACAAATACCTTGGTTAGATTTCTAATATAGATGGAATCATAATGAATAAAATTAATCATAGAATTAAATTTGGCTCTAATGCTTTTATTAGAAATAACAGTTTTAAAAGGGTCTATATAAGTTTGAAAGGAATGTTTTTAATATGTTTTATCAGTATTTACTTATGAATCAGTCAACTATACATTTAAAAGAAGAAAAATACTGATGCAGTTAATGAAGTATGGATACATGTATGTTGCTAATAACAAGGAGAGATTGAAAATTAATATATGGTGAGATGAAACAATTATCAGCTGGCTGAGATCTATGGAAAAATTAAAAGATTTATAGGAGCTGGGACAACTATGATTAGAACAGATAATATTAGGTGGACAGCTTGAAGTTTTCAATTGGATTTCCAAAGATTATAAAGGATATAAAAAGAAAAAAACTGTATGAGTTTAATGGATAAAATCAAGATGTTTTCTGATTTGGAGAAGAGAGGCTATGGTTAAAAAAAACTGTTTTGAACATGAAGAAATCTTTATTCTGCAATGGTTGTCATTATGTTATATATTATTTTTTATTAAATTTTCTATTTTATTAAAATTTTAATTTACTCTATGGATCCCATATAACATTTGAAAGACTATTTACTTATTTTTTTGTTCTAACCATCAAGCTAATGTTTAGTCTTTGAGTTTTGACTCGAAATTAATGAAATCATTTTAGGATTAAAAGCAGAGTGTTAATAAAATAAATACTTAGCTATTGTTATACAATATAGAGAGCTTCACACATATGCATACCTACCTACCTACCTATCTACCTACTTACCTACCTACCTACCTATCTAAATACCTACCTACCTACCTACCTACCTACCTACCTACCTACCTACCTGTCTGTCTGTCTGTCTGTCTGTCTGTCTGTCTATCTATCTATCTATCTATCTACCTACCTACCTACCTACCTACCTACCCACCCACCCACCCACCCACCCACCCACCCACCCACCCACCCACCCACCCATCCATCCATCCATCCATCCATCCATCCATCCATCCATCTATCCATCTATCTATCTATCTATCTATCTATCTATCTATCTATCTATCTATCTATCTATCTATCTATCTATCTATCTATCTATCTATCTATCTATCTATCTATAAGATTTGTGTTCTGTTAAATGTGGCTATATAGTTAGCTAGTAAATTCGCAAATATATATGTGTGTGTCTAGAAAAAGAGAAGGATTGTGTTTTAACATGTACACAATATATATATAATAAAAAATAAAAATGACAATATATGGATGTTATTAATATATATGCAATTACATTTATATGTGGAGAAATTTAATATTGGCTTTGAGACTCCAGTACATTTGAACAGATTAATTTGTAGTATGAAAAATGGACAAAGTTAATAAGAAGTATGCTGTTAAATGTTAAGTTTTGGATAACCCATATTCCATTTTTGACAAAAAGTCTATATATTTTTTTAGAATACATTCTTACATATTATCTATGGTCTATACTAGATATTATACAATTTATTATATTTATACACACACACATTTATGTGAAACAAAACAGATTTAAGAATGAGAATACAATGATATTCACTTACGTATAGAAAAGCAAAAATAATTATTTAACAAATACGTCAGTGTTTAATAATTAGTAAAAAAGAGTACGGATACGGGTTAGATCCAGACATTGTGAAAGTGGTTTGCGAAAATTGAAATGAAACAAAAAATATAAAAGCATCGTTTATTGCTCAAAATGAGGGCGTAATAAATCTGATAGACAATAGCATTCAATTCAATAAGCAATGGATTTTTTTAAATATTATTTATAATTCAATTGTTATAATTTGATAACCATGAGTAGGATACTGATATGTTGAAATTATACTAGTTTATTAAAATAAAGATTAAAGTATATAATCTACTATAATGTGAGTATTTTTAGTATTACATTTATTAACTCAACCTACGGGGACTTCATGCTTTTATTTATATTAAATATATATATGTCAAGCATTGGTGGTCGAGAGGTCAGCGACAGCAGCTTTACAAGCAGTTGTCCCGGGTTGGTGTGTTCGCTTCCCGGCTGATGCTATGACACATGAGAAAAAATATCTATATATTTCATCACATATGTCATTTCCAGAAAAAAAAAATGTTTGTGCATGTTTGCAAAAAGTAAAAATATTTAAATGTAATGTATATATATATTATAAAATAATTTATAAAATAATAAAAATTTTAAAATATTATAAATAAATAAAATAAAATATTACTACAACTTTAACGCTGAATAAACACCATCATCAACAACAAAAAAAAACATTTTATCATTTAAAACACACGTATATATATATACTTTATAAAAAATAATATTGTTTGCATGCTTCTTAAGCCAAATTATGTTTAAAAACAATATTTAATAGCAAAAGAATCTTATTTTGTTAGCACTATTATATTTGAAGTCTTCTTCTATATTATCACTTTTATGAAAGAACTACTGCATAATTTTAAGTAGAAAATCTATTTACCACATAAATTACATTAATTTTTTCATGAAGCTATAAAAATTACGACCAGAAATGAATGTTTCATAAGATCGCAGCAGCACTATGTAGATTTTTGCAACTTATACTAGATTTAATGCCAGAGGTTCAGTCTATTATATATTATATTTAATAGACAGGGTATGAGCACAGACTTTCACATGACCCACTCTCCACAACATCTCATAACACTGATACACCTGAACACACATATGTCGAAAAGATAAATAATCACCAATATACGTATTTCATGCTTAACCAGCAATCATCAGTTGATCCAGATTACCATCTCTACACATATATGCTACAAGTGCTCAGATATATATTAAGATAGCAAATCCTCCTACTTTAACGACACAGGTATGTATATATGCCTGTGTATTTCATTTATTATATATTATATTTTAAACATATAAATGAATGGAATTAAAGTGAAAGATATTAAGATATATAAATATATTTATTGATATTTTTATAGTATTCCATATTTTTGTAATTTTATAATGTTATAGACAAAAATAAATTTCAATAGTTTTACTTATATAAGTCTAGGAAAATTTAATTGATTATGAGACATGGTTTGTGTTAGCAAATTTGTTGATGGTCATTCAGTCATATATAATAAGCCATATATTAAAACTAACAAGAAAATGCAGTGATTCTGATAAATTGATTGTAATATTTTTATCATAATTCCAAAATAGTCTTTATGCACATAATTACATCTAAGTAAAAAAAAAAAAAATCCTCGACAACAATTTCTGTATCACGAGATTTAAGGCGCAATGTACTATTGAATTTTATAATAATATATTTGTAGTTAGAGAAATTTGAACTCAGGAATTTTCAATCTACTCATCCTCCCTATAAGAAATATTCAATATAATCAAATTTACCTACAGCCTTCTAATAATATATTTGTTTTCCTGGAATTACCTGAAAACATTAATAGTTTAGAACTGTTGAATATTTGCACTTACTTAAAACATATATATAGTATATTAATCCTACAATAAATAATTATACGATTTGCTGATTTGGATAAAATAAAAAATCAAATTCGCATGTTTAGATTAATCATGGTTATATTGCGGCTAGTTTGATAAAGAAATAGTTTTGTTTTTATTTGTTCTCACTGTTATAGAACTTATATACATTTTATATTTTTTATTGCGTTTTAAAAATACTCGAAACTTTATCCGTATAAGCTTTGTTTATTTAAAGAAATGTAAAGAATGTTTTTTTTATTTATATTTTGGACTGAAAATAGGAGGAGTTTTTAGAAGGATTTTGTTAATGAGGATTTAAAAAATCAATATAGTTTTGAGTTCTCATTAAAACGCTTGGAATTGGTGAATAGCGCTTTAAAGATTGAATTACTTTTTTTTTTTATATTTTTTTTGTAGGATCAAAGAAATCATTCAAAAAAAGACATCACCAATAAATGCGCTGTATTAAAAAAAAATTAACTATTGGAAATTTAGTAAAGGCGAGTTTTCTTTTCTTTTTTTTTGCTTCTATTTATCTGTAATTCAATTTCCTTTTATTAATCATTCATGACAAAAATCAAAGCTTCTTTATTTACTTGAAAAATTCTATTAATAGCACCTGTTTATTATTATTACTACCAAAGAGTACAATTCATGCAGTATATATAATGAAAAAAGGATTTCTTATTTTCTGTCTTTTTATATATACTATAGATACGTACATTGACGTGTGATATAATAAAAGCTATGGTTATTAAAAAGAGATCTATATTATTTTTGTTTGAGCTAGGCTTAATAACAATGTATCAAAATTATACACAAGCATTAATAAGGTTTTTAAATAATTGAATGCAATTGTTTAATTTAAATATTTCAATTCTCTAAAAGTTAATTGTTCATTTTGATTGAAATATTTACTCGAGTTTTAATTACGAATAATATTTTTTTATTTCAGATTAATACTCCAAAGTTATACGATCATTAATAATTATAGTATGGAGCAGTTTATCCTGAGATTATGTGACTAGCTAATGTTGAAGCTCAGATTGAGAACAATAATTTCATTCCATTGAGAAAACTGATATTTCTTTATATTTTCTTCAGTTAGAAAACATCTCAGATAATCTTAGTTCACGAGTCTGCTTCTTCACTAGTATGCGGATCTTCAAAGAGGGTAGTTTTCAATTATATAAAATTCAATCCAGTCAAAACTGATATTTAGTGCGCCATTCCGAATATAGATCATCTATGATTAGCAGCAGCTAATAAAACTAATAACAGCAATGATACCTTATCTAGGGTAATACTTTTCACCTTTTTTATTAAGTCAGTATTGCTCTTAAATTTTAGAAGACTAATTTTAAAATATTCTGAATAATAATAATTATCTTTCAAAGAATTGTATTCAAGAAAGCAAAAAAAAAAATGGTTACGTTATTTTTTTTTCCATGTGTCATAGCATCGGCCGGGAAGAACTCGCTAACCCGGGCAACTGCTTGTAAGGCAGCCGTGCTGACCTCTCGACCACCAACGCTTGACTACGTTATTTTTTTGTCTACATATTATTAGTAATTGTTAAGAAAACAAGCATAAGTTCACAATTGCATGAGCTGGCTTTCACCTGGGGTCTAGCAAATATAGCAACAAGTGGTAGCTTTTAGTTTTTGCTTTTCATTTCAGATTTATTAATCTTGAGTGTTGATTTCTTTATCATATACTTAGAGGTAACTGCAATTGAGACAAGGTGTAATTGAAAGTCTTTTGGGTTTGTTATTCTTTTGTTTCTTTGACAAATATTGTCCAGTTTATTTTTGAACATGTTGCATGCACTTTAAATGTTTAGTGGTTTTGATAGATTTTAAACATTATCATTTTAGAAATCATTTATCTCATTAGAAGTTATTTTCTTTTCTAGCATCATTATACAATTTTCTAAAACAAAATTATATCACTTCATGACATTGAACAAAATAGAACCTTTTTAACTCATCATCTGTTATTAAAGCATGAAGATTTAATGTAATTAAATATTTATTTATTCCTTTTCTTTGTTGCCCATAGTATTTACAGACATCAATTTGCTTTGCAAAATATTTTTCTTATTGTTACTTTTTTAGTCCTCCAGTATGTAAATTCAATGAGAGTTAAACCGATCTAAATCCAAAAATATTTTTTATGCTTTTTTTTTTTTTTTGCAATAAGAAATGTTTTACTACTGAATTCTTTGGATTCATTAATAATTCAAGAATAAAAAATTGTCAATTATTTTATGCCACTAAGATTAATTTTAAATGCACCTGTAAACTCTCTCATCACGTTTTATATATATTAACATTATAACATTATATATTATAGTAAAAATACTAGTGATTATTGAAATGTAAAAAAAAAATGATACTAATGTAATTTTTGATAATATTAATATTGAAAAAAGAAGACATGAAGTCATCTTCTTTTTTTAAAAAATATTAATTTTAAAAAATATTAAGACAATAAATTCTCACCTATTTTATCTCTTTTTTCTTAAACTAAATATCAAGATTCTCTCTATATGTAAATGGAAGAATATAGAAGAACATTTTTATGGGCTATAAAAATATATAAATATCAAAAACAAAATGATATCCCGACTTTAGATCTTGGATTTTAAATAAAGCTTGAATTGTTTGACAAGTTTAAAAACGAGAATGAATTTTAAACTCAATCCAGTTGTAAATGATAGAAATAATATTTTGAACTTAAATATAAGTAAGAGATAGATTCTTATTTGATAAATCTTTGCAAATAATAAATATAGAGGTCAATAATTGTAATTATTCTAATAATCACAACATTAAATTATATGTAATTAAAATAAATAGACCAACTTCTATAAATTGCCAAGATCTCTAAAAAAAAACAATGACTATCTCTTACTTATATTTATTTAATAAGTTTAAATTATTATTTAGGTGTACTATTTCTGAACTAAAAAGTCTTGTATTCTTAATTTTTCTAATAATAAAACAAAGAGGTATACATTTATATATTTACAGTTCATGTTTTTTTTCACTTACATATTTTAAAACTGTGTTTTTATAATTTTTACAATTATTTGATTTATATTTACTATTTGCAACAGTTTATATAAATAAATTTTGCCTCTTGCTTATGATTATTTAAATATAAGTTCAAAATATTATTTCTACCATTACAACTGGCTTGACTTTATTTGTAAATAACTTTGTTTAAAATTCAAGATGAGTAAAGCTATAATGTTTTCTAGTCAATTTTTTTGAGAATAAAATGCCAGACATATATATATACATTTATAGTTTCACAGCTCATGGGATTGGGTTGCTTTTTAAAAAAATTTACATATACTTTAGCACTGTACTTATCACAATATTTATGATATATATATATATTAATAATTTTTAACAGATGTTATTAAAAATATTTTAATATATATATATATATTGTAACCTAGTGTTATCGACACTTGGTTTACTTGGCATTATTTCTGCAGGAAAACAATGCTATTCTTTAAAGAAATAAAAAGATAAAATAACAATAGTAATAATTGATTAATAAAGTATGCTATTCACTCACTTTGGCATGTTTTGGGTGAATAACTAATAGATTTAATAACTCAATGTCATTTTTTAAAGAGAGAACATGAATAATTTAATTGAGATATTAATAATTAGAGCAAATTAATATGGTATAAAAGCTAAACAGTAATTGATTTTGGATGGGTAGAGGGAGAGTGGATGAGTGTCTTATCATAAAGCACAATAACTTCTGGTAATTTCTTTTTAAAAAAAAAAAATAAAAAAATAAAAAAAAATATAATGTTTAAAGAATTATACATCACTGATTGTTAATTTAATGTATTTATTATTTTTTTTATATCAAATTACTTTGTAATCCAGGTAGATAATACTGAAAACTATATGAATGTAATAAGTTTTCCTTTTTTTGTTTATGTTATAATCAAATGATTATTTTTCTGAAGAGGTCTAAAGTAAAAAAAAAAACGAAACAACCAATTCATAATCAAGATCATTTTTTTTTGAAAAAAAAATAGATAGTCTCTTTTAGTTTTCAAGGAAGGAACAGTTGAAATTTGGTAACTCATTTTTATTTTTTTTAAATAAATGTATCAAAGTAAATTTTAATAATATAATGTCTAAATTTTTTGATAAGATATCCTGATTTTCTTCCATCTACCTATTAAAGACCTTTTATACTTAAAAATTTATTGTCTCACTAAAGTTAAAAATGACAAATTAACTAAAAGAGTCACGAAAAATTATATTATATCTAAATTAAGGAAAAGAAGCATTTCTAAGTGAGAAATAATTATTTATTAACTTTATTCATTTATTGATATTTCTTTATAGAAAGAAAAAATAATAATAATTGAAAGAAATATTTTGAAACAAGGAAAATCAACTAGAAACATTTTCTTTTCTCAATATTGTCTGTCTTTACAAGTAATGTAGTTACATATTAAAATATTTTTATTCACCAAGAATTGTCTGAAATAATAATAATGATAAATAAGATTAAATTATGCACTGTATATTTTTTTAAAAAAAATATATAAACTTCTCAGAGTAAATATAGGAAAAGTTATATAGGGAATTCTTACGGAGAAGTTACCGTTAAAAAAATTTATAATTCTAAAGTATGAACAAAACCAAATATCTTAGTGACTTATATAAAAATAAATGATATATTATATTATACATCAGTTGGAATTATTAAAACTTATGTACAAGTAAATTGACTGCAGTTATTATCATAATAATCTTTCGGAAAATTACGCATTTGTCCATAAGTAAGTAGCTAATAAGTATACTATGTCAATAAAAAAAAATATTGTATGTTTATATCTATAGTCAAATATTCATCTATGTTAGAAGTCTATTTTTTTCTTGATCCCAAAATTGTAGTAGTTTAATTCAAGTAAGAATTATCTTCAATTCTTTATTTTCTTTACCTAATTTATTAAACGCACAAAATAAGAAAAACTTTTATTTAAAGGAAATAATACCATGCTCTATTGTTTTTAAACTTGCTTCGTGAAATACGACTGATAAAGCTCTTCACCTGATCAATTGCTCAACAGAAAAAATTTCTAATGAGAGAGTAATTTTAATTATGATTTTTAAAACTAAGTTATAAATGATATGTATTTTTTTTAATATCACATAGATTAAAGTTGTATTCAAGTGTATTAATAGCCTTGTAAACAAAGGTATGTTTTAATATAATTATTATAGGTTAAGTTGATATTTAACAGAAAGATAAAAAATCTATAAAATATTTTTAATTATTACATACAATTGTAGGTAGAAATTTTGTATGTTAGATACGTAGAAGAAAAATATTTAGATATTTAAGGGGTAAAATAAATATTGAAAATTATCAGAAGTAACTAAAAAAAAAAAAAATGCTATAACAAAATATTTCTTGTTAAAGTTATGAAACGAATTTATACTGTATTAATTGAGGAAGTTATTTCTAATTATTCTTAAATAGCACATCCACTTTATTTAGTTTAAGATAGTATGCTACCAACTATTTTTAATTTCCTTTATTAAAATTAAAATTATTATACTTTTATTCTATGATGTCCATTGATTTCAGATGTTGATCAAAGTATACACGGTAACATAAGTTTATTATAATCAGTGTATTTACTTATCCTGCCCAAATATAGCATTGGTATATGCTTAATATTCGCATAGGTAATAATTATAATGTATTTATTTTGTGGGTGAAAAAATGATCTCCCCAAAAGCTTTTTTTCATGAGAGGAAGATTTTAAATATAATTTGGTTGTTTATAGCCCAAGTGATCAATTCTCATAGATAGGACGATCAAAATTTATCTAGCATTTAGTATCTTCATTCGTTTAAATCCCAGGAGAGGATTGTATTTGGTGTGTGTTCGTTGTATGCCCAAGTAAGAGGCAAGAAACCACCAAAATATTTTAATGTAGTAGATTACTCTACAGACCTTCGTGGTTATTCCATATTCCTCATGGAAAATAAAGATAGCTCCACCATGGAAGGTGTTGATTATTTCTTTTAAAGTTCGAAGATAAAGGTTATTTTGAGGTGTTAGTTCCTCAAGATCCACTTTATAT
The DNA here is from genome assembly GCA_028023455.1 of Epiperipatus broadwayi. Lineage (NCBI taxonomy): Eukaryota > Metazoa > Onychophora > Udeonychophora > Euonychophora > Peripatidae > Epiperipatus > Epiperipatus broadwayi. Next base: position 6,151,546 of record JAQFVV010012439.1, on the reverse strand, counting down.
AAATATTTAGTAACTAGGATCAATATCTGTATTGTTAAATATTGTAGTATTTGACAAGTAAATCAATGGAGAAAGTAATTAAAATTGCATAATTTAAAACGCTTATTTACTGAAGGAATATTCAAATGCAATATTTAATTCTGGTTAGTAATTAAATAATACTCATATTTAAAATTATACGTATGAATAAAATTTGTATCATAACTTAAGTTAGCATTAAGTTAAATGTAAGATGGTAATGTAACTTTGATAATGGCCTATAATTAGAATAGGTTATCCATTAAAGACCATAAATAAAGTAAATGTATTAGAAATAAATTTAATATTTTATGTATTGCATATGATTGATTAATCATTTAAAAAAAAAAAAAATAGTTAGTCAATAATTTTGAATAAAAGCTTACAGGTTACCAAAATTTAATAAACAATGTATTGGTAATGAAATGTACTTTTAGTTAATCAATCCATATGATTGCTTACAGGAGAAGTAGTAACCTCTAGTCCATAACCAAAAGAGTATACAGATTAATGTCAGTTATATTTTATATTTTTGTATTACTATGGGATTATTGAATAAATGTTCATATATTTTTTTTTGTGATAATAATAAATTATAGTCTTGTTAAAATTTGTTGTAGATTCATTTTTTTGTTTTTATATGCTAAATATAATTGTTTGCACAATATTTGCAAAACCTTTTCTTGAGTCCGAAATCATTCCAAATTCTTAAAAACTTAATATACCAGATAAATAAAGTTAAGCAGATCGGAATATGTCATTATATTTTAGTTTAATGATAATTATTTATGGAGTTGAAAACTTAAGACTAAACATTCACCTTTGTGTAAAAAAAAAAAAAGAATTTATTCCCAAACCATTAGCTTTGGTTGCACATTATTCCATTCCCATTTAGTTAAATTGTCTAAGTAATAAATCTTAGTTATATTATTGTGTTGTCGTGGATGATGGAAGGACACAAAAAGCACCCTTGTCTTTTTATTATTCTGACCGAGATTCTAAAAAAAAAAAAAAGGGCTGTGTTATTCAAAATTATACGTCATTATTGAATAGAATTATCATCTCTTTAAATAATATAGCAGTTGATATGAGAGATGAAGACACATTGAATTTAAGTAAAATAAATGTTTCCTATAGCCGACCAGAATGCCAGTCATATGCAACAACACAATACTGCCGAGCATTTCCTTACATGAAACAAAGAACCCTGAGATTAATATTATTATAATTATTCTTTAAATTAATAAGTGATCAATTATTGTTGTTATTACAATCGTGGCATGGCTTAAGAGAATTGAATGTACAATTGTATTATATGAAAAGTATTTTAGATCATATTGGAAAATTAATGGATATGTTGCTTTATTTTGGGTTGCCTTAACAACAACCAGAAAAATTAGTGTCACAAGTGCAAATAAACTAAACTAATAAATAATATTGGGTTAGAAATAAAATAAACTAATAAATTTCCTAACAAACTAATAAAAATTTATTGGGTTAGAATATATATATATGTTGTGATATTTCAATAATTCTGTATAGTTAAAAGAAAAGGTGAAATAACAATTGATTTAAATATATATGTCAGTGAATACATCAAACTTCTTTTTAAAACTTGTTTTTATATAACTATAATAAAAATAAAATACATCCAACATTTTGACTATTTTATATAGTCTTTTTCAATGAAAACTAAAAAGTAAAAATAAAAATATATAATAATAAATATCACATATTCCAAACAAATGCAAAAATATTAAAAAATACTAAAAATTATTATTAGGTCAACACCTTTTTCTATTAGAAACAATCTCAACTTAATCAAATTTTTTACATTTATATACTCATCCAAAAATACCTTAAAAACATTTGATGAACAAACTTATTATTATTTTTTTTCTTTTCTATTAACATCCTGTTTAATTCAGGTTTAAGTTCACTAATGTTAATTCTTTTCTTTATCATTCTTTCATGGTATGACTTTATACATTCTAAAAGTTTTATTTCAAAATCTTTATGTTTAAATTTATTCATGTGATTGTAAATAGCAGATTTTTTTTTACTTAAATACTGTTTTAATCTAATTTCCAATTTATTTTTTGTACTATCAACTTATGACATCTCTATATTTTTTTTAAACAATTCAAACATTTTATTATGTAAACTGAATTCATAATCCCTAAATTATTATATTCCTTATTATTATTAATTAAAAATTTTAAACTTTTTTTTAAGAACTGGATAAATAAAAACATTATAATCCTATTTTAAATAGAATTAATGGAATAGATAAGGATTCTAAAATAATGTATAATTAAAAGGAATGTTTAAGTAGGTTTAGGTAAATTGTTTTCGAAACAAAAACAGGTTTAGGTAAATTGTTAGAAGTATTTTTGTATAAAAAAGATGCTTATATTTGTTTTATATTCATTTAAAGCTATAGTTTAGGAATGTAGTTTTGAGATGGGTTTTAGGTAAGATTTAAAAAAGAGAGAGGTTATTTGAAATTAGGGTTGGTTTTTAAATTTGTATAAAAAGTTTCTTGGATGATTTTAAGACAGATTTGTAATTAAATAATGTAAAAGAAAGAGTAATATAAAAAATAGCATTGGGAAAGAGATGTAAGTAAAATATAATTATGTCTGTTTAATATGTTTGTTACTGTTTATATTAATGATTTATGTAATTGAGGTTTATTTATAAATATGTATTTCATATTGATATGTAGATCCTTGAAAATGACTGTATGAAGATAAAAACAGTTGAAACATTGGAGTTTTGTATTATATATATGTTCAGTATTGATATTAGAAAATAAAGTTTTTGAAAAGAAAAAGAAGGATTTTTAATTTGTTGATATTATAAGACTTATTGATCATTTAAAATAATTTTCTAACTTTAACAAACAAATCTTTGGATATATTAAAACCAATATAAATTCATTGAAAAAGACTATATAAAATAGTCAACATGTTGGATGTATTTTATTTTTATTATAGTCATATAAAAACAAGTTTTAAAAGAAGTTTGATGTATTCATTCATATATATGGAAAGTTATAAACTATTTTGAAAAGAAAAAATGTGTAGATAAAATTTAAAATTCATTGATTTATCATTAACTTGAACATTGATATTTTTTAGAAAAAATAAATATTTATAAATATGAATATTCCAATTGACTTTTGTTGTAACAAAGTTTTTAAAGAAAAATATGGATAATTATAGATATACTATGAAAAAATGTATTAATAATTTGAAAGGACAATTTTTGGACAATTTGAAATTAAAAAAATGTATTGATATGATTAACAACTGGATGAAATACAAATTAAAAATTATAAAAATAACATTGGATATAACATTTTAAAAAAAGTGTTTGATTAATGATGTAATTTCTAAATTTATCTGTTTAAAGAAATTTATAATGTTTTTTGATATTAAATATATATTAAAATAGGGAAAGAAAATGCTAAAAATATTTTTAAATTTGGCATATAAAAGAAAGTTTGAATTATTAAATATTGTTAAGAGTATATATGATAGTTTAAGAAGTTTAATTACAATTAAGAAAGAAGTTGAGTTAAAAATATATTTTTATTAAAAAGGTATGGTATTTTTAAAAAAGGTTTTTAGAAAGGCATTATAAAAAATTTAATGATTTATAAATATAATAAGAAGAATTATAATGTATTAAATGATAGATATGAAAATAAAGAGGGAAAAGAAAATTTTGTTATTAATTTAACTAATAAAACTTTTAGTGATGAAGAGATGGATGTTTTAAAAAGTGGTTTAAATTTTATGCCATTAAATAATTGTAATATAAAAAGCAAATTATTCAAATTAAGGCAAAGATGCAATTAAATGAATATAAATGTAATAATAATGTAACTGATAATATTAAATGAATTGAGATTCAGAATTTAGAATTTGAATTAAAAATAATAATAGCAGGAAAAAGGAGAATAATTATAAGTATAATGAATCGAATATTATTAGAGATATACATGATAAATATAAGGATTTATTATTCTTAAAGGATGATAAAACATCAAGTGTAGTTATTTTAAATAAGAATGAATATAATAAACAAATTTATTAAAGAAGTAGTGTTTTGAAAAAATTAATAAAGTTGAAAAAATGTTAATGAATAAAAAATAATAAAATACTAACAATAATGAATGAAAAGGTTATATGGAAAAATCAGATATGTTTAAATTAAAAAGAATGGATATAAAATGTGCAAAAAATTATAGATTACCTAAAATTCATAAACCAGGAATTCCAATCGGCCAATTATTAGTAGTTGTAATACTTATTATGAAAATATTTTGAAGTGGATTTATCATAATATTTTAAAAAAATATATAACATTATTAAAAAAAAATTGTATTAATAATTCTACACAGTTTATTAGTAAATTAAGGGATTTTTTAGATAATAAAGTTTTTAAAAATTTATTTTTTGTAAAATTAGAAAAACTTAATATGTATACCAACATTGATCCAGAGCTTACTATTAATAATATTACAGATTTATATATAAAAGATAAAGAGGTCAAATTAAAAATAGGTTTTCATTTATATGAAGTATTAGTGATTTGTTGTAGAGATATTATTTTTAAATATGAGGATGATTTTTATAAACAAAGAGAGGATTTAAGTATGGATAATAGTCTAAATGGTTTTTTGGCAGGAGTATATATATATATATAATTTTAAAAAACAATATTTTGTGGTTGATTATGTTAGCAATGTTGATTATTTTATGTTTTTTAATGGTAATAAAAGAAAGGCAGATATTTTTTGAAATATATTAATAGTAAAGAGGAGAAAATTTAATTTACTATGGAAAAAGAAAATATTAATATTATTGAATATATGGATAGAAACTTCTGTTTATTAAAAAAAACATTTTTTGGATTATTAAACAATTGGTTATCACATATTGATAATCATAGTAAAATAAATATTATTAATAATAAAATTTTTAGAGCAATTAAATTATGTTCAAATAATAATATTTTTAAAAGTGAGATTAATATGATAAAGCATGAATGTTTTATAAATGATTATCCTAGAGATATTATTAAACATTTATTTTCTAATAAAAATATTGATAAAATAAAGAATAGAATAAGATTAAATAAGAATATAAAAAGGATAATTTATATTAGTTTCAATATATCCCAAGATTTATTTGTTTAAGATAGAAAATTACTTAAAACGATTAATAAGAAATACAATGTTTTCATTTATCCAGTTTATAAAAAGAAAAAAAAAAGTTTAAATTTTTTAATTAATAATAATGTGGAATGTAATAATTTAGAAATTATGAATTCAGTTTACATAATAAAATATTTGAATTGTTTTAAAAAGAATATAGAGATTAAAATAGCATTTAAGTGATAAAAATTCTGCTATTTACAATCATATGAATAAATTTAAACATAAGAGACTTTGAAATAAAACATTTAGCATGTATAAAATCAAAACCATGAAAAATGATAAAGAAAGGAATTTACATTAGTAAAATTAAACCTGAATTAAAGAGGATATTAATAAAAAAAATAATAATAGGTTTGTTAATTAAATGTTTTAAGGTATTTTTGGATAGGTATATAAATGTAAAAAATTTGATTAAGTTGAGATTGTTTGCAATAGAAAAGGGTATTGAGCTAAAGAGAATTTTTAGTATTTTTAATATTTTTTGCATTTGTTTGGAATGTGTGATATATATTTTTATTTTTTAGTGTTCCTTGAAAAATATTACATAAAATAGTCAAAATCTTGGATGTATTTTATTTTTATTATAGTCATATAAAAACAAGTTTTGAAAAGAAATTTGATGTTTTCATTGAGATATATGTAAAATTATGAATTATTTTGAAAAAAAAATGTAGATGATATTTTAAATTCATTAATTTCAATATGAAGACACAGATGTTGTAAGAACCCATGAAATAGAATTTTTATAAATAAAAAATGAAACAACTCTGTGGAAATTGGTGGTATATAGGACAAAAGAATGAAATTAGTTATTCAAATTAATGGAATATACCAAATTCAAGTAATTCAGGTTTATGATCCAAGAAATTCTCATTCTGAAGAGATTGTAAAAGACCTAGAAAGAGATCTCATGTGCAATTGATGGATGAAATAAGAAAGTGTGCTGGCATGATGTGTAGAAAAGAGATTATAGATCAGAGAAAATGAATTGAACTTGAAGAGAAATTTATTTTTAAGTTGGATCGATAGTGATCAGAAATGATATATATATGTAATATTTTTAATGAATGTTTTAGATGAAAATATTTAATATATGGATTTATCTCCTTATAATTACTTAATTAGAAAGCACATTATCTAGAACAGTAGCTAATGAAAGCCAACTGCTACAGGCCAAGAGTTAAGATAAAACTGACAAGCTGATTGCATTCAAAAGGATCCCCTTATGTGGGTGTGTGCATGTGTGAATCAAGATATATGTGTGGTCATGTGATTGCTTCTACTAATTATTATTGTGCCAATGTTTTACTATGATTAGCACTGTCATTGTGAGGATAATCTGTTTTATTAGCAATGGCGTATATTTATGTCTTTAAAATATATTTAAACTTTTTTATTTTAGTTTTTTTTTTACAATTAATTTGTTTTTACAAAATGATACCATAAAACTGTATTATTAATATTAAAGTATTGAAAACACCAATTGCGAAAATTCGATCTGTAATATATAAATGAAAAATTTACATTTATTGAAATTTTTCTTTTTCTATTTATGTAGCAAGAAACCATATTAGTGAAAGATTGAGACGCATATCATACAAAATTTAAAAAAGGAATTATTACCATGTCTCAAAATAGTAAACTTTTACAATTTTTTTGAAAAATTGCCTTTAACATAATTATTACAAATAGATTCTGTATGTCTATATATATGTTTGTTGATAATAATCAGAAATATTAAACAATATTTTGACATTTATACATATCAATTTGTCAGTTTATATAAGAAGACAAATGCTGAATTCCTAACTTAATTCTTATTTAATGCAGTATTATTACTTTAATAATTAATATGATATTAACTCTTTACGAAATAAATTATCGTTACATTTTGTTTTATATAAACATCAATAGTTTTATAGCCTAAATATAGGATTATAAAAATTTGGATACTTTCACAATTATTTTGCAAAAATTGGGAGCTTTCTTTTAAGAGGATTTCTGGATATATAGCCTAAGTATATAAATTTCTGCTTTCATTTAAAGAGAAGTCATTTTACATCCCATCACAGTCACATAAAAATCATGTGACTATATTAAGAATTATCACTATTAATTAAAATGTCAATGGGATCCCTCCAACAAAATATTTTAAATGGTTTATAAACTTTGTTTTTAGAATATACTATTTGTTTTTGGTAACAGATTATTGATGCAAAAAAAAAAAATTACATCTTTCAACAGGATATTAACTCATTAAGTTTTTTGAGGTTCAATATTGAAAATTAATTCTGGCATAAAGACGATACAAATATGATATTTTGTGATAGTTTTCTAATTTACAAAATGTAATACCAAGTAATTTTAACTATAAAAAATACAATTTTTTTAATAATTATTGCTATGGATTGACTCTTCAATTACAGCGCATGGATATTAGTTCCCAACTAGTTTAGAGTTTGATTCGCAAAATAGTTTGTAGTTTATACAAAGTTCTCATCTGTTCCAAATTAAGCGCGTGACAAGAGATTGGTGTATACAAATTAACACAGTTCTGGTCCCCACCGAGTTGTATTAGAAAAGCACACTATGTACGTACAATAAATAATACTCGAACTATAATCCTGAACATATAGTTTCTATGTCTTAATTATCTCCTTTCTCAACGTAAGGTAATTCTCAATTCCCACGCTGTTCCCTTGCAACGGATACTCTGCTAGAATTCCTTGAATGCGCTCTATACTTTCTTTGACGTTCATTTCCAAATCCCCCCCTCCCCTTATCTGTTTAGTTTCTTTTGTTTTCTGGAGTATACTAGTTTATAATTAAGGTGTACTTTAATTAAAAATCCTTTCGTTATCTGATTAATTAGTTTGGTTTAATTAATTGCATTTTAAGCCCAATCAGACAACAACTAATTAAGACGTCTATAATTAAAATATTAGAAATTTAAAATGTATTTTAAAAGAAATATTTTATGACAAGTCACTTACGTATATGCTTTTAATTTTGGAATAAATACATATTTTACAGTTACTTTATGTTTGATATGAAGAGGAAGTAAATATTAGTTTCTCAAATAAATGTCTGGCTAACGCAAACGACAATAATCGTACTAAAATTCTTATGTTTTGCTTTTTTTCTATATAGTTTTCACTATTTTTTATACATTGTAAAGTATAAAAGCTTCTGAGAATTTTTTTTTTTTTTTTTTACAGTATTTTGTTTAAAAAATTTCCATTAAAAAAAATCCAATTACTTAAAAGTTAACACATATATACAATCAGTGCTCAGCTTTATATTAAGATAGCCAATCTTCATACTTTAATGGACAGGCTTCAAACTACTCCAACTCACAATTCTTCAGCCATCCATTTCATTGAAAATCTGATGATGGAACGTTCAAAGTCCTCGTCAGTGCCAAGGTTGTCATCCTACCCATGTTGATTATTTAGTCATTCTAACCACTCATATACTGGAGAATAATCCATTTACATACATATGTGAGGTATGGGCAGACCTTTAATGCACTGTTTTTGCCACGTCAAAGAAATAATTTTAAAAAAATATAAGTAATTAAATTTTATCATATCTTAGCCTTGTTTTACATATTAAGATTAAGCCTGAAGACAAACTTAAAAGTTCTATATAAAAGTTAAATAATAATAATAATAATCGTTAGTTCTTTTGACTTGAGATCAAAACTGGAAAACTAAACTGGAATACAATTTTATGGCTCTTTATTTTTAGTTTTCTCAACGAACAATTGTTTCAAATTTCATAAACAAAATTAATTGCTTAAGCCTTAAAGTAATTATTATTAATAATAATTTAATTAAATGTATTATTTCCTTACAATAAAGATTAGCATAACGAATAACATATAAGAAAGATTGTAATTAAATCCATTACATTTGTTTAATGTACAATTCCACAGCCCTATAGGTCTTTATACATTGCACACAAATTAATTAAATACTATATATACATAAGAATATAAAATGAAAAAAGAACATAGATAATATAAATTATAAATATAAGAAGGGGGGAGGATAAATGCCATAGATGACAGCACTGTAATAAATTAAATATTGTACTTTTTAACAAGAATCATATTATAAATGGTATCGTTTAAATGAAATAATTATTATCGGAAAAATCTTTGTTATAAGAATACAATAACTGAAACAATGGAGAATATTTAAGATTATCTGAGTATCAGGTTTTAAACTGAAAAAGATCTCAAGATCTTGTTTTATATTCTGCTGCAATAAGTGAATATTTATCAGATTTTAACAAATTATTCTTTTAATCATAATTTTGTATAAAATTTTTAGATCTTTTATTAATCTATTTACTTGAATAAAAATTAATGCTGTTTGTATTGTAATAGATAAAATATTTTTGTACAGTATATGTAACATTTGCCAGAAAATGCCACTAGATAATAAATCAAAACTTCTTTCTTATATCAAATTGTTATATAACATTCATAACTAATAAGAACAAATCATAGAGAAATTAGTTAAGTTTACTAGCAGGGTCACACTTATATACAAACCACTAACCATACAAAATTATTTTTCTTTTAATAACCCAGTAATCATGAAGAATAGAAACTATATTATAATAATTCATAAAAAATATGCTGTATTCATATTTTTTTCAGATAATTTATTAAGTAACCATAAATAAGAAAACAAACAGAATCTGTATTTAACAAATAAAATTAATTTATTATTAATGAAAATAATAATGATGTTGTTTGTAATAACCATTGACATTTAAATTTATATATCTATACTAGCCAATGTGTATATGATCGACAAGTTCCAATATTATCAAACTAAACGTAGTCAACACTCATATACAGTTAGTAGTAAAGCAACCTATACACTAAGGGCTCATAAGAAAAAAGAATAGGTGAAATACCTAATAAATATAAGATAAACATAATATTGAACATAAGACTAAACTAACTGCAATAATAGTGCAGCAATAATTAATACCACATGTATAAAAAGTATTTGAAAAATATCAACATTAATTTATCATTAAGAATAAAACATGCTTTACTTATTAATATATAATGAAATCACCCAGCTATCATAAAAGTATTTATTAAAGACTAAATCATCATCATATATATATAATAAGCATTAAATCACCCCACATGGTTAAGAAATCCAGTACCGCCCTCTGTGAACTAATATAAAAATACATTGGAGTTTTATTTCAAAATAGCCAGGTCAAAATGATACCACTTTGATTTGTCTGCTATATGATGTTATATATTGAAATACAAACAAACTATATATATATAACATATTTTGCAGGATCACCAATGTAAGATTTTACTTTAAAAATTCCAATGTTTTGACTTAATCACATAAGCCCTCAACTGGGAAATGAAGCATGAATACTAAAAGAATTATCTCAGTTTGAAATATGTTAAACTACACATTATGCACCAATAATCCAATGTAATACCAAAGTATAAAGCCTTGTTCTTTTTTGAGTCTTAATGGCTTATAAATTCAACAAATACTCAAACTGCACCTTACAACCTCTGAACCTTACAGGTGGGTGAGTAAATTACTTGAAAAAATGTGTTGTGACTTCACCCAAGGAAAAACACACTTCAAAATGTCACATGACATCCCAGAGTTTCATGTATATGACCAATTCCTAATACATCACTAAAATTAGAATATATCTCAACAAATGTTAATAAAACATTTTTTTCTCTGCAGAAAGCAATCTAACTATTCTGGTCATATTTTTCATAGCTATTAATTAAATTATTACTTTTCTTTTCAAAATTATCCATAAAAGTATGTCTTACTTTCTAGCAAGATGGTAATTTCTCTTTTTGTAATTTTAATTCTCACTTTCTGTATTATCATATATTTTAAAATTCAACACTTTATAATTTCATTTCTTCTTAAAACATTTTTTTAAAAAACAAACCCAGGGTTGATAAAAAATAAGTCATTCTTTATTCTTCTGTAATCACATTTTACCTCTCTTCAGGTATATCTTTAGTGGTAAAAATATCATTTGGATGACCAAAAAAATCGAACATTCTTTTCATCTTGGAGTGGATATATTACTATGTCTATTGCCTCTTTTCCATTTTCTTTTTTATTTTTTGTACCGGCAGTGAATCTTGATAATGTGGCCACAAATAGTTAATTGATTCAACTCAGGATACTGTTAGAGCATTATACTTTTTAAAATATTTTTATATTATTTAGTCTTTCTATTTTGTAGGCAAAGTTAAGTACTTCTATTTTTAATTTTCTTTGCACATTCTTCTCCATCACTCCTGCTTTTCATATTTAGTTGGCAGAATTCATCTTCTTGCTTAATGGAAAAAACATCAAAAGATTCATTAAACAATGAATGCTAATACTCATCTGCAAATATTTTAAATTCATTACTATTAAAATTGTCTTCTATCTCAGGTTCTGATAAGTCACCACATAATACAGTTTCTAAATCTTCACTTACAATAATTTTTTAATCTTTACTTCATGAAGCTCCTGCCTGTTTTTCACATTTTTTATTTTACATGTGCTTTCATCTATAGAGTCCAAAACATTTTCAAATTCCAAATTCTCTGTTTTTTCATCTTGTAAAATCTAATTACATCAATATATGTTTTCTTGGATGCCTGAATTTAGAACTTTTCTTTGATAATAGCATTATAAAACTTTACCTCTTTAAATTCTCAATTTTATATTCCTTAACTAAATGCAAACCCTTATTTATTTCCATTTCCCCAATTTTTCGACTCTTTCTACTATTTTTCTCATAATATCCTGCAATTTATTTGAACTAGATTAAATAAATTTTTGGATTATTTCATCTAAATTAGTATTCAGACACTAGTGTCTGAATATTCTAGCTCCTCACTGAGGTGAGCCATAAGCTGAAAACCAATTGGTCTGGGGAGAAGAGTATTTTGGATAGAAATTTTAAATATTTTCTCTTACCATACTTATCAATTAAAAGCTTATTTGAGTTATTGATATGCTTTCTGTTTTACATGTTTGTAAATACAAGCTTATAAAAGCAATGTCATGTTATATATGACTTACTTTATTGATAATTGTGTCTATTATTAAAAAGTGTGTTCTGTTATTTTTTGATAATTATACACCAAATTTTATTATTTCCATGATTTCTAAATTGTTGAAAATGATGTATCAGTAAGATTTTTTTTCCTGGCATGGGTTGCTTTCTGTAAACATCTATATAATTTCATTCTGTATCTTATATAACTTTGATTAAAAATCTATATCCATATGACTTCCAGTTTTATTCTTGGCTTGCAAACAAATATTTCTGGGGTTACTAATTCTTTTATAATAATAAATCATAGTGCATCCAAGGATCAGTCCTAGTTCTATTTCATTTTTTAATTTATATAAATGAAATATTTTTACTATATTTAGAATCAAAGATTTGTGGTTTTTCACACAACATTGCTTTGTCAACATCAGATACAATGATTTTATATATTTATCTTAAAAAATTATTAATGAAATTATTATTAGCTTTCAATTATATATTAGTTAATCTGAATAAAATGAAGAAATGCGATCAATTTTTCTTACAAATTTCTATTATATTTTTTTGTCATCAGTATTTGTAATAATTATTTTTTGTATTGCAATAGTACTTGTATTTATGCTAATATTTTATTTGTTAATAATTATTGTTGTGTAGTTGTATTAATTGATTCTAGGTAACTCTGGTCCAATTTATAATGACTTAATTTGTTCTCATTTATGCAAATTAAATTGTTTTTTTCATTTAACTAAGTATTTACATCTATGTGCTGTAATCATTATTTATATTATGTTATAATATCTTTATTATAGAGGAACTGTTCTACATTTTTAATATTTATTTTATCTTTTTTACAGACTTATATATTATATTTTTGGCAGATCTTATGCTGCATCTATTATAGATAATTATGGGACTCATAGTATAATGGATGTTGCTTATTTTCATAGAAATAAAGTATTTATTGATATGTATCATACATCTAGATCTTGTTTAGATCTTTTTTTTTTATCTACTAAATATCAATTAACTATACCAAATTTTCTCATAATTTCTAGTCGAAAGTAGCTTAGTTATAATTGTCCCAAACTTATTTAATATTTGAATTTAACAAACATTAATTATTTAACTTTTAAAAAAATGTTTCATCTTATATTAAATAATATTTTATGCTTATATGTATAATATGTTTTATATTTTACAAAAGTCTGTTTTTATAGCATGTTTTATAATTTATCTGATATACTTTCACAAAGTTGTTATTGTATGGAATTTATATTATTATATTACTTATAATTTGTTGAATAAATAAATAAAAATTTAGTTTGGTCTTATCATTAGAGAATTTATTTTTAGGATGTATCCTGTTGTGGATTGATATTGAAAATAATGATTTATATATATATTTCCATCTGTTAAAAATTATCAATTTATAACATCTGACTGATCTAGGGGAGCAGTCTGTCATTTATAAAAAATTGTGAAAGTTAATAGCTTTTCTTTTCTTAAAATGTAAATAAATACTGTAATACTTTATATAACATGAAAAGATTGTATTTAAAATTGGTACACTTTTGAATGGAGAAAGTATTTATAGTTTGATATTTTCAAGAATTACTTACTGTCCATTGACATCTGATGGTAACTTTTCTAATATGAAAATTCAACGGATATTTCCACACATTGAAATATTTAACCATTTCCATCTGTTAAAAATTATCAATTTATATATATATGTTTGTATGAATTAATATTTTTTACTTTATTTATATGTGATGATTATTATGATAGTAATTACGAATAGCCTGTTGAGAGTTCATGTTGATCAGCATTGATGGTCATTTAAATTAAAATTAAACCAATTGTGCTTAAAATTATCTTCTGTAATTTTATAAATGTGTAGCTTACATTTAAGTAAGTTTAATTCCAACAGTTATAGATTAAATATGCAAAGTTTAATGAACTTAAAACATTTTAAATTAGTTATTGTGAAATATTATGTAAGAAAAAAGCATTGTCAAGTTAAAGCATTTCTAACTATAGATGTATATGTCTGTGTGCTTATATGTGTATTGCGTATATTGGTGATTATTTATCTTTTCAGCATATATGTGTTTAGGTGTATCAGTGTTATTAGATAGAGTGGAGAGAGGTGGGTGGTGTGAAAGTCTGTGCTCATATACCCTATATTACATATATATAGTCACAGGTATATAACAAGCCTGTGTTTCAGTTACTAAATAATAATAATTATTTTTGTTAAGAGGTATTAAAAATTGACTTGTGTTTAATACTTAATAATTAAAGTACAGTATATGAGAAATAATTTGTTAGGTAATTCTCATTTAATAACATTTAGCTCATTAAACAATTATAAAAACAAATATTTTATTAGAAGAAAAGTTAAAATATTATATAATTAAACTGTTGTTTTAAAGTATTTTCTTTCTTTTAATTAAGTTTAAAAATAGAATCTAAAGATAAAAACTGAAATGATCTTATTGGTTAATCAATTTTAAAAGATGTCAGCTGATCAATTGGATTAATAATAGATCATGTGCGTGTATATGTGTGTGGGGGGTTTACAATAAAAAAAACATGCTTTAAAATTTATTAGGAAATTGTGTGCATAAATTATTAAAAAAAACAGTTAATATTTTTATTTAAAAAAAAATGTATCTAAAATTGTTCTTTATTTAAAACAGTTTTAATATGGAATAGAAAAAAATAATTAATCTACTTTTCAGGAGCCGCATTAATATTGCTTGTTGTAACAGCTAAAGAGCAAGAAAAGAATGCATACAATGGCTTTAACAAGAATGCAGTACTGCAGAATATTTGCTTATGTCTATGGAGAAAGTTTACTTATATCAGAGCAACTGATAAAGGAAAAGTTTATTACATAAGAGTTTATTTGTGGTGTTATATAAATCTCTCTTTGCTTGCTTATAAACTTTTAAATGATCTTAAAATAACACAGGATTAGTTTTACAGAATTGAACTATTTAATCTTCTCCTTAGTGCCTTGATACAAAACTGTTATTTTAATTATTTCTAACATTACTATAAAAATGTTAGTAATATTTACTGAGGCTATAACCTCAATAATATGCGTATAAAATGCGATAGTAGGGACGCTATGGAAGAAAAGAGCGTAAGCTTGTGGTTAAACACCTGTAGAGGTCCCTACTATTGCATTTTATACGCATATTATCGAGGTTATAGCCTCAGTAAATATTATTTACGTAATCAATGTGCATTTAATAAATTTATAATTATAATAATGTTAATAATTTACAAGATAAGAAAATGTTTAAAACTGAAGTTACTTATTTATACATATAATGTACTATTATTATCTATATTGGAATGGCTGAAATATAAATTATAGTTAAACTGATATCTATTATGACAGTATATCATTATGTTTTCAAAACTAGAAAATGTAGAAACTAATTTTAAGCCTATATGAAGATGAATGAAATATTTTAGGATTTAACATAGTTGCTGCAGTGAATTTATAGTTTATAATGCATATTTATTTCAAATTGGAACCACTTATAAAAAGAAAACTGTGCACTGTGTTTAAATCATTAAAATATTAAAAGGATTTATAAAACTAATAAAATCTGTGAATAATTAATTAATCTTATTTAATAGATAATATAAGAAAAATATCTTTTTCTCTATTACTTTATATATTTTGATAACAGACATTCTCTGAATTAATTAGTGATTTATCATTTTAAAGTTTGTTTTCAGCACTACATTTAATTGATAAAGTGACTTTCCAAACTTGTCATCAAGAAGTATGTATTGGTAAAAAGAAAATTAGCTTTTTCTCACTTTTAATTTTGAATTGTTAAGTTTGAAAAAAAAAATTGTTTAATATTTTTTATTTTGAATTTTAAAATGTATTATGTATGTTGGTATTGTAACAGTCAGATTTGTACACTCATGCAACAAAATTCAGAGCCCAAGCAAAATATACCAAAGCTGACCGGAGTGAGGTGGTTGAGACCTCTAATCCGACCAACTCCAACTCATCTGCCCATACTTCAAATTTAACACCTTATGAGTGACATTCCTGAGGCTACATTCAGTCCTTACTTAACCGCGAGACGACATAGAACAGGTAGAAACACGAGACTTAAGGTCATTGCTAACCTAACTAAATAAGTGATATATATAACACTTAACACTCTATTAATCTTAACTACCAGACATACACACATAGCATATAAACTCATTAAGAAATTGGAGTATGAACTGTGACATTTAATAATATACTGTGGATTGGATAAAATACTATGGATTGGATAAGATACTGTGGTTTGGTTTGATCTAGAGTCTGAGCAAGAAAGATATACAACAGTTTATATTTAAAAGGATTTATTAAAACAATAACAAATGATCTAACACAAAATATCATAATGGCAGGGATTGTATAATCTTCACAAGGTATTCGACACAGGCAAGCATGTTACAATAGTTGGAACTGTTATCAAGTACATCTGTTCCCTTTTAAACATATTACAATACATGTGTGTGTGAGAGTTATAGAGGTCATGCCTAATTATTTAATATGCTCATCTTATGAACTTGACTTGCTTAAGTTAGAAGTTGATACCTTAGTAG
This sequence comes from Epiperipatus broadwayi, assembly GCA_028023455.1. Lineage (NCBI taxonomy): Eukaryota > Metazoa > Onychophora > Udeonychophora > Euonychophora > Peripatidae > Epiperipatus > Epiperipatus broadwayi. Next base: position 6,134,583 of record JAQFVV010012439.1, on the reverse strand, counting down.
AGATGATGATGAGTACTGCCAGTTTTAAAGGCTGTTATATATACTAATTAAATGAGCAACTAAATAAACTCAGAATCATGCAGATTCAACCTGATAACCCAGATTCAAACTCCAGTCTAAAGCTGAATGATTAATTAATATGGGAAAAAGAACTGGTTACCATTAGGTCCACATATATGTGCTATGGCGCTATATAAAATATTAAAGAAATAAACTTGCAGTGCGAGTGTGTGATTCTTCAAGAGTTTCAGCATCAAATGATCAGTTTGCTCTGAGACCGACGGTTTGCTGCTATTGATATATGAACATAAAGTTCAGGAAGTCGGATTGGCTTTAGGAAAAATCTGGGTCTGCACGCCCCCAGTTCTAATGAAGATAGCCATAACCCGAACTAAATAAAGGGGCGGTTTGTTACCGTGAACCCTTGTCAAAGGCAGCAAAACATAACACATATAAGTGTACTATATAAAAACACACCCGCAATGCACGCAATATATATATAAAAAGCAATAAGTATGCATATAATTAATTGCGCCTAAAACAGATAGCTTTTATCTGTCAAGCTAATTCAAAACAGTTCTTAAAATTAGCATTATAAGTATGCTAATAAAATGGGCTTAAACTATATAAAAATAATCTAGTTAATATCCTGAATCTGCATATAAATATTCTTAATGAAGGAGGGAAAGTATATTCGATGGGACTTAATACAAACATTAGCAAATATACTTTATCATCTCTAGACAATATATATATCCCCTTCCAACTAATAGATATCAAAGGTTATAATATAAGATCGGTTAAGCAAACCTTGAAAAAATATGATTTTACAAAATATATATAACTATGATAATAACAAGTGGTTAGCACATTCGTTTATTACCCATATTATAATTTCAAAACAATGATTTAATAAAATAAACAATGCTTTTAAAATGTCTAAGTGAAGATCACAATTATCTCCTTTATAAATTACTTACTTAGTTTCATTGTTTCGAAATCTGAGCATATTATCACATATTAAACATAACAAAATGCATTTAAACAAAATATTAAAATTACTGAAATTAGGCAAGACCGTTAGTTTGTAGGAATTGAAGAGAATAAATTTCGGACATTTAATGAGTATAAAAAAAATATGAAATCTTTTAATTCATAAAAGATTTCAGCAGTTTATAAAATTAAAGTAAGTGATCTTTTTTTCTTTTACATTATATATAAAGTTACACAGATTGATAGTTTCTTTTTAGAAGAGGGTAAAAATTAAAGAGTTTCTTTATAATTTAGATAGAACGTTCTTTTTAAAGTGTTATAAGAATTTATAGATTAAAGTTCATACTGAAGTTTTTTTAAAATTATTACCATCTCTCTGCCTCCTTGATTGGACTTGAAGCGTATATCAATGATAGTGGCGGGAATAGGGCGTCTGACAGCGTCATAATCTTCAGTGGCCTTTCAGATAGGTTAAATTTCTTCATATTCTCCATGCAGGTTGCTGGAAAGTCTTTTCAAAGGTATGTTTAGAGGAACTGAGAGCAGCCATCTGGCTCAAGAGCCAGTAAATATATTATTTTACTCGATCATTTTGGATTCTGGTCTCCACAACAATTTACAGGAAAGCAAGCTCTAGAATACTTTTTAAAAAAATCTGCAATATTTATATTCCCTAGATCAAAAGCCAGCGACTATCTATTTTAAAACACAATTCAAACTTCTTCTAAGTTTTACAGCCTTCGGTCTCTTTTGATTCTTATCTTTTTTTTTTATCTTGTTGCCCAAACTTTTACTGGTTTGATCTGGGAAAAGAAATTCATTACAATCATAATGAATGAGCTCTAGAACAATGTCAATAACCTAGGGACCATCTGTTTTTTTTTTTTTTTTGCTTGTCTCCTGGGACATCTGATCCCACCTGCGAATTATTCTAAATAAAAATCTGCGATATCTATATTCCCCAGATCAAAAGCCAGCGACTATCTATTTTAAAACACAATTCAAACTTCCTCTAAGTTTTACAGCAGTCTGTCTCTTTTGATTCTAATCTCTTTTTTTTTATCTTGTTGCCAAATTTTTACTGGTTTGATCTGGGAAAAGAAATTCATTACAATCGTAATGAATGAGCTCTAAAACAATGTCAATAACCTAGGGACCATCTGATCTCACCTGCAAATTATTCTAAATAGTCTTATTACCAATCTGTGAATTTCGCATGTGATTTATAATTTACCTAAACCAAACTTGTTAAAGAATATTTAGCCACATTTTCTAAACAAAATAACCCTTATACAATATATTATTTATATAAATGCTGCGATATATCTATACAAAATTTAATATCATTATCATTTACAGGTGCTTGTATGTGTGACAATAAACATATAATTGTTTGAATGCGTATAAAACTGTGATTATATATAACTGTGTAAATGAATATATCGCTGTGTGGATATATACACAACTGTGTAAACACATATATACAGCTGTGTAAAAGCATATACCACTGTGTGGATACATACACACTTGTACTAAAGAGTGTTCAAAACCGGCATAGATGTCTCTATGGAGACCTAAAGGTGAAACAGATAGAAGGACAGTAATATCTGTTTCAGTATGAAATAATCTAGTGTTTATGATAGATCTATCTATATTTTGGGTATATTAAGCATGTGGTAAATGATAAAATTATTTGACATTTGAACTGATCTTCGCTGGATAAATATTATTAAACAATAATATTTTTTTGGTAATTTCATTATTTATTTTAATATGCTAATAGAATACTATATTGAGTATAATTATTTTTCTTATGCTTAAGTAGTTTATTTAATGTTGTACTATTTCAGGATTTAAAAGTAAAATAACCTGGTATATTTTGTTCTAAAAATTATTTCTCATATCCTGCTAATTGACATTTTAAATTTATAAGGAATACTTGCTTCAGAATGAGTGACATTTCTTTATGATTGATTATTAGTGTGGTCACAATTTTATATATGTTAGATGGTGAATTGTTTTATTAAACACTTATTTATATGTGTGTTTTATTGCTATATGTATATGCTGTTTTATAATTAGATTATGCTAGTGCATTATAGTTATGCTAGAGTGTTGATGGAATTTTATATTTTATTCCTGAATAATATGTCAGCTGTTATTATACAATGTACCATAATATCGCACTTGCAATTCATTGCTTAGATATGCTTATAGTGTTTTAAAATTAAGGATTTCTTGTCTAAATGTGATTGTTGGTTCATATGGGTGTTCAGTTTTATGTTTTATTCCCGTAACACATATGATAAGTCCTAGGGTGAACATAGGTCTTCTAGCCATGAGTGCAGATTTGACCATTTTGTTGTAATTCCCATGAACTTCCTATTTCAAGTTATTCAAATGTCTTTGTAAAAAACCGAATTATGGGCATCACACATAATTTAGCAATTGAATATTAAAATCTTGATGAAAGTTACTCCATCCTCATAAACATATATATTTGTATGTAGTTATAAAATCTAGGAATTATGCCCTCTATAGTTAATATTATTATGAGTGTTATTTAGCATTACACATAAGCAACTTTAATGATAGCTATTTAAATATAAAAATTGAAATAATCATGATTTTGCCAAATAATCTTGATAACAATAGGGATAACTAATTAAATTATGACTGGTCATTAGAAGATAGTTAATAATGGCTATATATATATAATGGGAGTAATTGCAATACATCAATTCTTAAATTTAAAAACTAGTTTTAGCTATGATTTAAATTATTATTTGGTTCAAAATACTTGAATTATAACCATATTGAATATTATTTTGAGAGTTATACTTCTAAAAAGATTAATTATGGACAAATAATTATTATTTAATTAAAACAAAGTATATGCTCAATTGATTATATTTTCTTATTACTAATTAAGTAAAGTAACTATGTATTTATTGTGAAAAGGTAAAACATTGTTTTTGCAATTGTCATTCATAAAGCACTTAGTGGTATAGTATTTTATATTACTTATTGTAATTAAAATAAAATGTAAATTTAGAATTACGCTGACTTTAGTCAAAACATTTACCCTCTTTAAAATATATGATGGTGAAACAATCAGATCTGTCTATCCTACTGTTTCATATACTATATGCTATAGTAGTACACCTGGGTCTCTTTTTATGTGGACTTATTTAACACGATTTTGAAGTTACGCGATTCATGTTTCACTGGAAGTCGAACTCCAATAATGCTCTATTACTTTAAATAATAAATTTCGTGCACTTACGTTATATTGAAAGTAATAGCACATTACTGGAATTCGACTTTCATCTTAGTAATTTCAATATTTTCAGTGCTTTATAATAGTAAGATTTTATGCAATAATGAAATTAAAATCATGTTTTCCACATTTTATGTATACACACATTAAATTTTACAAGATTATAATGTAAATTTGTTCAAACATTGTGCGTGTTAATTTTGCATTTTAAATCACATTCTGTTTTTGCTTTTTAAAAAAGAACTTAATCAATTATTAATCATTTAGTGTCCACAAGTTTATTTTTAAAAGGTCAGTAATAGCAGTGGGCACAATTAAATTTGACAATTAAAAATTAAAATCTGATTTTTAAACGGAATTGAAAATTAAAAACAAAAACAAGAATTTAATTTTTAGTTGTTAGTTTCATAAACAATTAATAAAATCATCATCTCAAAGATTAATTACTAATTATGTTGTCACCAGAAAACCGTTGACACAACATAAGTGTGAAGTTGGCGCTAGTTGTTTGCAAACAAATGTGTTTTTCGGCAAATAGCTATAATAATTAAAATGTATATAAAAAAATGTAAATTACTGTATTGTAAATTATGCATAAACATATATTATTTTGAATAAAATTAAATATTATAGTAAAAAAAGTTTGTCTTGTATCAATTTTTTTCAAATTTGAAATTTTTTATTAGTCATATTTTATTTCCTTATTTTTTTTTTTGCGCGAATTTTAAAGTAATTTTACGTTGGTACTTTGCTTTTACACGAATTTTGAAAAATCACAGACCGCATCCCCCCTTTTTCAATGTAAGTTACGTCTATTTTTGCACGATTTCATTTGCGCATGTTTTCTGAGGAACTTATCTATCATGTAAAACGAGACCCAGGTGTACTTTTATTTGAATACCCATATACCCAAATCCTCATATATTAGACTAATTTTAGAATTAATAATCATAGTTATGTATGTGTGCATATATTATAGCAGACAATAGGGAAAGCGTATGTATATGTATAATAAATCAACTTATATGTGCACATATATATTCATCATCATCATCATCATTATCAACCATTATCAATCCACTGCAGGATGAAGGTCTCTCCAAGTTCAATCCATCTTCTCTGATCTTCAGCCTCTCTTCTCCACATCACCCCTACACATTTTCTTATTTCATCCATCCATCTTACATGTGGTCTCCTTCTGGGTCTTTTACAATCTCTTGAATCCAGTTTAAAATTTCAATTGTCCATCTATTATCATCTCTTCTAGCAATATGTCCAGCCCAACTCCACTTCAATCTTTTAATTTTTTCAATGAGGTCAGTAACACCTGTTTGTTCTCTTACCCATACATTGCGTTTTCGATCTCTTCTTGTTACTCCCAACATACATCTCTCCATACTTCTTTGAGTGGTCTGAAGTCTCTGTATTGATCTTCTATTAAGTGTCCAAGTCTCAGATCCATAAGTAAGAACTGGTAAAACACATTTGTTAAAAACCTTTCTTTTCAAACACATAGGCATATTTCCTTTTAATATCAAGTTATTTCTACCAAAAGCACTCCAACCAAGTTTAATTCTATGATTAATTTCCTCTATTATGTTTCCATCTGTATTAATAATCTGACATATATATTACTGTTTGCTAAATAAATGTAAATCTTGATGTATATGTAACCAAGACCTATATATATATGCAGAGAAGAAATAGTGTAATAGGTATAAACATTATAAGTTTTTTTTATTTAAATAATTTTACAAATGTAATATTTGAAATTATAATATTTCTGCATATGTAGTTAAATTATGTTTAAACATGTTACACATATATAATAAAGATTTTCTAAATTTCAGATTTGTTTTTTGTAAAGAAATAATTTAATAAAATTAATTCCTCCCACTATATTTTGACCTACTTATAAAGTTAAAAATAAAAACAGATTTTAAAACAAGGTGGAAGAAATTAACTTGACCAAAGCCTGTAAAAAAAATCAATAATGCAGCAGGAGTCACTGGGTTTATCAAGAGTATGGTGAACTAATTAGAAAGGCAGATCTGAAATTAAGAACTAATTGAGAACTATAAAAAACATGTGGTTTTAGCTTTCACATTATTACATGTGGTTAATGAAGAAAAACACATGTGGCTAAAATAAAAGAGAGGGGAGAAAGGTCAGTATAAAGGCTTGTTGCAGCCATTTTGTGATTATTAAGTTTAAGATTAAGCTTTCTATAATCAGATTACTAAAGTTGTTAATACTGAAAATGATGGCTAGTACCAAAAAACTCTTCAAGCTCCTAAGGTGTCTACAAGATGTGGGAACAGGATGACAATGCCGATACCAAACAGATCTAAGATCAAATTGAAAAACATGCTGAGAAAAGATGCCTGAGAAAAGAACTTAAAGCTGTAACACTTCTGCAAATTTAAAATGAACATTTAAACTAAATCCTCATAACTTATCAAAGCTAGCTAAAATTACTATAAATGGCCAATATAATTTAAACTGATGTACTTTAAACTTTCAAATATTAATTCTTAAACTAAAATGTAAATTTTATATTATTATTTGATATTGTAAATCTTGCCTGATTTAACCTGATTTATCTGATTCAAGCTGCGTTAAACTAGTTTATTCTGATTTGATTTGATATTTAATCTATCTTAATTTCGTTTCTTTTCACTAAGTAAAGTAAAGCCAAATCTTAGATTTTACTTGCCTGAAATCATATTTATAATTTTATGTGTTTCTTTTTTAGTTAAATCTATGCCAATATTATTTTCAATTATTTGTTTATATATAGTGAAAAATGATTAGAGGTTCTCACACATGGATAATTTTGTGTTTATTAGCACACAAATGAAACTCCCTTCTGAAATGAGTAAAATAAAACTTGGTTTAGGTATATAATTAAGCGATTATAAATGATTAAAAATAGATTTGCGTTTAATAAAAAATGTGGTTAATATTTGGCTGAAGAGACTAAATACAACATAAAGCTAGAATTTAATCTTATAATTATCCCAAAATATGCTGTCACCCTCTTTATATATATATGAATGCCTATATAGATAACTTAATAAATTAAATTCATTATATTCTTTTAATAGCATAATTATAAATGCTAATTTATGAACTGATTTACAGTGATTCTATAGCAGGAAACTAATGTTTTGCATCTCAATTTTATTATATAATGATGTAGTCAGTGGGGCAAATGTGTCCTTAGGAAGTGCATATATGCACATATTTATTACTGTACATTATCTCTTGAATGGGCTTTTGGTTTTAATGTTCACCCATCTATTTAGCTTGGACAGCTCTCTTTTTACAATGGGCTTTTGGTTTTAAGGGCCATTCCATTACCTCCACTAAGACTGGATCACAAGCATCCAGATATTTTTATAAGCTGTTTGATCATCTGGACTAAAAAGATCTCTTTCGCAGCAATGGGTACCGGTGGTAAGAAAATGGTTACATGGTAACGAATCCTGTGAGCAAGAACGCATTTGAGGTGCACAGACTCAGATTGTATATTTTATATATGCCTTGGTATCTGAAGTCTTACTACCCACCATCAGTTCATCCCTCCATAATAATTTATATTTCAACTTTGATTGAAATAGAATGTAGTTTTGTAAGCTTATAATCTATATAGAGAATTGTGTACCGATCAAATAAAATATTAATTATGATTAATGATGATCACTTCTACAGATTAACTAAACAAATCTAGGCCACAAAACATAGCATAAATAAGGCATAGATAATCATGAGCTAAATTTGAAATAAAACTGTAGGGCTGTAATAATAGAGCTCATAAAAATGTAACTTGGTACATTATAAATCATCATCACCTGTGAGTGAGAGAAAATACTAAGTTTGTAAATTAAACAAAATGTAACTTGATAAATCATCATCATCTGTGAGTGAGATAAATCTTAAATCTGTAAATTTAAACAAAATGTAACTTGATAAATCATCATCATCTGCGAGTGAGACCAAATACTAAATATATAAATTAAAACAGCCTGTAACTTATTCAATCATCATCATCTGCGAGTGAAACAAATTTGTGTCATTCAATTGTTTTATTTTATTTTACTTTATTACTTAAATTTTGGCTTTTATTAAATTTGTTTAAAATATAACTCTGCTTAGTGTCTAAATTTTTGCTCATTATTCATTAGTTAATTATTAACTAGTAATTATTTGTTGTTTGAAAATTTATGAATCACAATCTAAATTTAATGATGTCTGTTAGTTGAGCCATATCTATATAGCTATACTTTAGTTATGCCAATTTACATCATAGTCTCGTGTTCCACCAATCTGCTACTGCCAGCACACAAATTAAAGAAATACTGGTGTAGCCTCATATATGTCATCTATAGGGTGATAAATCTTTGAATGTTGGTAAAGTAGCTGAGGTGAGATTGGATTCAGGGTCTTAACAACCTTATTTCAATCAGCCTTGGGATGATTTGCTAAAACTCTAGATTTTGTGCATGAATGTTACAATGATATAGAGAAATACTTGTATTTTTTTATTATGAAGGGATAAGAAAACTGGCTAGTATAGATTGATTTATTAGCAAACTAATTTATTGTAAATCTTATTAAAAGATTTGTAACTTTAAAATTACTTCTAGTAAAATTTGTAAATAGGCAAGCCACCTGTGGCAAACTGCGGTTCAGATGCAATCCTAGAGAGCTCTATTAAAAGTAGAAGTAATACCAGAAATAATTTAAAGACAACAGCAAAACAATTTATATTACTAAGGTAAGACCTTTAAATATATCATGTAATGCATGGATATAAAAAAAAAGTATAGTATATCAAAAAAAAATTAAAAAAATGCTAGTAGTTCAAATTTGGATATTTCAGATCAAAGCGATGCTGAAATAGAATCCAAGACCAATCAAAAAAGAAAATCAAAAACATCTTTAGCTGAGTCCCATTATTATCTTAGGAAATCTAATGATAGCAAAAATAATAAACAAAAAAGTTTTACAGAGAGTGAAATAAAACAGATCGTAACTAAAAATTTAGCAAAAAACTTTTCAAAAATATTTTCTGAGAGCCTTAACCCAAGTCTAATAGCGAACGGTGAAAATAATGGTAATGTTAATAGTCTCATATCCCAATCAGAAAATCTATCTCATATTGAGTTTGAAAATAAATTAACAGAACAAAATAATTGTGTTACTCAAAATAATGCCCAAATAAATGAACAACATTTAATTAATCAAGGGCTTTCTTAAAAAAAGAAAAATAGAAAAAAAATACGAAGCCTAACGGATGACGCAGCATCTAGCACAGATAACGTTAGAACATGTGCCCGCCTAAATAAGAATACTGTAGAAGATGCAATAGATGCTACTAAAACAAATTGTGAGAATATTATATCACAAAATGTACCTAAAAAATCTACAGTTAAAAGTGCGATCCCTATACTTAAAAAAAGAAAAGTAAAAAATCTTATCTCTGATAGTGAAGAAAGTTTTATTTCTCCTGACAGCGAGGCAAGTTCAGCGGCTTCAGACCATTCGCTAGATTCAATAGATCAAAAAACAGGTAGATCTCTTAGTGAATGGTCAAACCACAATGTAATGCATAAGACCAGTTACGTTCTAGCTTTACAAAACTCACGTGGAAGCCCCGAAGATGAAATTCTTCCACAACGTGCTGAATACGTAAAGAGAAAATCCGATCTCCCACTAGAGGTGCAAAACGGAAATGCAGTCACAACTGTAAGTAATAGCATAAAATATACAGACTCATCCACTGTAAAAAATATTGAATATAACAAGTTTATAAATGGAAGGAATATAGCGAATCAACTGCAAATTAATATAGCTGCACAAGGTAAACAAACATACGCTAATATCACAAAAATAGGAACAGTAAATGCAAAAACGATTGCTTCTAATTATGAAATAAATAATAAAACTGCTATCCAAAATGATTTACCTAAAACAAATACTCCAAGTGAAGCAATTATTGAACTTATTGAAGGTACAATCGATTCTACAACCCAATCTGCCACCCTTTATGCAACAGAAGAGAGATTCACTGAGCAAAAATACAATGATGATCAATATAAAGGTCTCCTATACAGATTTAACCAAAACATACCAAACAACCTCCTTAAATCACTGCTCAACTATAGCAGTGACAGAAGTCTTGTCATATCTGCAACTGATGCAGATTGTTCCCTATTTAAATTTCCCATTGATGCATTTTGTGCAATGATAAAAGAGAAAAACATTGGGGAAGAGATCCACAGAATTCTGACCCATCCTAATGACCGCTATATAGCAGTTGAGTTTACCAGCTGGGCCAATAGGAACAACTTCAAGAGTAACAACAGCACAATAGGTGATAGATTCATCTGTTATGTAGACTTTAATCTGACTAAGGCCCTCTCGGGCAAGATTAAAAATTGTATTCAGGGCTTTGAGGAGATCCAATTGCAGGAAATTCTCAGACTCTATGGCAAGGTTGATAAATTCCAATACCTTCCAGAAGAAAGGGCTGGTCTCAAGTACATGTCAAACTCTGCAAGCTTTCAGCTACATTTAAAACAAATGGTAAATCCAACAGACATTCCCACAGTGATTAGGTGCAGAGGTGCTCCTATGGTTATGTCATTTCTTGGGGTCAGACCTCAGTGTTTTTCCTGTGGTCAAAGAACCCATTTAATTCGAGACTGCATAGAGAGAGTTTGTGTACAATGTGGAAATCAAAAGAATCGATACCACAGATGCAATGAGGCTAACAGAAATCAAAGCAATGCTTCAATAGGCCACAATGCACAAGCTAATCATCACCCTTATTCCCAAACAAATTAATCAGAAAATTGAGAAAACAGCTGAAACACAGCACACACAAAATAAAACTTTAAACTATAAAAAAATATTCCATTCACCTAAGCAAATAATAGAAGACAGTGTGTCATTTAAAATTCAGCAACAAACATCCAAAAATGCTGGTCAAAAACTGATAAATGATTCAATGTCCACAAATTTACATCAGAAACAGGCCATGATAATAAATGAACATCAATTTGACACTCAAAGTCTGACTTATGCTCAGATAAAATCTGATATGCAAGATGGACTGGGTCAAGCCATAACAACTGAAAATTCTTCTATAGATGAAGACATAGTCAACTGCATTAAAAGAAACATAGGTGAATCAACCTCTGGAAACACACATGTTGATAACTACTTAAGCACAACTGAAGATATAAACATGGACTTCAATGGTCCTACTGTTATAAGCAACAAAAGAAAGACACACACAAGGGGAAAGTCCAGCTCAGATGAGGAAAATAGAAAGTTGAACTCACCAATGACTGTCACGGTTCCAGTTCACATCAAATGTCTGACGGCTCTATCTCAGTGAGAGCTGTTGACAAAAAAAGAAAGTTCTCACTCTCTGAGATAAAAAAATACAGATAGACCCCAGAGACCAAGAGTTGAGAGACTCAGTTCTATCACTGCAAGAATTTATCACAGAAAGACCTCATGATTCATGGTCTAACCCAGATGTAACAATAACCTCTCAATCTATCAATATGCTCGTTGTAGACAGCAGCAGTCAACATTCTAGTGTCTAATATAAAATGCAAAATAATGGGGTTGAATGTCAGAGGCATCAACTCCAGGGCACAAATTCATGACATCAAATATTGGTTTCAGATGATCTCTCCTCATATTTTGTTCATGGGGGAGACAAAATACCATTTAAGTTCAAGTCAATTTATACTTGATGAACTTACCAAGTTGGGTTACACTCAACTTACTACAAATTATGTGGCAGCTGGTGGGGTTGGAATCATTATTAATGGTAAGAAACCCCCCAGTAATTTTCATATAATCTATGCTGACAATAGCATATTAGCAGTCAGCCTAACATATGGACAGAACACCTTCATTGCTTTTTATGTTTATACAGCAAACAAAGCAGAATCATATTTGAGAATCATTAACACTATCAATATGATCACAATAAACAACAGCTGGCCTTCGATCATTATGGGAGACTTTAATATCACATATGGGGGCTTTGTCTCCAAATATTTCCATCTGATGAATAGGGGCTTTATCAGTGGTGAGGGATGCTTTCCAGCTGGAGCTTACTCTTACTATACCAGAAGATACAGATCGTTAATTGATCTGGTTTTTTATACGCCTGAATTTCACTATATATTGGAGACAGTACTGCAACCTGTGCCTTTTTCAGATCATTTTGCACTGGTTGCTGCTGTTGAGATGGACAATATGATTTTGTTTTAGCATCACAAATCGATTAGAATGTTGACTAAGGCTACTACTGCTGAGGCTATTCCATCAGAAGCCTATATTCTATTCCATAAGATAAACATCCTCTCACGACCACCAGAGGAAGCATGGTTTGCCTTTGTAGAGATACTGAAGACATTAATAGTACAGTATTCTCACAGAACAAAGGGCCCATCCACATTGCTTAGAGAGCTAGAGGAAATTAATAGGAAGCTAAAAGAGTGCTCAGCAGAAGCTGACTCAATTGATAGCGTAATGAATCTCAAGTGCAAATACAGAGCAAAGCAGCAGGCTCTTGCTGAATACATTTCTACCAAAAGAGCCAAAATATATCTGGCTGCTCAGCATTGCTGGACTAGGGAATACATAAGATGGGCACTGGGAGCATCAAAGAACCCAAACACTCCCACAATTCTCAAGCATGATGGCACCATTGTGACTGGGCAACATATGATGGAGAAAATAAAGTTTCACTTTCAAAATAAGCTTCAAAAAAGCAACCTATATGAGGCTCATGTATCCATGCTACAACCTACTTGGGGTGGTCATGGCATTACAGAGTCTGACATCAGAGACAAACTATTGTCACTTCCTGACAATGTACACCCTGGGATGCATGGCATTCCCAAATTTCTCATCTCCCATCTCAGCAATTTTTCTGTTCCTATAATTATGGGAATGATAAATTATCTAGCAAAGCAACAAAAAACTATTAAAAACCTATACCCAGTTGCCTTGGTGCCTTTCATGAAGAAAGACCATGATTCAACTGATATTAATAATATCAGACCAATCTCCGCCCCTTCTTATTAAGATCATAGAAGATATTGTCAAAGACAAGATTCAATCAAAAATTTTAAGCCACATTGTACAATCTCAATATGCCAAAAAAGGGTCATCAGCACTTACAGCAATTGGAGAAGCAAAAATTCTACTGGACTACATTAGAACTAACAGGAAGTCCAAACTGATTGCTGTCCAGTTGGATATATCCGAGGCATTCGACTCAGTTAACATCAACACTCTCCTAAATATGCTAAAGGCCCTTGACATCCCCTCTGAAATAATTCAGATTCTTGATAACCTTTTATACAGTAGAGAGATCCATATATCTCTCAATGGATCATACACAGATAGTTTTGTACCAAATATTTCTATTCCACAAGGTTCTCCTCTCAGTGCCCTACTATTTGCATGCTACATCAATCCTCTCTTAAAGGAAATAGAGGTTACACTCCCTGGCATTTATATCCCCAGATTAAAAAGAACTATCCACACAATAGCTTATATGGATGATGTGTTGGTTGTTCTCCCTTCAGAGAAGCATCTCAACAGTCTCTATACTGTGTTGGATAAGTTCACTAGTCTAACAGAATTAAGAATAAGCCCAGTTAAATCATCTACCTGGGTTATACTCTCTGGAAAAAAAGTTAACTCCAGATTTAAAGCAGAACCACAGAGGTTTCTGGGCTTTTCAATCTGTAAATCTCAGGCTGCAATGTCCAAGGAAATTCAAGTCAAGATCCTGAATTCAGCAGATAAGATTACTCAGACACTTGCTGGGGTCTATCTTTCCCTTCAGGGGAAGGTGGCCCTACTGAATATGAAAATATTTAGTAAGATTTCATATTTCCTTCCAGTTATGACTGTAACCAAAACATTTATTAAACAAATCAATAAAATATGCTCAAGGCTCTTCTGGAAAGGCCATACCGTTGCCATAAGTATTAATAACATGCAAAAACCAAAGAAGTTAAATGGTATGTCACTTCATTCCATTCCAGCCATTTTACACCAAAAATCTCACACTCTGATATATAACCTGATCCAAAAATATAGCATGGTCAGATTACAGAAATAATTCAGCCAACTGATCGGCCTCCACCTCGGAAGATATGTTGGCTTGACCAACTAATAAGCACTCTAATATGACAAAATAAGAATACAGAACCATCTTTCCAAGGAAAAATTAAAATGTGGGATGCATATTGCATCATAAGCCTGGATCTATTCCCTATTAAGCCACAACTCTGCTTGTCAAACAAAAAAATAATTACTTTGTTTAAGTTCTGGGCCCTCGAGCCAAAATACTTGGACTTTATTACCAAGATCAATTTAAATGCTATGCCAACAAATTGGTTTCTCAGGTATAGAAGGCTGATCACCAAAGTGGATCCAATATGCTCAAATTGCCAGAGATATGATGAAACATTTGAACATGTTATTAAGTCATGCTTTGGGCTTGGAAATGCTAAAAGCCTCATATATAATAATTCAGTTATAGACTACTATCAAATCATGGATCTCAAAGTGTGCATTCATGGCAGAGACATTCCTATCATAAGGTTATCTGTTTTTCTTATCTACTCAATCTGGCTTGTCAGGTGTGGCAAATTATATACCTTACCCCAACCAGAAGAAGATCATCTCTTCCTCAATGTGATTAGGAAAATAAAAGAAAGAGACAAAACCTTGGCCACAAAATTCCTTTATGAGGAGACATGGAAGCTTTTTAATATACCATCTCAATAGTCTAGATCAAATGGTCTTGTATGCATCTTCATAGGAAGGTAGACTTTGTTCAAAACTAGATGATAAAATTACATTTTACTCAAAGATATTATGAACTCAATATAGATATGTTCTGATTGCTTTTGCATTGAAGAATTTTTTTTTGGAAACCTTTTGATACACTACATAGAATAGACTAGATCAAATAAATTTATATATATCTTCATAGGGAAAATAGCCTTTGTCTAAGGACTAGATGATCAATTTACTATTTATTCAAAGATACAATGTATTCAATATAATCATGTATCAATTGTTTTGCATTAATAAATTGGTTTTAGAATAAAAGAGAAAATTTGTAAATAATCATATTATTAGAAAAGATCTTATGTTTCATACTGTGTGAAAAAAAACTTAAATAAATCTTGTTTTGCAACTTATTAAGATTGTCTTCATAAAAAATTGATTTTTTTTGTGTGAAATTTAAAGTTTTGTAGTTCGCCATTATTGATGTTTCATATTTCTATTTGTTATCATCACACATACTGATTAGATTCAGTATTTATATTATTTCTTAATTGCACACTTATAATAAATTATTTTATTTAGAAATATTTATTGCACTTATGAAAATGACTTATGAAGATGATTGTTCCTAAAAGCTATTGAAGAAATCAAAATTTATCTAATTATGCACAAGAGTGTCACATTTATCTATCACATATATTTATTTCATATTAGACTTAAGAATTTTGATATGTTTATTTGGAAATTGATATAATAATAACTAATATTATTCTTTTACTTATCTTTGCATTCAAATACAGAGCTTATTACTCTAAGATGTGTATGCAGAGCTTTATTTTGATATCCCTATGCAAATTATTATTATTATTATTATTATTATTATTATTATTATTATTATTATTATTATTATTATTATTATTATTATTATTATTATTATTATTATTATTATTATTATTATTATTTAAAAAATAATAATTTTATTCAAAACATTTACATTATATAAGAGTAATGCTTTTATATTCATATTATTGAACATTATTGATATTATTAGATTTCAACAATACACTTTATTGCACAATAAATGTTACATAGGTTCTTTACAGCTTTATATATCATACCTTGGTTCATGTGTATGTTTACAGTACAATGAATGGTGTTAATATTACATAGGAATATTTTAGCATGTCTACATAATAATTTATTTTATTATCATCAATATTTTCAATTCTGTGCTTTTTTATGTGTTCATATATAGACATTCGTCCCCTTATCAATCTATCACTAATCCCTTGCTTGAAGTATGTCTTGAAACCTGTCCTTTGTTTTAGTGATAACATTATAATTCTGTTTGAATATATTGGTATTTTAATCTCTGTTGTTCATTGATAGCATCTCAGATACATCTTCATAGTCTAGATCAATTTCTTTGTCAGAAAAATCAACTTGTTGACAAAGTGGGTTCATTTGATCATTATCAATTCCTTCAGTTTTTACTTTTTTTATATTTCTATTCTTATTTGGGGGTCAACCTGGTTTTCTCTTTTGCTCTACTTCTACTGATATATTTTGTGATATATCTCTAGTTATTTCCTCCATGATTCATTTGCTGGTCTTGTATATTATTCTTAATGTTTGGGGTGTATTAGAGTCATTGTTATTTATTTTACTATTATTGAGTAGCTATGTTTCATTCATTGCTGTTTCCTTTTTGTGTTCTTGTTTATCTAAGCTTTGGGTTTCTTTATCATTTATTTGGTTTGGATCTTGCTCTTTTGTAATATCATTTGCCCTTCCTTTTATTTTGAAGGCTTATTATGCAACAGGTGTGGTACTTGCTCATCAATTTGTGAGTTTGTGCTTATTTTGTTTTGGGTGTTTGGTTGGTCTAATTTCTGGACCCTCATTTGATCTTCTGTGTTTGATATATTTATATTAGCAGATATTTGTCTTTTTTTCTTTTTGTTTTTTACTGTTTCTATTTCCAGTTTTTTATCTTATTAATATCTGTATATCTGCTATTTTTATATTAGTTGATCTTTATTGGTATTTCCCATCTCATTTGTTGTCTGCTTAGCATTATTTTGTTGTCTATATAATAACTTTGCCTCATCTTTTGTAGTAAGTCTTACATCTGTTCCCTGCTCTTGTTTCTCTTGGGCATATTGGATGAGGTTAGGTGACTTTTAGTGTTTTTGTTGTTCATATAATTTACTGCTAGGTGCCTCTAATTTTGCAGCCATAGCATTGTGTTCTCAGGCTTTTTATTTGAAGAGACAGAATAGCTTCCTGATCTATTATCTGGTTAGGGATGTTTTCAGGATTGGTGTTGTCATTTAGCTTAATTTTAAAGAGAAAGTTTTTGGTGTAAACTGGAGTAGGTGTGTCAGTGCTGTAGATCAGTTTTAATATATATTGATTGACTAAATTGTTATTATTATCATTAATGGTCATCATGAGAGCTGACTGATTATTATTCGTAATAATCAAAACTATATTTGTATTACAGCCCTCAAATTATAATATAGATCTCTCTCTAATAAATTTCAAAACCCTAGAAGACTCAAAGTTATTAGTTTAATTGTTTATTTATCACATTGCAGAGCAATGTGATAAATAATAATGTTATTATAGTTTATATTATTCTATATTTTTTAAATTTGGCTGGATTATTGGATTTCAATAAAAGTACTCTTTGTTATCCAATATCCTATGCTTTGTTCTTTCTGTATATGATATCCCCGAGATAAAGATTAAGATATAATAAATATTCGGATAAAGATCTAATTCAAATTAAAGTTAAAAATAATATTTTATTATTAAAATACATTTTATTATTATTATTCTTAAATATTTAGTTGAAATATTATTTTAACTTTATGTAAGTAGGATCATTATTGTTAGTCATTGAGATATGATTGTGATTCTTAAAGGGTTGGGATCCAATGGTATTTCAATGCAGTCGGATATGTGTCTTTGCTACACATTTATTGAACTTTAAAGCAATCTGTACCTCTTAGCATGGAAACACAGTCTCATGATTAATTTCATTATTATTATTCTGAGCTAGGCAATTATTAATTGATAAGTATTTATTCCTTAAAGCAGAATGCGACCAGTTGTTATTAATATTATTGGTTGATTATTGCTTTTACCCACTTTGTACTCTTACTGCTTATCTTGATTCCAGTTCCAGGTGCTTTGTCGGTTGGTTACAACCCATATATTCATTATATATGAACATACATAATAATTCAACTTCATTTTTTAAATTTCATATGTAATATTTTCAAATATACTTACATCTTTCACTTCACAACACATTATTGAAATATATATAAATATATTTTAAATAATGATAAAAGCATATGTATGAAATTGTGGTTTGGACCATCTGAAGAGCGCTGGTCTAGCATGAAATGCATCTTTTTCAGCCTTTATTTTAAAAATGTATTACCGAGTAGAAATTTTAAATATATATATTAATCCGCAATTTGTTTGAAGTTTAAAAGTTGTGATTTTAAAGTTTATAAGAGCTTGGATATGAATAAAGGGCTTCAAAAAATTATTAAAAAACAAGATTATGCTTCTATTAATTATAAAAGTGATATTTTTAATTTTAAATTAAAATTTGTACTTTGAGACTAAAAATGATGCAATAATTTCTGATCGGATAAAGAATGATTGATAACACTATATAAATATAAACTATAATGTTCACTAGAGAATACAGAAAAATACAACTCTTGTAATATATATGATATGATTGAATTAAGGGGAAAGATGCACTCAGGTAAGAATATTTGAAACTCTCCTGTCAATAATTATTTTAAAACCATGCTTCCATAATATTACGGATATATAAATCGCTACATTATTAATTATTACTTATATAACATTAATACATGCACTGAAAATAATTATATTATATGAGAAGCAGATTTTAGAATTCTTTAATACAAAATTTCAACTTTATTGTCATCAACAACAATATGCAATATAAAATCAGCAGATGACCTTACATGCTGCATGTTTCGGACAACCTAAGACTTGTCACATATTTTAAAAGTTTAAACACATGTTTATCATGTCAGAATAATAGCCAACATATTACTTATAACTAGTTTTGTGCAAGATATTTTATTTTTAAAATTGTAATATGATTTCAGCAGTTAATGTGTTACTTCACACTTTAAAAATAAAATTTATCTTATGAAGTTGCTTATATATGAAGGTACGCCACTTTCTTTTTTTTTTTTTTGGAATAATGAACACGTGACAAAAGTACAATGTAGCAGAAATATATCTGCACGAATGATCAGTATTCCTTTAAGAGTATAGTAATTACTGCTAGAAAAGTTTAAATGTACACTAGAGAACATAAAAATCTTTCGTGTAAATATATATATCCAACAATATTTATTTTTTACTTGCATTGAACGGCATTTATGCATAATATAATGCTAGATGCCCATATAGAAACATTATTTTTTGATTATCAAAATTTTAAACAAATATAGTAAATGCTTTTTCAAAATTAAATATTTTATATACATAAATAAATCTAGATTGGTTTTATTAAATTACAACTCTCTAATTTTTTTAAGTTGTGCAGTTAGTTGTAAATTTGAGTCGTAGCGAATTAATAAACTTAAATAATTGTAAAAAAAAATAATTTCTGTTTATAGTTTGAATGATGTAAGGATTCATATTAAACTGACTTTAATAACATCGTTTGTTATCAGGTCAGTCTAGTTTAATATTCTTTACTTATTGTTTTTTTTATACTTATTGTTAAAGTTAAAAAAATGAACTGAAATATACATTCGTTTATATGTATGTATATGTCTGGGAATTAAAGGGGCCACTGGACATTTCCTCGATTGATAAAATAATATATTTCAAATGCAAAAATTAACTTTAAATAATCAATAAGCATAGCCTGACAAACAATACTTTCTGCTGCCATGTGATATATCATGTTGACCTATATAAAACTCCATTAGTTTTTTGTGTTTTCTTTATTACAAGCTCTTTTTACCATATTAAGTTTAGTTCATCAAACTGAAAGATGGCCTAATAGTCATAGGTTTCTGCTACCATCAATCATTCTTCTGGACAAATTGTGATAATGATAATATAAATGTGTAAATCTACATTTTCAATTACAAAAACAGCAATTTGGGTCCCATGTACCATTTCTTGATTGCCAGTAGGTAGAGACTGTAAAGTAAGAAAGCTATTGACAAAGAAGGAAGCAATGATGAAGTCATATTTGAAATTTTGGTATCTTGACATATGCTATGGAGCAATACAATCAATATTCAATCCACTAAAAGTATAGTGTTTTAATTGAAAAAATACAAATTTCAAGGTAATTAATTTTACAGATTTTTTTTGCTTTTCACAAAAGTAAAAATTAGACATAGTCTAGAAATGACTTATCACACAAGAACTTGTTTAAATCTATTATTATAAAGTGCTGAAAGTCTTGAAATTGTTAGATCAGAAGTCAAACTCAGATAATGCGTTATTACTTTAAATATTATAAATCTTCATGCACTCACACATCAGCAAGAGTTTAAAAAACTTAAGTGAATAAATCACATAAGTTTAGAGTATATTTCTATAAATACACCAATTTTCACCAACCATGTTAAATCAGGACTTGAGTCTATTGTGTGCCTGAGGTTATAATCAAATTTTGAATTGTTTCAATGACAATAACTTCAAATGAATTTTAGATGGTTTCATAAACCAGATCATATGATTAGCTATAAATTTGATTTGAATGGTTTTACTCTGTACCTAGTAAAAATCAAACTAATCCTGAGTAAAATAAAAAATAAAAAAATCTTCTTGCCTTTAACAATTACATTATGCAATAGATAATATTTAATAATTCAAAGTATGATGTACATAATATGGTTGAAGTTTTACTACAATCTTATAAATAATTTGTTTTAATAATAAATGTCTGGAAAAAAATCTATAATGAGAAAATATTTTTCACAATTGATGGTAAACAATTGAAAAAACAAAACAGTTAACAATTTTGGTAGCTTGTTGGTTCTCAACAAAGCATTCTGCTATAAACATTGAGTTGTTAGTTGTTTTCTCATTGCATTCTGCTATAAACATTACATTGTTAGTTGTTTTCTCTCTGCAGTGATTAAGTCAAAATATAATTTGTGGCTGATGATGTTCAAAATCAATTTCAGAATGAGCAAACAAGTTATTTGATTAATTAAGTTCAGATAAAACTTAGAGTTGGTTTAACTAATATTTAATAAATAATTATTTTATTTCTTATTTATGTATACAAATAAATATATACAAGTAATATAGTGAATAAAATAGTATAATATAAAAAATATATAGTTTCTTTAATTTAACAAATAAATACTTATATAATAATAATTATTTATATTTAGCAATGGGAATAACCATATATAGTCTTCAAACGATTGATTTATGAATTATAAATATAACAAATTTATCTAATGGCTTACTAAATAATAAAGAAGCAGATGGTCTTTATAAAGTTTTTTATATTTTCTTTGATATTTCAGGAGGCAAATGTTACTGCATTATTTATTTTTACTTTGCTTAGAAGATATTATTTCTGAATACATTTTTACTCCTCATGAGCAAAGACAATAAAAATCCTTTTGGAATTCAGTTTGTCATTTTTATAAGTGTGGTTTTATTTTGTCTAGAAGCAGCTGATCATCTTTGATGATCTACATATTTAATATATTTATTTATATAAAAGCGAAAATTTTTTTTGTTTATTATCTAAAACCTCAATAAATATTGCACCG
This sequence comes from Epiperipatus broadwayi, assembly GCA_028023455.1. Lineage (NCBI taxonomy): Eukaryota > Metazoa > Onychophora > Udeonychophora > Euonychophora > Peripatidae > Epiperipatus > Epiperipatus broadwayi. The sequence goes on along the minus strand of JAQFVV010012439.1, from coordinate 6,112,644 downwards.
AAGATTTTCATTCATTTTTTTTTTTTTTTGGAGAATTGCATAGGAAATGGAATTTTGCTTCTTTATGGTACTTAATTCTTTTAAAAACTTCAGTAATTAGCAATATAAAAATGTGTTAGAATTGTAAATATTTTCCATGACATAAAATTGCAAAATGAAAGCAGTAGTGATTAAAGAAATAGAGATAACTATAGTTTCTGGTAATCTGAGGTAAAATTTTATAGCCTAAATATATTTTTAATTCATTTAGACCATGTATTAAATTTATCACTTCCATGTGGTCTGTAAAAAAAATAACACTTATGTTAAAACTTCATAGCTAATTAAAAAATTAGTTTATCACATGAGAAATATATTTAAACTGAAATCATAAAAGTTGATCAAATGCAATAAATAGAATTCTATTTTTTGGTAAAGTGAAATAAATTTGATTTTGTTAATATATTTTACATTAATTAAATATTATTTATACCATGTCTTTAAAGCAAAATCCTAAAATTTGATCAATTCAGTAGTATAACTGATTGTATAAATTTACATTTTTAGGATACTGCTGTTGATAACTTATGTATTATTAATTGCAATATAAAATATGTTGAATTTATAATAACTTTCATATAAATATTCTGTAAATATTGTTTGATAACAATTACATATTGCATCAATTTTAATTTAATTTATTGTTATAAAATTTGTGTTGAAATCGTAACTATTTTCTAGTGATATAAAATTTAAAAAGAAGGCAGCACTGATTAAAAGATTACAAACATTGGAAAATGTTGTGGCCTGTGTATTGTAATACATATTAAGGAAATGGAGATAATATTATAGTTTTTGGGTAATTTGAAGAAAATTTTATTGCACAAATATATTTTAAATTAATTGTTTCATTTAGAGCAAATATTTAATTTCTCACTTTGCAAATGGAGTATGAAAAAAATAACATGGTGTTAAAATTTAATAACCATTTTAAAAATTAATTTATCATGTGAGATATATATTTAATCTGAAATCCTAAAACTGGATTAAGTTTAGCAGTAGAATTATAGTTTTTGGTAAAGTAGGTAAAATTTGATTTTCTAAAAAAGTATTTAAATTTTTGTTAGTTTTGGAGAATTTTTGCACTACTTATATCTTCTAATAAGCAGATGATTTCTTTTTTTCATTAATTGTGTAACCAAAAAACTTATAACTCTCAAGTATTTTATATATATTTAACTCATGATAAATTTATATACCTTTATTTTCATTCACTTGTATCCTAATTTTTTTTTGCCTTCATGAACAGACATCATTCTCTTAGTTTATTCAGTGTTGATTATGAATTTATAACAATGAGTATATCATCAAAATATGAAATAACACAGTCGTTGGAGTAGAATATCTAATTTTGCTTGAAATATATTTGGATATGTTGTTGTATCAAAAGATAGATGATTGCAAAACATAAAACAAACTGATTTGCATAATTATTGTAAATAATTTTGATAATGATTCACTTAAATCAGTGTTATAAAATGCATATTTAAATCCAATTTTTCAAAATATGATGAAGTCTATAGAAGTGTAATTATTTTTCTGACATTTGGCACTAAATAAGCATCTTTATTGGAATTTTATTTGTCAAGTTCATCTGCTTTCATAACAACAATAAGCATGATCCAAAGAGACTCTAAATGGATGCTAATACATCTTTTTAAACTAATTCATTAAGAGTATTTTGGACTTTCTTTATGGGGAAAATAAAATGTTATATGTCTTAAAATAATAGATATTATCCTTCGTTAAAACCAATTTCTACAAGTTTAATATTTAATAGTTCTTATTTTGCTGTAAATAGACTACAAATCTCATTTTGATTTTACATTTAATATTTACTTTTCTAATTATGTTGATTTTTAGACACATTCTTGTGAATCATTTTCAGTCTCCAGTAGAATTATTTTCATTTTGAAATGCATACAGTAATATGGCTTTTGACTTTCCATTGGCATAATGAGTGCTGATATTTTAATGAGAATTGTTATCTTGTTTTCATTTATGAGATGTATCTTTAATAATGATTCTTTGAAATGCAATGCTTATTTATTATTGAATGTTATTTAGTTCCATTTTTTTTTAACCTGAAGCCCCAAACTTGCTGTATGTCACCATAATTATATTTTTTTATAGATTTGGTTGCACAATAACAGCTGATTTTGTATTTTTAATATAAGTTTTGTCATTGTTTTCTGTCCATGTGTCTAGTTATGTATGTTCACTTTTTTATATACTCCATTTCATTAGCATTGTTCCTTTTTAAAGAGAAGTTGCTACATTTTTTAGGATTGTATTTACAGTTTCCTGCAACATGACTGTCTTTGTCAGAACAAAAACATTTTTTTTATTTTTGTTGTGGACATTATTTCTGTTTTCTGAGTTTGTATCTATAGATTAAACTTTGTGAAATTCTTCATAAACTACACCATTGTGGATTACATCTTTATATATCAGATTGTTTTTTGGTTAACAATTGCTGTCTCAATATAAGCAGATCTTTGAGTGCTAACTAAAGTTACATGAATTCTATCCTCTAGGTATGGATTTCCTATCTAAACTATACTCTAACTTATTTGATCATGATCATAAAGTATTGAAATAGTTGGTTAGTTTAGAAATTAGTTCCTCATAAGAAATTTTATGTCCATAAAATGCTGATAATCTTTTTTTGCATAGAAATGTACAGTAGCAACTCCTGTGTTAATTTTATTTTCCTCAGTTTTATTGATTAGAAAGTATTTTTCAACATGTGGCATGAATAGTATCGCAACTAGTTTTATTTTTAATTTCCAACTTACTAATCACAGTCTGTGAAGTCTTTAGAGTTGATTCTTCCCTAGTGAGCAAAAATTTTTAACACAAACAATAGATATTTATACTTAATTACCAAGATTTTACAACTGTATCTCTAATTACTGATATTCACAGGGTTTAATCACTCAAGATCAAACCACACTAACTTTTACTTCTGGATGCTACAAGATTCAATTTTATCCTGTTGATCATACAAGTTTAGCTATCTTTTTGCAATGACTAAAATAAAATTAAATTGTAGCTGGTTTTAGTCATGGACAACTAACCTAAGGCAAAATTAATGAAAGTGATATAAAATCATGTATTGATGTACAATAAAAAAGCTATAATTAATATATTTCTTGATAAACTGTGATATTTTAAAAATATAATGGCAATGTAATAAAGCTAACTGACATTTTCTTCCATTGTTGAGAGTACTTTTATTGAGTATGCAATTAAAAAAGCATATCTTAGTTACAATAGTAATTTGACATGGATTGAAACAGATATACAAATAACAAAAATATGACATTTTATGGAAAGATATAATTCATATATGTTAGTATTATGTTAAAGATTCATTAAATAAATAATTAATTCAATTGTTTATTCAATGGTCAAAATAATATAATGCAATAGAGAGTTTCGTAAAGTAATTATATCACAGTAACTAATATTTATAGTAAAATATATTAAGAAGAAAATATCAAACTATTTCAAGAAAATAATTACTATTGAAAAATATTACAAAGTATAGATAAATAGAGAGACAGACAGACAATTAGATAGATAGATAGATTAGAGATACATTAGAGAGAGTGGAAGAGAAAGAGAGATTCTCTCTTATATATTTGAGATTCCTAAAGTTATATACATTTAACAATTTATGAAATTTTCTAGCACCCTTTATATTAAATTTAATTAAAATGTTATATTATCATCCAATAGCCTAAGTTATCTGATATTTGTATTAAGAAGTCATGTATGGTCAATGACATTTGCAAGATTCAACATCAAATTTATATTTTGTTATAAAGTGATTAAAGTTGACATTATTAATATAATAACATAATTATGTAACAAAATTTTAAGTTATTTGAAAGCAAATTTATTTTTAAATGAGTTTAATTAAACCAACACAGAGGAAACTTACATATATTGGCATAAATTATATTCGGAACTTAATTAATATTTAAATGGAAATTGTTGTGATGGAAAGCCAACTAGGTTGATGATTTGTCAGTTATGACAAAAAAATATGACAGAAGAGATGGGTTTATTTTACCATCAAGCGTTGTTTTTGAACAACCTTACACTTTTTAGCATGTCATACATTAAATTGATACACATCTATACAGATATATTACAATACTGACAGATTTATATGTTTTTTTTTTTTTGTTTTCAAAATATTTTTCATTTTGACAACTACTTCATTTACTGACGATATCCATATCACATATATACTACTGCCATTTCAAAAAGAGCTAACTATTGATAACTATGATGACACAAATCAAATATATCACAAGAAAACAAAGGAACTGTGTTATAATTTTATTTTAGATAATAATTAATCGAACGTACGTTTATATATATTAATTTGTAGCTTTCAAAAAGTGTTATAAAAACTCATACTTTTATTATTAAAAGTTGAGATAACTTGAATTATTGTCTGTCAAAATAAATCCGTGAAAGCGTACCTCATAATTTAGTTGAATTTAAAAATTACATACTCCGTCATGATAAAATTATTTATTAAAACACTTTATCAATTTTTATTGAAAAAAAATAAAATAAAGATTTTAAACCGTCATATAATTAATATCTTATTTTATAATTTTTAGGTTACTTCTCCGAAGAAATTTTCGTTAAAAAAAAAAAGTTTAGATTACAGTCATTTGTTTGCAAATAATAACCAATCGGATTAAGTTAACTTAATATATCGAACATTTCCGCGTTAATATGCCTATATCAGACTTTTATGTTTTAATAAACATAAAAGTAAAAGTGAAGGAAATTAATCTTTCCATTTAAGTATATAACAGAAAAGCAACTTTTTTTTAAAAAAAAAAGAAAAGAAAACTGCGATACTCCATAATTTTATTAATAAAAATTATTTGACCATATGAATAGCAGTTTTATTCCCTGGGAAAATTTTTAATTTTCTAGGAAATAAAATTGTTATTCATAATTACTTTAAAAATGTACTGTATTTAACTAAATGTGATGTGAATCCCTCGTACAGTAGTGCCACTCAGTGCAAACGAGAGTTTTGCATGTTTAATAATTGTTATGACCAAGCATAAGAAAGTGATCATGTGATGTTTAGTGGTTTATATCTAACCCCAATATATTGTTGCTTTGCAAGCACATAACTAAAAACATTCTGAAAAATTGAATTCGAATGTATATTCTAAGCGAACATATTTCAGCATTTTATGTTGTAATAACTGTATGTTTACGTAAAATTTGCAAATTTTAAAAGTAAATCTAGCAAGTCAAACTGGTTCAAATAACGATATACTGCTCTACATGGTTTAGTGCAGCTGTAGAATGGCAGATATTGGAACCCAAGGTCGATGAATTGTAGCTCGAGCTCTGTTATTTATAGAATACAAACTTCTTAGAAATTCTGGACATTATTTTTTTAACTTTATACTTAATCAATTTTTACATTATTTACTGTAACCTTTGTGATTTAAAAATTAAAAAAACCTCACCATGTTCTAACTCACTACAATATATATCACTAAATGCAAACAATGTACATTAGGACACATATTAATTTTATATTTATTTACATAACTGAAATAAAAAAAAATGCTTCAAGCTAAAATATTTTTTAATTAGTCCAATCTTTCTTCACATATACATAACAATTTTTAACAAATAATTCAATTAAGTAAAATCATATTGGAATAAACAAGTTTTCACGTTAATTTATAAATAGATTTTAATAATTAATTATTGACAATTGAATAAAAATATATATTGCTCATTCTTTTTGCTAACAAAAAAAAACCTATTAGTCAAGCGTTGTTAGCCGAAAGGTCAGCGCAGCCGCCTTGCAAGCACGTAGTTGCAAATGATAGTGGGTTCGCTTCCCGGCCCATGCTATCACATAAAATAAAAAAAACCTATTACAAAAGATTTTAAATAAGATAAAATGAGTGTAGTGCCGATTTAAAAAACTTTTTAAAAAAGGCTGTCTTGTTTATTTTTTACAACAACGAATAGATTTTTATATAAGTTCTATAACCTCTTCCCCTCCTTAAGCACTTATACAATAGAATTTCTGATAGACTCCAATATGTTAAATTCAACCGATCTTGATAGTGAAGTATAAATGCTTGGATTATAAGTATTGGACTAGATCATATAATCACCATTTCTTTATGCTTATAAAAGCTGTTAAAACAGGAAAAAATTTCCAAGACAAACTTTTAGCATCTATTCATTACTAGAGTTTACACTAGATGACACTAATTGTATATAAAAGTTTTTGCTGTTGAAAATTATTTCACGACAGTCGAAACAATGACATCTAAAAATAAATGGACATAAATATACAAATACAAAATGTTTACTCTGTCCATTGAAGGTTTGAATTTATTAATTATGCATTTCAGACTAGAAGCTTCTCTTATTTTGATCTTAATTTCATAAGAAAATTTGACTGAAATACAAGTTCTGAAGTTTCATTAACTAGTTTAATTAAAAACCCAGCAATGAAGTAAAATATATTCTTACAAAATTTTTAAATCTTCATTATTTTTCAGCTAAGTCTACAAATTAGTTTGTTTGTTATTATAATAAAAAAAGATTAACAGTACTGAAATGATTAGAAAGTTTATTAAATAATTGTTTCCTCAATTGTCTTGTATAATATTTATTTTTTTACTGATATCAAATTTCTTTATTTTTTTTACTTATTAATGCTTATGTTTGGCTACTTAATCTGGCTTTTTTAATGTCTCTGTCTGTAGTAATCATTGCCCAGGAGAAAATATGCTAATGCAAAGTATTTTTCTTAAACAATTTAAAATTCTATATTATCATAAAATCTAAATACAATTTATCTAAACCACTTCGAACACTTTTTAGCAAAACTCTTTATTTGTACATATATACACATGCCTATGTTTCAACTGTCCTGCAGTCTTCTTCAGAAATGTAGGTGTATGTATATATGCACAAATAAAGAGTTTTGCTAAAAAGTATTGAAGTGGTTTGGATAAATTATATTTATAGGATATTATAGCAAAATAAAGAAAGGTGATTTTGGTAATATTTATCATAAAATCTAGTCGTTTGCTGCATTACATTTGCTGATAATTTAATGAAAGTGTCTATAAACAATGAACCATATATAATTTATCAATTAATTCATCAAATTCAGTCCTAATTAATCTTATTAATTAGAAATCATAATATGTTCTATTGTAGCTTTATTTTCAATTTTTTTTAGATTATATACAAATGCAATGAGTTTTAATATCTTTCTAACAAGTTTTTTTTTTTACTAAACTATTTCTCTCTCATCTATCATTTGTTTTATTTCTACAATCAATTATTCTATTTTTTTTTTTATCAAAATATATTCAAGCTATAGTAATAAAATATATAAAGATAACCATATGCTCATTTATATGCAATAAAATAAAATAAAATAGAAAATCTATTAACTTTGTAATATTTTGCACATGTTTGGTTTCATTTAATAGTATTAAGTTCTTAAATAAGTTATTGTGATAGCTCTACAAAATTAAATATAATAAGCATTAAATATGTAAGTATTAATAAAAGAAGACTTCAATTAAATTAGTATTAAGATTCATGTTCAAACTTGAATATTATGAAGCTGTTTCTCTCATGTTTGACAGGATCGTAAGTAATATCTAAACAGTTGATGTCAAATTGATCGATAGAAATACATATCCTACAAGAAATTAGATGATTTTTTAATCAAATGTTGCCATATAAAAAGAGTATTAATTTTTACAAAGGGAATAAATAAAGTAATATTAATACTTTACATTCATATTTATATGATGTTTAATTAATTATTTAAACACACATATGTATATATATATATAATATTGGAAATTTTACAAGGCTCATATATTTGGAAAAAAAGATTTCTTTGAGTACTATTTATAAATAATGTACAAAGTCACACAGTAACATATTCCTGCTATACCGATTCACTTTTGCCTGCATCCTAAGATCTTATAAATATATAGGAAGCTAATTTAGACAATGCTAACTGTAAGAACAAAATTCTACCTGTGTAGAATGTAAACAACTCCTAAGAATACTTGGCTCAAATTAATACTGTCTCCAATTACTCATTTTAATAATCTTGTGAAAAATCAAACTCCTCATCAGTATATAATATTAGAAATTTTACAATACAAATATATACTATGTACATTATGATATGAACATTATCTATAAGATATAGAGTCAACATCTATTACATAATAAAAATAAGTATAACTTTATTAAAAATGTATACATCTTCAAAGCCACTAACTGAAATAATTAAGTAAGAGTTAATAAAACAAATAAATAATAGATATGCTCAATCTGTTCACAAATAGAAATATAAAAAAGAACTGCTCAAGAATAAGTGATTTGTCAAGCATTGGTGGTTGAGAGGGTAGCACAGCTGCCTTACAAGCAGTTGTCCTGGGTTAGCAGGTTCGCTTCCTGGCCAATGCTATGACACATGAATATATATATTGTTTCGAATAAAATTAAATACTGTAGTTTGTCTTGTATTAATTTTTTTCAAATTCGAAATTTTTTATTAGTTATATTTTATTTCATTTTTTTAATGCAAATTTTAAAATAATTTTATGTTGCTATTTTGCTTTCATGCGATTTTCGAAAATTACAGTATGTATCCCCCATTTTTCAAGGTAAGTTAAGTTAATTTTTGTGCGATTTCTTTTGTGCGCGTTTTCTGAGGAACCTATCTACAGCATAAAACGAGACCCAGGTGTATTTATAAATAGAAAAGAAAATCATAATAGTGTTATAGTGCATATGTGTGCGTGTGTTTTTTCTAAATAAGTATATATTTTTATTTTATATTAATTTCAAATTACATATACATATAATATGTCATATTTTAAAATCATTGTAAAAGTTATATATATTAAATCCAATCACAAATAGAAAAATTTATAAAAGAAAACCTTTCATACTGAAAACTTAGTTTGTTTTTATTATTATTTCCTTCAAAATTTGCATAAATAGTGATTAGTTTTTTATTTAACTACAGAATGTAATTTTAGTATTTGTATGTGCATCACGTGGTTAGTTGGATTAAACATTAATATAGCTTTTAAAGTTCGTGGTAATTGGATGTAAATTTATTCCAAACAAAAAAATTACTGATATATTAAATCCTATTTTGTTTTATATTCATAGAATAATAATAATCCAATTTTTCTTCTTAAGTTAATGTTTGATGACAATAATCTTAAAAGCAAATAATATGAATTTAGTATTTTACATAAAAATAAAATTAACTATACATTTTAATGACGTGTTTGATTTTTTTTTGTACGTCATGAATGAGTTTGTAGTTTAATGCGTATAATATTTCTTTCCTAAAGACACTCATAAATTTCTTTTTGGAAATTAATGATGTTAAAGTTTCAAAACCTTAGCAACGAACCAAAAAAATGAAGTTTTATTTTCTGATCAAATATATATTTTTAATTTCTTCCAAGATCGTTAGAATCATCTATAATATTGTTAAGTATACAATTTGTAGAAGGAGGGTTGAATTTAGTAAAATCTGTGAGAAATATCCTAAATTTTAGAATATTTGTAAAAATGATTTTGTATAGACTTTATGAGAATATACTAAATATTTCTCTCCTTTCTCATGGATTCATTCATGCCATTGCCATTAATAAGACAGTATGAGAACTTTCCTCTCACACACAATCTTATATATATATATATAATACAACATAAACGTAATAAAATATTAAACCACACTACAAAATTTATCACCTTCACCAAACATCAAAAGAGTTATACTTAAACTATTTTTAATCTGGATAAATCAAAGGTTTTAATAAATTTGTATTATTTAAAGAAACAACTTTAATTCTCAAATATTAAATATTGTGTTTAGTTTAAGTATGGTCAGTAATATATAGAAGGAAAATAAGGGTTCTTGGATCAAAACTATACCTATCATTTCTGGCAGTTAAATATCACATGAATTTTTGAATATCTTTTGGGATATTTAACCCTTACATAAATACTATCATTTTAATGTCATCAATGAATTCTGAAGTAGCTTAAATTTGACAAAGTGGTACATATATAATAAAATATAACAAATAGAATATATTCTACTACTTTATATTAATTATACCAATTCACAAATGCAGAGTTCTACTGCAAAACTATAATTTGTTATTGAATTTTATTACATACCTTGATTTCTGCTAATCTCTAAGAATTATATATATAAATTCTATCACTCATTCATAAAACATATCAAAGATATTTGAAAAAGATAAATTCATATATTTTTATAGTGTGTAGTGGAAAAAATATTTTAATTATATCCAAATAAGATGTTCCTCATAGAAAAAGAAAGATAAATTATTCAATGTATTCATGTTTAATTAACTGTAATTATTAATGTGTTTATTGGAAATAGACTACATTAAGTCATGAGTGCAAAAAGTTTGAATCTTTTCTAATACATTGTAATAATTAGCTATTATAAGCTAAAGGTGTTTAAAAGTTGCAAACTCGCATCACACTGAAATGAGAAAATTTAGAAATGCTTTCTCATTCTCTGTTCTAATATGAGACGGGATTGGAGAATAAAATGTTTTTATTTTCAGTGTTTCTTGCCAAATATATGTTGTAATGCTATGGAAAATAGGGGTAATCATGGGTAGATGAAAAATCATCACGATTCCCATTTAACATAAATAATCATCACAGATAAAATGAATAAATAAAATGAGCATGTATAAAATAAATAAGAGTATAAGAGCATGAATATCAGCACTGAACAAAAGTAAATAATTATGACAATAATTATAAGTTACAATCTGCATTGCCATCAATACTGTGGCCATAGAGTATCATAAATGTACAGGTTAACTATAGCTCACTTTCTTGTAAAAAAATAAAAGGTAGTCAATGGACATAAAATGTAATACCTGTGAACCATCCAAAGAACTATCTGAATGTCCATGAACAAACATAAACCCTCACATGTATACAAACCAAATGTAATTGCTCAGGCTAGCTTGGAAAGCAGACACTCTAGAAACTATGACTGTAAACAAGAGAAAATAATGAACATGATATTTTAAACCTATTTTAGTATAAATAAATTCACTAGAATAAATTAACAATGATATAGAAGTTTATTAATTAAAAACAATAATGATAAAATCAAATTAAATGTCTGCCAAGTATGCCATAAAAATATAAGCTAAGCATGTAGCATTGTCTATAATTTCCTAATATACAAATTGTAAAAAGTATTCAATAATCTTATACATATGTGGACCCACATGCATAACTAAGAATATAAAATATTCTACTTTAAAACAGACTAATAAAACTATTCTATTGTATTGCATAAATGTGTGTTTATATGTGGCTTAACCTATCCAGCACATTTTAAAATATACAAATAATACTCTCTTTGTTAATATATGTCCATATTATTCTATCATTAAATAACAAACATATATATAATAAGCATGCACATACTTGCTTATTTCAATGTAAAATAAAATATTTTCATTACCAATTCTAATTATAACAAGTTATCTATTTTAAAATGTTAACCAAAAGTTTTCTTTTTTAAAAAAATAACACAGAGAGACACAAATATTACTTCTCTGTAAATTCGGCATAAAAGTTTTTTTTTTTTTTTCAGATAATTTTTAATTGTAAACATCTTTAAAAGTGTTACTAGAAGCAAGGCCGGATTTAAGGCAATTGGAACGATTGGGCCCAACCGGGCCCCGCACTTGAAGGGGCCCCGCATCACTACCAAAATTAAAAAAAAATTATTTTTCGAAATTTAAAGCAAATTGCTTTTGATGATAAAGGATAAATTATAAATTCTTCAAATAATTAAAAATATATTTATTTTAAGTTCGCATTGATGGATGAGATTTATTATTGTGTTTATTATAATATATATACATTATAATATAGAAAACGGATACCCGTAAGTGTTGTTTTTGACTAACGTTTAATTAATCGGATAGTACTATCTTTTCTCTCAATTATTCTATTCTATATGCGTCTTACTCGGCGCACTCACATTCGTTTTTTGGCATTAGTCATTGTTGTGCTGCGCTCGCTATTAAGTAGATGTGGCTAAAACTAATAAAAAACTATCTGAGATAGACAATAAATCAGGATAGATTAAATAGTTTAGCAATTATGTCGATTGAAAGTGAAGAAGCAAGGAAATTGGATTTTCAAACTATTTTAGAAGAATTTACAGAACAAAAACTTAGAAATATGTAAATTCATATTCAATGATGTAAATTTATATTCAATAAAATGGAATTGTTTTTGTATTTTGTGCATTTTTATTTTTTAATGTATGTACCAGTTTACCTATCTTATGATCCATGATATTTGATTTATATATATATTGATTTGCATTTTATTTAAATATTTAATATATAGAGGGCCCCCGCAAAAAAATCTAATCGGGCCCCCGCACTTAATTGGATCCGCCCTGACTAGAAGTTCTTTTGTTTCTAATTTTTGTCCTCTAAGAAATTTTCTCAAATTTATTTCCATCAGTTAATTGCTTTAATTTCATTCAAAATTATCTATTCTTAATCAATACAGCTAATGTTAAATATTTTCTTATAGGCAACAAATAGAAATTGAGTTTCTTTCACAGCAAAATTAATGATTGAGATATGTTAAACCAGCAAGCATCACATGATCACATCTCCAATACTAGCACATAATTATTTATAAACAAAGCAAAGCAAAACTCCATATAGTAGTGCCACCATATGTCATTCTCAATATATAATACATTCGACTCATCAGCAAATTACTTCCATCAGTTCTTAATATTATCATTCATGTAATAAATATCAGCATGAACAGTCTTTATATGACTGACAGCAGTTATTTGTTTGTGTTTCTTTGCATATGGATGAATCAGCATATGAATAAAATCATAGCAACAATAATCTTTCAGTAAGCTGGCTAGTACTGGAATCTCTTAGTAAGCTGGCATATTATAATCATGCTTGTAATAGAGTATACTGATTCAGTGTAGGCAAGCCATCTAGTACATGCATATTGGCTATGAATAGCAACTGTCCTTCATGTAAACTCAAACATGAACATGAAACTAGCAGCAGCTAGCTTGCACTCTGTATTTGCCTTAAGTTATAATTTAATACCCCTTTTTTCTTTCAAACTGACTTTTTATAGTGCATAGTTATTACAACAATTAAGTAAGTTTTTTTTATAAACAAAGGCAAAACTCTCCATACAGTAGTGAGATGGTGATCATGTGATGTTTAGTGGTTTAAGGTTTTTTATCTTAATAAAAAAATAGAAGTTAATAACTCTTTTTAATTCACATTAATCAAAACCAATTTTTATCTAAAATATTCTTAATACATATTAATTATACTCAAGGATTTGATTCAGCTAATAGCATAATTCTATAGCATTAAATAAATTAGTTTATTGTCTATCAAATTTATTTGTATTATACAGCTCTATATGATAAAATGAAAAGAAGTGTGTTTACTACAGGTGGAAAGTAAAAACTGTGGTGGAACAAGAATGTGTACTTGCTCCAACATTATTTTCAATTTTTATGGCAATGGTCTTGGAATTTTTATAGGTGGCTTAAACAAACAGGTATAAAGGTTTATTACAGGATTAATGAAATCAACTGAAAGCAATAATAAGAATATCATCTTGAATTCTGGATTTATAATATTTTGATGATTGTTCAAATTTTGCCAACTCAAGAGACAATTTCCAGAATGTATTTAAAATTTTGAATACAACATATAAAGACTTTTATTTATTACTTAATATTAATATACTCAAGTTTTTTATCACCTAATGATAAATCCTCAGTAACTTTTAATTTGCATAGTCATCAACTTGAAAATAGAAACCAGTTTTAACAAGTAGAAAGGTGTTCTTAGACAATCAGGTACAATACAAATTCAAATGTGATGCTGCAGTTTTTAATAAGTTAAAAGGTAGATATCATATCACAAGGGAATACTGCAACTAAGTTTGATGTATATTAAACTTTTATTTTATCTAATTTATTGTGTGGGAATGATCTTAAGCACTCTATTGATGCAACATAAAGACATTAGAAAAGTTTTATTTAATGATGCTCCATAAAATTAAAAAATACAATGGCATGATCAATAAATGAATCAATATTTTTTCAACTTGCTAGTAATGAAATATTCTAGAGACCCACCATTGTAAAATCACATCTTTGCTGGATAGACATGTAAAATGAATAAACAATACAAGACTTTCCAAAATGGTATTTTATGGTAACCTTCAACATGGGGGTTTTGTAGGAGAAGTAAACCACATCTATATTACAAAAATTATCTCAAAGACAGTCTTAAAAACTCAATGTCAATTGTTTACATTGGAAAGATATGGTATAGACTAGAATACATTGGGGAATTACATCTAAAAATTGTGTTGAAGTGGTTCAGAATGAAAAGCTTTCTGCTGAAGAAATTGTAATATATCAAGAAAACATTAAAATGGACCAGAATATTTTTTATATAGATGTATTTGTGTTTTTAGATTGGTTAATACCATCATTGTAAGATTCATTTCTAATTTTTTTTTCTCTCTCTTTTTGATGTTAGAATGACTATACTTGTTTATGCCTGGTTGTTTTAGTTTTATTATTATTGTTGTTGTTATTATTATTATGTTTCAATGATAAGGTTTATTTGTCCTAAAGGGTTACAAGAGTTTACATAGCTTGGATTGCTGTGTTTACATGGGAAATCTTCTAGGTTTACATAATTTTTTTTTCTTCATATGTCATAACATCGGCCGGGATGCAAACCCACACCCATCTGCAACCAACTACTTGCTTGCAAGGTTGGTACGATGACCTCTCAGCTAACAACGCTTGACTAGGTTTACATAATTAAAAGTTAATTTATTGTTTCACACATGATTACAGGAATTTTTACATGCTGTGGATTAGTTATATGGTTTTACATAGCTTGGATTGCTGTGGTTACATCAGGAATCCATAGATATAGGTTTACATATATAAAAGTTAATTTATTGATTTACATGAGATTGCAAAAAAAAAAAATTATGCTGTGGATTAGTTACAAGGGTTATACCTGGCTTCGGTTACTGTGGTTTCAAAGGTAATCCATAGATGTAGGTTTATGTATATAAAAGTTGATTTATTTATTTATGCTGTGGATTAGTTACAAGGGTTTTACATAGTTTAGATTGCTGTGGTTACATGGGTAATCTGTAGTTGTAGTTTTACATATGTTAAAATTGTTTTATTGGTTTATACAAGATTACATAAATTTTACATGATCTGGACTGCTGTATCTATAGATGCAATTCAGGTTTAGTTCTATATGTGATTGAGGTGCCTCGGTAACATAGGTGAGGACTAGGGTAGTGTGGCAATTACATGTGAAGTCTGACTTGGTGTGAGATCAATGTCAGTATTTTTACTTTTATTTTTTAGGATATTTTCTTTGGGTGACCAGGCTTTTTCTTGGTTTCATTGGCAATGAGGGTTGGGGAGGATGTTGGTGTGGGTGGGAGACCTGGTGGGATTAACCATGTCTATTTTCTGGTGCACTTGAATAGATGAGTGTTACAGAGGAGTGGTGGTACAGCTATGTTAGAATTTATTGCAATTGTTAAGTTGGATTTTGTGGTAAGTTGGTTAGACTTTGGGTCTAGTGGTGCACTAGAGGTTGGAACTAAGTAAGGCTTTTGATGAAGTTTAAGAATGAGATCCATGCATAGAGTATCCTGATATCCAGAGGTAGCTGGTGGTACAGCTATTTTTGAATTGGTTGCAATTGTTGAATTGGAGTTTGCGGTCACTTGGTCAGACTCTCAATCTGGCTGTTTTAGAGATGGCAGCCAAATGAGGCTTTTCATATGATTTAAGTGTGAGATTCATGGCTAGTGTCCAGACAAAATTTAAATAGGTTATTAGGTTCAGCATTGCTATTAGAAGTGACTTGTGTTTTTGAAATTATCTAGTAACTTGATGATAGTTGAAGATTTGAATGAAAAATTTAACACAAAAGTGGAAATCAGTTATCAACTGATTGGAAATTGAAAAAAAAGTATATAAAGTTTTTTCTTGCTAGACTAAGGTTTTGACTACTTTATAAGCATAAACAGTCAGAGCTTGTTAACTCAGTTGCAAGCAAATGAACTAATTGCTGGAAAGTTGAAATCGAATTTTTATTACTAAACAAAGATCAGAGATTGCTACAATAACGTTAAAAATAAGTGTATGCCTGACTGACATTTGGACTTTGAAACTCTATGATGGTATTATTGAGGGCAAACACTGGTCATGCGATGGCTTTTTTTTAAAAATTATTGTTAGGTAACTTAATTTCAATTGGAAGTTTGAATAAAAAATGCAACTCAAAATTGGAAGTAAGTAATCAACTGATTAAAGATATATTATTATCTTGCATTAAGCTAACATTTTGAATTTTTTTTAAGCATAAAAAAACAACAAAGCTAGTTAACTTGTTTATTTAGTAAGTGAATTGCTTGCGGGGGAAATTTGTAACTGCATTTTTTTTTTTTTCAAACAGAAATCGGACTTTGCAATAATAAAATTAAATATTGGGTTACTTTGACTGAACATTGGATTTTGAAACTCTGTGCTGGTAATGTTGGTGGTAAGTATCTGGTCACATGATTACTTTGTCACCATATTGTTTTCCAAATTTCATTTCAATTGAATTTTTGAATGAAAAATGTAACACAAAAGTATTAAACAATTATCAACTCATTGGAAATTAAAAAAATATATCAGGATAAGGTTTTTATCTTGCCAGGTTTAAACTTTGAGTACCTTTGGAGCTTGAAAAACTAGAACATGCTGACTTGGTTGTGAACTAATGGACCTTTGCTGCTGAACCTATTATTGTTATTGTTATTATTATATCAGTTTTTTTTTTTTTTTTGCGATTATTTTTAATGAGTAAAATTTTGAATTGGTTTTGCACTATCATATTTTTGTAATATTCTGCCATTTTGTTTTTTTATGATTATTATTATTATATTGAGAAAAGAATCAGCTTCAAAAGAAGGCCAGTTATTGCCAGTTAAAGCAATTGAGCTTCTGGGAAAATATAGCAAAACAGCTTTTTAATGATATTTCATAGCCCAATAAACTGAGTTGAAAGTGTTCAGCTTTTATCATGTAAATTTTTTAATCAAAGTAAATAATCTATATAAAAATTCAATAGATCTTGAAAGAATTTATACACATAAAGGTATAGACAAAAACAGGATGATTATATAGCATTGCTTATATTTACTGATATTTTAAAATTATCTATAAGGGTAAAATAATATATATTAATATTGACATTTTTTCAAATATTAACTCCGATTTACCAAAAGGTATTTCTGTTTATTGCACAAAAGAAAGATTATTTAACCTGTATAGTTTTAATTTGTTTTAAAATAAATCATTTTTGAATAAATTTAATAAATTAAAGCAGTTTATGAAAGAAAAAATGTTTAGCAAAAAAATTGATTAACCAGTGTAAGTTCTGGATAAGTTTGAAAGCCTCTAGGAGATAGAAACTTCAGATATATTTTCTGTAAAAGTTGTTATGAGGTCATTAAACATTTTGTTTTAGACTTTGAAAATTGTCAAATATATGAATGCTTTTTTTTAAATTAAACAATTATTAAATTTCAGATTTTAAATTTAGTCATTATGATATAGTTAAAAATAATTTTAAAAGAAATTTAATATTAATAATTAAAATATTTATGTTTTTTTATCTTAATATTTTTTGGTTTATTAATGATTGAAATAATTTGTATTAGTATGCATGCATGTCTGTATATATATATAAGTGTGCGTGTGCGTGTTATGTAAACCTTTTATTTTATTGTATTGTTTTTTTAATTTAATGAAATATCTTCAGATATCTATATGTATTAAAGAGTATTTATCAGACCATTCGTATTTTATTACTTTTCTTTCAATTAGTCAATAAATTTATTAATCACTATTTTAATTACCCTAGTGAAGTTATTTAATAAAAGTATAAATTGTGTGTCTGCTCTTGTTCACAGTCACCAGAGTCATTACAATCTCAAGCTGGTTTCAGACTGACACTATATATGAAATATATATGTGTGGATATTTATATACTTTTTCCTAGAATTATTTAGAAGGTTATCTTTAAAGTCCATTCCCTTTATGTATATGTTTATGACAATAATTAGTGTATTGATCGCCAGTACACTCATAATGATTGGTGGCTTCAACCAGTGATGATGATCAGCATTATATAATGAATACAACATTATTGAATATGCTTATTAATATGTTTTAATAATTATGCATATGCATGCAGCAAAATTATTGGCATTGGTTTAATGATAACCTACCTAAGAACTTTAAATCTAGTAATAAAGAATCATTGTTCATGGTAATATGCTATGCATATTACTTATATTTGATCTATTAATGATCTTCTAATTGCTTTCTCTTATCATATTCAGCTAAAATCTGTAATGCTGAGTATTGTTTCATAACTCATATAAACAAGTTTTTTTTATATCATATGTTGCATTGAATATTTTGATGCAGATACATTTTGTCCCTATCTATTACAAGATATAATTATTGAATGATTTATGAGTTACATATATAATATACAAATAAGCAAGCAAATAATAATTACAGTAAGACAAAATAAGCATAAAATAAATTTATTAATCTGCTAAGGAATTACTAAATGTATCAGCATTTAATTCTACAAGAATAAATATTAATTATATAGAAGGTAAACAAATCACATCAATGCCATATAAACAAGATGATAGAACTGTAAGAATACTCTCACCCCAGCCACAAGATAAAGTCTTTAATAAGAGTGGTTGTCTCACTTCTGAACTCACTTGTTAATTTATGAGCCAATTTTAAGTGTCTAGAAGTGAGAGCATAAATATATAAATCATTCACTTTAAATCCATTTTTTAATTTAATATAAATGGTTCTCATATATGTTTGTCTTCTGTATACGTACAATTTAAACTCTGTCCTTGTAAAATTAATAAAGTATTAAAAAATAAATATTATTTTATATAAAAATTTATTAATGTAATAGTTGATAATTATCTACATACTCTTAAAGAATTTATTTTATTATATATGTATATTATAATTTATCCTTATATTTATGTATATATATTATAATGGTGAGACTGGCATATTTCAACATTTTCTTTTTTCTCTATTTATTTAAATTACACAAATTACATGGGTGTCATCTGGCTTTAAGCATCAGGAAATAAATTAACACATGCATATTTAAAACAATACTTTAGGTACTCTTCTGATAGCTGGGCAAGACCACTTGATGGCATTGTTTCTATGCAAATCAATCAAATGTAACGTTTCTGGGCCACGAGCGATTTTTTCTATTACATCTTTAAATTTATTTTCTTTAAACACAGACATATCTTTACCACTGATATAGTAAAACTTTTATTTTTAAAACAAATTTTTATTACCTTTTATTTCTATTACCTTTTGTTTTTTTAATAAAATCTTGTTCTACCTTTTTTAAAAAAATAAAAACAAACCAAAAATATTTTCCTTCTTTTTTATTGATTTATGTCATAAAATCACAACCTTTTTTTTTTTTTGGAAACGTTTTTTTCTTCCTACTAACAAATTACAATAACAACACCTTTACCACTGATATAGTGAAACTTTTATTTTTAAAACCAATTTTATTACATTTTTTTGATATCACTTTTTTTTTTAAAAAATAAAATCTTGTTCTACATTTTTTTAAAAATAAAAACAAACCAAAAATACCTTTTGTCTCAATGATGACAAACTTTTTCTCAACCAATCCCACTCCAAAATAAAATAAGACCAAAACTTTTGACTTTTTCAACTTTTCTTTTTTTGTTTTTTTTTAATTGACAATTTATGTCATAGAATCACAACCTTTTGTTTTGGAAATGTGTGTGAATCAAATATCTTCACTTGCAGGAGTGTGACTGACATCGGAATTGCGAGGTTGTTTTGCAAATATAGAGTTTCATGGACTCAGCAGCAAACTACAGTGTGGCAATTCCTAATGAGTCAGATTGTGTGATTTAAGTAGAAATGAAATGACTCTGTTATGGAGATTTCAAAATTTGTGGCCACTTGAAATCCAGACACACTCAGACAATACATTGAATTGTGCAAATTCACATCAAGTGTTGCAAAGCACAAAACAGGCTGTAATATTCCTGTGCAATGCCATAAGGCAGCCTGCAATGACTAATACAATAGAACTATTGTATTAGCCGCAAATCTGGCCATGTAAATGCCACCGCATACTGCCACAATTTTAAAAATTCACTTGTCAAAGTGCACCATTTTATTTGTCTCATATATTTTCTTGTGAAAATGTGACTTTTCATGTGAGCTCGGCTGAATCATGTTCGGCCCTACACTTTGCCAATGTTTTGCACCTTGCAAGTTATGTAGGGAAGGGTGGGGATGGTGTGACAATTTTTAGTAAGTCAGACTGCATGATTTAAATAGAAATGCAATTACTCTATTATGGAGATTTCAAAAGTTGTGGCCACTTGAAATCCAACCACTCTCATACGATACACTAGCCAACTGTGAATTATGTAAATTTGCAAATCACAGAGAACAAAGTTATTCCCGATGAATGATGATACACCAAGCAATCTTGCATAAACAAAGTAACAAATTCCTGCAATAATACTTTATTTTAAATGTATTTATTAATTGATGTACAATTTACTCTGCACCATTTATCACTATGACTATGAATATGAGGCAACATGCTTCGAAAGTGCTTAGCCATTTAACTTTTTTATAGACTTATAAGAATAATTATTATAGCTTCTCTTTCCAGTGCCTCACACACTTCTAATTTTATTTTAATAAAATTAACAAATCATATAACAATAATTAATTTACAAAGTATAATCATTAATTGATATGCAACTTATTTCTTTAACAAAATCCTTTAATCTTTATACATCAGAGTATCATTATACTCATAGATAATGTCACATTTGCCATACCTTTAACTCTATTCAATAAACTTAAATATAATTTTATACATATATGAATTCATAACTATAGCATTTCTTTGACTCATATGTCTCCTAGTATTTACACACACACACATATATATATATGTGTGTGTGTGTATGTGTTCTACATGGGATAGACATCAACACTATATTACAATAATCATAAGGAATGATCTTTTTTAGATCCTACTCCTAAACATAACAGCTTATATCATAATAACTATAAAAGGATGGTCACTTTGATTCTAACCCTAAAAAAATAAACCTGTGCAATAATTATAAAGAGTGCCCTTTTGTCTTAAACCTAATTTAATATAACTACAATTTATACAGAGATGACTTGCTCTGTGATCAAAATTGTAGAAATGTATTCTCCCACAATAATGCAAACTTATGTAAATTATTAAACATTAAATAAACAACTGCACATGTATAAATCCATCTAAATAAAATCCAATTTTCCTAATCAAATACAAGTTTAATTATGAATGAATGAGTCTAATGGAAATAATTATATAATGAATTATGGTTATTTGCGACTTAAGGAATTTATATGTGTGCATTGCATTTATGTGACTATCATTATTTTTTTTAGTCTTTCCTTCTATTAATTAACAAAATTCATAAGCTTGATATAATTTTTTTTTCTTTAAAAAAATTTTTTTTAACAAGTAAAAAGAAGTTATTACAAATTCATTACTTTTTTTTAATTGACAGTTTCTTTTAAATAATACCCAGGTAATAAGCCTTATTTACAAATTCAGATTATTTAAAATAAAGTACAAATCACTCTTTAAATACATAAAACAAAATAACTGTCATTTACCTCTTTCAGACAAATATTAAAAGTAAGTTTAGGGTGATTTTATAACCTTGTAATTTCTAGATGTCCCTTAAATAAGCCTATTTCTTCACTTCAGCTGAAAATATTCAAATATCATTCAAAAGTTTTCCAAAGCAGGTCTAGATAACTGTTAGTAGATTTCTTCCTTTTTATTCACAAGGCATAATCAATTCTGGGATTTGAATGAAGTAGTATTTCCTTTTGACTACATAATTTCTTTCTTTAAAAAACAAATTTGCATATTAATTTGCTTAGAAGTAAAAAAATAAATAAATTATTTTTTATTTATTGAAATGAATAATAAATTGTTCATTTCAATATATATATATAATCTATTGCAAAATTCATTCAAATTCCAAAATCATATAGATTATAATTGATATATAAATATTCAGATGTTTCAGTCTCTACATCTTATGACATATAAGGATTTTTTTGTACAATATTTAGTAAGAGATTTGATTTGGCAATTGTAAATGAATGATAGATCAACAGTGCATAAAAAATCTGATATATTTATTTCATCGAATAGACACCAAATCAGCAGAAATGCCCTGCAATATTTGAGCCATTTCAAATTTAAATTCACAAGTCAGAGTTAATTTCTTCTCATTTTAATAACATTGTAAATAACATCAGTTATTAATAATGTAAAATGTGAATACAAGTATATTATATATACTTTCAATCCAAATGTAATTATAGGGGATTCGAATCCAGACATTCAAGCTCCCTTTTGTCATCCACTCCATCTTATACAACCAACACACACATCCCATACATGCAAAAAATAAATGATTTTCAATATACATATTTCATGCTAAGCCAGAAATCATCAGTTGGTCCAAATTATCATCTTCCACATATATATATATAATCAGTGCTCAGTTTATATTAAGATAGCAAATCTTCAAACTTTAATGGACAGGCTTCAATCCTCTCCACTCTCGAGCCTTTCATATCATTAAAAATCTGATAATGTCATGTTCAAAGCCATTGTTTGCCAATTTTGTTGTCATACCTATGTTGACTTATCATATGAAGGGTCAGAATGACTTAGAGTCAACATGGGTATGACAACAAAATTGACAAACCAGGACTTTGAACATGTTATGGATGGCTAGAGAATGGAGAAAATTGAAGCGTGAATTTTTCAGACCGGTAAATATATATATATAATCAGTGCTCAGTTTATATTAAGATAGCAAATCTTCAAACTTTAATGGACAGGCTTCAATCCTCTCCACTCTCAAGCCTTTCATATCATTGAAAATCTGATAATGTCATGTTCAAAGCCATTGTTTGCCAATTTTGTTGTCATACTTATGTTGACTTATCATATGAAGGCTCAGAATGACTTAGAGTCAACATGGGTATGACAACAAAATTGACAAACCAGGACTTTGAACATGTTATGGATGACTAGAGAATGGAGAAAATTGAAGCCTGTCCATTAAAGTTTGAAGATTTGCTATCTTCATATAAACTGACCACTGATTATATATGTGTGTGTGTGAGAGAGTTGATGATCTGGACCAACTGATGAGTATTGGTTTAACATGAAATATGTATATTGAAGATCATTTACCTTTTTTGCATTATGTGGTCATGTGTAGTTGAGAGGTCAGTGTAACTGTCTTATAAGCAAGCAATTGTTTGTGGACAGTTGTCGCAGGTTCGCTTCCCGGTCGATGCTTTGACATGTTGAAAAAAAAAAGCTTGAAAGTGTGGCTTCAAATCCCCTATAATTTTACATATAATAAAGTAAAAGTAATGTTGTCTTGTGAATTAAAATTCCATCCCATTATATTATGTATGATTTTATGTTTGTCCTAATAAAAATAATTGTTCAATCTGCTATTAAAGCTCATGGATGGCAGATGAAAGTGGATTTATTTTCATCTGAAATATGGATTACATTAATATTGTTGGGAGTCATTGGAACCTTATTTATTGCTCCAATTATTATTTATTCTTTTATAATTTGATATTTTATTATTATCATTATTTTTATATTTTAATGACATTACCTAATTGTATATACGGATGTTAATAAATATAATAAGTGCACCTATATGCAACTATAGATAAGTTTGTTATTTGTATAAATTAAATACGGCTCAAGCTTTTAAGAGCTTATGGCGTTCTCATATTCACAGCAAAATGAAATAGAATAATAATGGAGAAATGAGTGTAATTGTATATATTTGAAGTGATTTAAATTTATTTGAATTCAATATTAAATATTTAAATTTTAGCGTCCATTTTTTGGAGAAAGGGAAGGATGAGTCTCTAGGGTTGATAGCATTCATATTATCGGCTATAAAGCAAGCCTTATTTATTTTTCTTTCTGAATCATTTCTTTTGATGTATTGAATGATTGTGTAGGAGGGGATACATTGATGCCCTGTTGACTTTTGGTGCTCAAGGAATATAGAGCTATGTTCTGGTTGTTACATGCCTTTTCCAGCACCAATACTTATACAAAAGATCTTCAGATAAGTCCTTGAGCACCAAAAGGTAATAGGACATCAACCTTTCCTCTCCTATGCAATCATTTAATACACTGAAAGAAATGATTCAAACAGAAAAATAAGGGAGGCTTGCTATATGGCCAATAAATACGAATGCTATCAACCATAGGGACTCATCCTTTCCTCTCTACAAAAAATAGAAGCTATAATTTGTATATTTAATATTGAATTTAAATAAATACAATTACACTAATCTCCTCTCCATTGCTATGAATATGAAAATGCCTTAAGTTCTCAAAAGCGCTAAGCCGTATTTAATTGATAGAAATACAAGCTTTCCCTATAGTTAGTATATGCGCACTTATTACATTTTAAGTGAAACATATGGCTTCAGACAATGAAAAAAAAAATTGACCTGTAATATATATTTTGACCAGAATAGTTTTTCTTATTTAGGCTTGACAATTCCATTTTTTTTTCTAATAGTTGATCACTGCATATGTAATTATTTATCCGAATTCCAAAAACTCATTTTATAAAAGCTCTGTTTTTCAACAAGGCTCAATCATTAAATAAACATATGGTATTTCAGATGAAAGAACATTTTTTAGAAGTGTCAGAAGGTTAAACATTTGATAAGTACGCTGGAATTAGAAAGAATTTTTACACTCTTCAGCATTGAGATTTTAAGATAATATCCGGCTAAGACCA
The DNA here is from genome assembly GCA_028023455.1 of Epiperipatus broadwayi. NCBI lineage: Eukaryota > Metazoa > Onychophora > Udeonychophora > Euonychophora > Peripatidae > Epiperipatus > Epiperipatus broadwayi. The sequence goes on along the minus strand of JAQFVV010012439.1, from coordinate 6,087,396 downwards.
TTTAATAAATATTAAAAATTATTGGAGCAGCAGATATAATTCACTAGTGATTTTTTTTATAGTTTAAATGTTTTACGTTTCACATGGACTATTTGTTTGTAATATAATTCAAGATAAAATGCTAATGGAATAAGAATTGACGCATTATTTATTTGAGGAATTAATTATATTTAAAACGCTGAGAAAATCTATTCTAATTTCTTTCTAATAATCATAAAATAGATCTTCATCAAAGTTTTCAATTTTTTTAATTTTCATCTTGTAGTATTCCATTCTGTATTGCTATAAATTTGTTTAGAAAGTGTAAATATATATGTGTGTTATTTACACATACTCCAAGGCAGCGGTTGGTTATCGAAGGCGGAGAGTGCTAAGAATCCCCTGATTGCAGACCCAGGCTGCCATTTGATGATGACTTTTTATTTAGGTACTTATAACTGCAGATCACTTTCAAGTGAAGGAAGATTGCAAGAATTAGAAGAAGAACTGTCTTATATTAAATGGGACATAATTGGACTTTGTGAAGTTAGAAGAAAAGGTGAAGAGACAAATTGATTTAAAAAGTGGACATATACTCTATTATAGAGGCACAAATATTGGAAATACAAGTGGAGTAGGATTCATTATAAATAAAAAGTGGAAGAACAATATTGTGGAAATTGATGGTGTATTGGACAGAATGGCAAGATTAGTTATACAACTTAATAGCAGATACCAAATGCAGATAATTCAGGTTTATGCCCTAACAAGTTCTCATAGTGATGAAGTAGTAGAAGATTTTTATATGGATGTACAAAAGGCTTTTGATCAGAGTAAACAACATTTTAAAATTGTTATGGGAGACTTTAATGCTAGAATTGGTAAACAAATGAAAGAGCTGTAGGTAATTTTGGTTATGGTAATAGAAATGAGAGAGGACATAGACATGTGGAGTTTGCAGAAAAAGAAAAACTTTATATTATGAATTCTTTTTTTGAGAAAAATGTTAAAAGAAAATGGGCATGGAAGCATCCAAATGAAGGTACAGCAGAATTGGATTATATTTTGACTAACAGGAAATACACATTTCAAGATTGTAATGTTTTTAATAAATTTAACACAGGAAGTGATCATCGATTAGTAAGGTGTAAGATATGCGTTAATGTAAAACTAGAGAGACAAAAATTATTAAGAAAAACAATATTTACAGTTGATATTCCTAATCTTCAGAAACATTCTAATGAATTTAAATTAGAACTTACAAATCGGTTTCAAGTATTAGTAGATTTTGAGCATGTTTCAGATTTGAATGAAATTAATATGAAAATAACTGATACACTTTTAAAAACTGCAACAAAGATAGCTGGTATAAAAAAGCAACAATTGACTAATAAAATTTCTACTGAGACTAGAGAATTTATGAAGAAAAGAAGGAATATGAAGATATACAAAAATGATGCATTAAAAAGAATTTAGTAAAATGGTGTGGAAAAGAGTTGAAAATGATATAAAAAAGTATAACTGTGAACTAGCAAGGAAAGCTGTAGAAGAGAATAAAAGTCTCAAGAATGTTAAACAACATTTTTGGTATTGGTAGGAAATTTATATCTGCAATAAGAAAAAAAGATGGAATTATTACTAAAAAGAGAGATGACATCATGAAATTGGTAGAAGACTTTTATCAAGAATTATATAGTAATAAAGAACAAGTACCTCCTATATCTATTACATCTTCCAAATTGTCCAGAATTTTAAATGAAGAAATGAGACATGCAATTAAATGTATGAAGAAAGGAAAGGCTCCAGGTAATGATGGAATTATAAATGATATATTAAAAGAAGCAGGTGAAGAAATATAATTTTTTTTAGCAAAGTTATATACCAAATGTCAAAATGATAAAGATGTACTGGATGATTGGAAGAATGCAGTAATAATATTACTATTTAAAAAAGGTGATAAAGAAGATATTAGAAATTACAGACCTATCAGCCTTTTATCAGTTTTATATAAAATTTTTACCAAGATAATTACAACTCGTCTACAGAGAACATTGGATTTTCACCAACCAAGAGAACAAGCTGGATTTAAAAGTGGTTTTAGTACAGTAGATCATATCCAGGTATTGAGAGAAGTTATAGAAAGGACAAATGAATGTGAATTGCCATTATGTTTTGGATTTGTAGATTATGAAAAGGCATTTGATTCTATAAACATTTCTTCAGTGATTAAAGCATTGGATCATCAAGGTATAGATCCAGGATATTGTCATATTTTAAAGAATATTTATAAAAATGCAACAGCAACAATTAGATTACATAATGATACTGGAAAAGTCAACATTGAGAAAGGTGTAAGACAAGGTGACTCCATATCTCCAAAACGTTTTACAGCAGTGCTGCAAGAAATATTTTGTAGATTAAAATGGGAAACTAAAGGAGTGAAAGGAAATGGAGATTATTTAAGTCATTTAGATTTCGCAGATGATGTAGTTGTTTTTGCAAATAATGCTTCAGAGATGCAGGAAATGTTGCAGGAGTTATCAGATGAAAGTAGGAAAGTAGGACTAAAGATAAATGTTAAAAAGACAAAAGTAATGTTTAATCGATTTGCTCAAAATATGGAAATAAAGATTGATTATGATGAATTAGAAGAAGTTAACAGTTACAAATACCTCGGTCAGATTATTAATACAGATGGAAACATAATGGAGGAAATTAATCATAGAATTAAACTTGGTTGGAGTGCTTTTGGTAGAAATAACTTGATACTAAAAGGAAATATGCCTATGTGTTTGAAAAGGAGGGTTTTTAACAAATGTGTTTTACCAATTCTTACTTATGGATCTGAGACTTGGACACTTAATAGAAGAACAATACAGAGACTTCAGATCACTCAAAGAAGTATGGAGAGATGTATGTTGGGAGTAACAAGAAGAGATCAGAAATGCAATGTATGGGTAAGAGAACAAACAGGTGTTACTGACCTCATTGAAAAAATTAAAAGATTGAAGTGGAGTTGGGCTGGAGATATTGCTAGAAGAGATGATAATAGATGGACAATTGAAATTTTAAACTGGATTCCAAGAGATTGTAAAAGACCCAGAAAGAGACCACATGTGAGATGGATGAATGAAATAAGAAAGTGTGCAGGGGTGATGTGGAGAAGAGAAGATAAAGATCAGAGAACATGCATTAAACTTGGAGAGACCTTCATCCTGCAGTGGATTGATAATGGTTGATGATGATGATGATGAGCAGATCTCTTTATGTAATACAAATTAATTTCTAACCGCAAAAATATATAATATTTTTTTCAACTGATATCACTATTTTCTAAACAATTTACAAGATAGAACACATGATCTGTAACTAAATATACAAATTACAAATTTGTTTAATTCAATGATTTACTTATAAACATCAAAATGCATTTGATAATAAAAAAAGGAAAATATTAAAATATAGTACGATTTTTTTGATACATGAAAATATGTGAACTATTCTTATTGATCAAAAATAATAATAATTATAGGAGAAAAATAATATTTGTGCAATGAGCTTATCATTTTACATTTTTTTTATGGAATTAAATTAAAAAGCTGCATGAAACAAAATTAAAAAAAAACTCTTTATATTAAAAAAAAAAAGATAGCCATTTTGGTGATTAGTTAGTTGGCCCATGGAATAAATAAATTAATAATGTTGTGCTTACTTTAAAAATTCTTAATTATTTAAAAAAATATAATTTTTACGCAATATTAGATCAATATATAACAGCTGCATTTAATATTGTAGTCTAAATCATTAATAATTTAGAATCAATATTACAAATAATATTGATATTTAATTGCATGTATAGGTTGTCCTGAGATTTATTAATAATTAATGTCAGTTAGTATTGTAATAAAATGTTAGTTAATGTTATGCATATATATAAACTTTTGTATCTTATAAAATTCAGCTGCATTTGAAAATTGATTTTTTTTTCTGCTTATCAATTGGGTAATGATATTACTAAATATTTAATCAACTTTAATATAGATTATACTTGAAGATTTCCACACGTCAAAAATATTATATATGTGTGTAAATTTTACTTTATAATAATGGTAGACAATAACAATATATGTATTAATCAAACAGAAATGCATTGGATTTCATTATAATTGTTATCAATAAAATAAAGTAAACAAAAAAAAAGAAGACACCACATACTTTTCCAAGAACTGTATATATGATATTAGCAGATTATCTATTTATTCCTTTAAAACAATTGCCTCTTAAATTTTTCTCTTTTTTGTTGTCTTTCCCTTCATTTAATATCTTGTATGATCTGGTCTAAAGATAAATCTACAATTGCAAGAGTTTTCATGGTCAAAGAAAACAGAGGCAGTATTGGATTGATTATTCTTAGCATTTTTACAGATTGTATAATAGTTAGTGTTTTTTTAGACATCTTGATTTCTCAATATATGACTTTTTACATCTACATATAATTTGATATATAGTATTACTTTTTGCATTTTTAAACAGTATTTTTAGAATTATTAATCAATGTGTTTACATTTGGATGGACATAAAATGAAACTTTATATTTATCACTTTAGCCCAGATATCATACAATAATATTAAATTAAAAAAATGGATCATGAAAAGAGAAAAATTAAAGAGTTAATGCATATATAAACCACTTTAAACATTGTACAATAAATAGAGAATCTACTAATATCAACATACACAGTTCTTACAAAATTACATGGTGTCTGTTTTTTTTGTTGTTTACATTATTTCAGTTGATAATAATTACAATGTAATTGAAAATATTATTATCTACCATTTTTATAATTTAAAATTTACATATAGTATATTTTTAATGGTTAATTTGTTATTTTATATATACATATAATGTTAATCATTCCCCCAGTGCTAACAATATGCACTTGATCTATGTAAAGATAAATAATAATTTAATATTGAATAAATATAATGTCATGTTAAATATACCAAGTCTATTTTAAATAATAATTGAAGCTGTCATGTTCAATAATTATGTGTTTGTTTATTATAGAGTTTTAAAAGTGAGTGAAATATCTCTACTCTATAAATTTAATATGTTATTTAAAAATCAATTTTTATTAAAAATATATAAGTTGATTTGAATTGCTCTCTTGTTGCTATTGTTCTGAATATCATTAAATAAAAAGATCTAAAATACATAAGAAGTGGTTCATTTTTTTCTTGATAAAAGTTATTGAACATGACAGGCAGAGAGTAGTTCAATTATTATTTAAAATAGAGATGGTATATTTTACATGACATTATATTCATATATATATATCAATTTTTATGTATTCTCAATATTATTTATTGTCTGTATTTGTCACAAAATAACAATAAAGATCGTTCTAACATGTTTAGTCCCTAGCTTGCTTTCTCGTGTCTGGAGGCAAGCTCTCCACTCTATAAACTACTGGTAAAGTCCAGCATCCAAATTTAAGTCAATCTCCCAGTTGAGCTCACCCTTAACTTTCTTTCTTTTTCTCCTTCAACTTTCATGTTTTCTTTCATTGTTTTCTTCCTACAGTTGATTGGCTGGTATTCCCGCTCATCAGATAAGATAGTTATTTCTCTAAGTGCACATACAATGGATTACTGAATATTTTAATTTTTGTTAACTTTAATTAACGAATTATTATGTGACTCAAATTCTTATTATCAACGACAGAAATCTGACTCATTTCTTTAATTATTATAAGTACATTTTTATCTCGTTATCACTAATTTTACTTTTTCCCTATAATTAGAATATAATCTTTTTTCTAATTATTTTTAGTTCCGTATTTAAAAGATAAATCTTTTAATTGTACAATTATTTTTTATTTATTTACTATTACCTTTGTATATATGTGCTTGCATCCACACACATACATATCATAAAGCATTTATATTACATTTTAAACACTAAGAATTTCTTTTAGATATAAGCAATGAGAATTTTTTTTCTTTGTAAATAGTTAGTAAATAATTCTATAAAAATCTTTTACATATGGTAATTTTAAAATAATTTAGGATAAAAAATATTTATTCATTATTATATTTATTTCTTTTTTAAAAGGAAAAAAAAAGTAGCTATATAATGTTATTCAGTGGGTATTATTTACGGTTTTTCTATAGATGATTGTTGAAGAGATCTGCATGTATTTAAAGGACTTTTTTTTACAATCATTTATACTTTTATCAATATACAATAGATTTCTTTACAAAAAAAATTATTAATTTAAATCTCCTGTCAAATTATACGCTTCAGTTCATTTTCATTTTTAAATAATTGATTGTTAATGACTAAAATTATTCTAGTAATATTATAGTATTAATATTTTATGAACTATAATGAAGTTTTAAGATGATTTAATTACCAACTGCCTTGCAAAATGAGATAAAACAAATTACTAATTAAATTATGTTAGTAGCAAAAATCTTATTTTATTCTTTACCGCGTTATGAAATACACACACAATCATATTATATATAAATAAATTTATTTTGCAGATTGAATGAACCAAGAATATATAAAATGATTTTTAAACGTCTAGTAAATTAAGTACAAGAAAAACACAATATGATGGAAGACTAATGATATCTTTATTTAACTATTAGATCAACGACTGTAATAATTTATGCAGATGAAATTATGTAAAATTTGATCAGAGTATAAAGTGGTATTACGCCATTTACATGGAATAAAGTCTTCATTCACTAAAAAAAAAAAATTAAAATAATATTTATTTATAGCAGTGTGAAATTGTCAGTTTAAATGTCTTGTAACATTACTTATAGTCTGCTTATGGTATGGGGTGATTGTGAGCCTTTTGCAATCAATTATTAATCTACACACTTTTTATAGATGTATAATTTTTCTGTATTATTAATGATAGCTCAAATGTAGATGAAATTCATTTGAAAGTTATTGCCTTCAGGGATCTGTATATAAACTAATATAAATTTGTGAATAAATGATACAATATAAAGAATGAGATCATAGGTACATTAGCTCCAATCATATTTAAGCGTTCAATTAATTAACATCACAATGCTGCACTATTACTATTAATATTTTCATCTATTAACTTAGGGGTTATTAAATATGAGGCATGGCTTTCTTGTTTGATTGTTTATAGTGATTTGAGGATAACTTAATGTTATTAATGAAATTGTGTTAATATATATATATATTGAACATGATTGAAATCCGATGAAGTTTTAATCTTCACTAAACTTAATTTTGTTAAAACATTTAATGTTTAAATTTTTATTATTATTTAAAAAGAATACGTGTATAAAATACATTCAGTATTATCGATTTATTTTAAAATAATTTTCTTATACCGCTTGTTTTTACTTTAAATCAATTAATTAAAAAACAAGCAACCTAGCTAATTACATTCCTGTGGCTTTTATTTTAAAGAGTGGAGATTTGATTTTTGTGTAGTTGTTTTCGTTTCAATAATCCCTGGGTAGAATTCTTAGATAGATTGAGTGGGAGATTAATATTTGCCCTGCCTAAGGCATACATATTGGACAACAAGGAAAGTGTTTTGCGGGAAATGGAGCAACATATAAATAGCCCCAAAAATTTGGAGGAGTTAATTCATTATTCATAACTAGATGAGCTGTTCCTCAAGTGAAAGTTTATCTCAATGGACATTTAAATTCTTAAAGGAAATTTGCTGTTATTTAAATCCTTTTGTTTGCAACAAGATGAAAAATTCTATACGTGTTACCACCACCCGAATGGCTTGCTAACTCAACAAAAGACGGATCCCTAACTTCCAAATTTGCTCCAGTAATGCCTTGAACATCCAGAAGAAGCCGGAACATCTTTACATCTACCTTGCCACTGTCTAAAGACCTGAAAATGAACTAAAATAATAGTGCACACTCTACGTGAACATTGCTTTTACCGAAAGGTAACTATTTTCTTTTTTATTCTTCCCAGGGTAAATTAATTCTCATTAAATCTCCACTCAATCTAATCATAAATGTGTATTCCTAATTTATATGGTCTCATATTTAATATTTGCTGTGTTTTCTAATATTTTGTCGTGGGTCTTGGAATCTTAGTTTTAAGATTCCAAGTTACTGTCAATTTTTGTTTATTGGAGAGTGACGAGTGAGTTTTCTATTTTTATGTAAGACTTTTATAAATACTTTGGCAGTCGTGCCTTTTAAATGCTTACCTGTAATTATGTTAATATTCAATAATTAATTTTAAACTCTGTGTTTGCACTTTTGCAAACCTCCAAAATCTTTTGGCTGATGACTTTATTGTCTAATTTTCCGCAGGTGGGGATTTCGTTTCTTATATCTCTGAAGGCGGAAATTAGAATTGTTTTTCTTTGTAATTTTATAAGTTGTCAGCAGGAAGATAATATTTATCCCTTTTTAAATTACAGGTGCACAATACTTTCATCCTGCCAAAGTATTTAAACTTTTAATATTTTCATACTCATGTGCACTCTCCGATAAATTTCTGTTTGTATTCATTATGTGTGCTTTAAATTTATCAGAGCGTGTACTCAGAATTTGTTTGTAAGTTTATTTTCTTTAAATGCTGGGGCAGACGTAACTGTTTTTCTAATTATTTACTTGTCCCTTATTGAGACTTTAATTATTAATTTTAAAATAATTTTCGCCAATCGTTTGGCTGGGATTCACCAGTCTTAATTGTTTTACTTCATTTCAGTCATGTTTTATCGGTTGTTCTTGAGGTGGATCAATCACCGTTATTTTAAATGTAGTAATAGGTGCAGCTCATACCGATATAAGGACATTCGGGGTCTTACCAAATTTTGGATCTTGAAAAGCTCATCGGCGCTGGTGGCTTTGATCTATTTCAAGGACATATTGTTAAAGTATCTGAGGGTGAGAACCAATGTTTGAGTGAATCCTCTGCTGAATGAAATTTGCTTCCTCCCTTTTAAATTTGTTTATTAGAGAATCAGTAGATCTGCCAGAGCATTGCATTTAGTCTTTCTGGTACATGCCTGAGCTAATCCTATTTGTTAACTTATAAACTTTTCTTATAAGTTATTCCTCTCTGAATAAAATTTTATTAAATATGTTTAAACTTAATTTGGCTGACGTTTGTCTTTGTGCTTTTGTCTCAATAGTCCAAACAATTTAAGATCTCTTGTTTCTCTCTGAGTCTAGTTGGCGCAAACCATCATCATCATCTATTCTGATCACAGTAAACAAATTTTCCAGACACGTAGTGGTTTGGTGGCGCCCTCTGTATCAGAATAGATTGATAGACGAAAGTAAAAGCTTTCATCTGGCACAATATATATATATTGTAACAGATTAAATATGTGAACCATGCCATATCCTGAATCATAGCCTAATTATTAATTATTGATCACCATTTATTTGTAACAGAATAAAAATATGAACCAAGGAAGAACAATTCTAATTTAATATTGCCTGTGAATTGGGGCATCATTTGTAACAGAATAAAAATAATAAACTAAGCTAAAGTGAATATCAATCAATGAATAACAATTCAATACTTAAATTAATATAACAATGATAATAATATTTTTATAATCTCCTAAATTCCAATAGAGTTTAGAATGGATAGAAAACAAATAAAACATTCCTTCAAACTATCCTAAAATATAAGCATTATTTGCAATAAGTTAAATATAAAGCAATAAAAGTAAATATCACTGACTTATAAATAGCAGTATATACCTTCTATATAGATCCCTTATAATAGAATGAAAATAATGACAAAGAATTACATTTCAATATTTGTTATGAATCAACACACTGTTTATAATAATACTAACTTGTACCAAAAGTCAAACATTATTTATATTTCTATTTAAACAAAATAATTCATGGATAGATAAAATAATCTTAATATGCCCTACAAGTTTACAATATCATATCTAACAAAATATATAATTTAATAACTGATTTCTAATTACAACTAAATATAATAAAAGTACTACTAATTCAATCTTGCTATTTCACTAATATCAATATACACTTATTAACTAAGTCAATTATAATAAGTTTAAATACTTAATAATAATACAAAATCAGTTAACCTAACATATCTTTCAATTTTCCTCAACTTAATATATTATAAAATAAAATCATTCTATTAAATAACCTTAACATTTTTAATATCAAATCATAGCAATATATAAATAAATCCTATTTGATGCTTATTCCTACAATTGACAAATCATATCCAATTACTTCTCAGTTTATTAAAGCTAAGTTATTAAAATTTTAGATTATAACTGTCAAAGTATATGATTGTTAGATTTATTATAATCAATATTAAAATTTAATATTTAAACTAAATTTATGATCTACACTATCAAACTTAAAGTTTTAATAGAATAAAATATATTACTATTACCAGCTTTATAACTGAATAATATTATCATTTTTATGGCTGTATATTAATTAGCTTAATGTAATATTCCTTTTAATCAATATTGACCTAACATAAAATATGCAAACATTTCATTGCAACAATCTCTACTCATCTTCAATAATAATTTTATTTGTACTTTTATTAATCATCAAGTGAATTCATATATCATTTCTATTTTACTATATTATTTGTTATTAACAAAATAATTATAATAAGCTTCTAATTACTTATTGAATATTTAAGAACAATCATTAAATTTATTACTGTATAAAATATATATCTAATCAGATAATAATCATTAAATTAAAAAAAATGATATGTAATTACACTTTTTTACCCATCCTGTGTTATGGCTGCTAATGAATTATATGGTATTATGAATTACCGAATATCATTTCATCAAAATACAATTAACCAATAAATTTGCATTGTAAAATTGAATGACAATCAAGCAAATTTAATTATTTTTAAATTAATTCAAAATTTATTAACAATTAATATAAATTAAAATCAAATATATATATGGCAAATAAACATTAAAAATATATGCATATAACCAGATTATGCTTTAAGCAATAAGATTTCAATTGGCATTAACATCATATTTAAATAGGTAATTGTACATCAATCTCCATTTATTAGATATTAAATACAAACACATGTTTATGCAACACAAATGTTGTAGAAAATATACTTTCCAAAATATAAAAGAGTTCAATAAATATCTTTCTATACTTCATATAAAAATGTAGTTAATCAATATATATATATATATATATTATACCTGGCACACCTCTACCCCATTTTAACTTTTGGCATGCATATCAAGCATGAAGTGATTGTACCAACATAGTATATATATATATATTGTACTGGGCACAACTCTACCTCATTTTAACTTTTGGCATACATATCAAGCATGAAGTGATTGTATCACCTCAGGGTGAAATCTCAATAATAATTTTAATAGAAATATAAATTCTATAAGTTAATTTATATTAATACATTATTAATTAGGCAATATATTGAACCATGGTTGATTATTCCATTACCATGTCAACAGATGTCAAAAGGTTAATCACTGTATCCTTGACTGGAAGGATATACAACCCCCAACCCATTACATAACACACCACTTTCTAAGGCCTGATAAAGTCATATCCCATTATGCTATGCTCATTCCTCCTTTATTTCAGGTTATATAAAAAGCAATTTTAAAGCCGCTGTCAGAAATATATTTACTTTATTATATTTTTAGTAAATGGAAGAAAATAAGTATAACACTCAACAATAAAATGAGTTATAAAATATTTATTACACATATCAATTAACATTTCTTAAACCCCATTATCTCACCATCAATTGAACAAATAAAACAAAATAAGATACTATTTAATCTGTTTTCCCTTAATTCATAAAAATGTTTGGATGAAGTGGTCTGAGTTCTATATACACATATATATATTAGGCAATATAAAAAGCAATTTGATATTAAATATTCGGTCATATACATATGCTCATTTCTGCATTCATTCCACGGTTTAATAGTATTTTAAAATCATGCATTTTAAATTAAATGTGGAAGAATGATTAACTTAAAAAATCCTGCACTTAGAAGATAAATGATTTATCATACATGCACTACCGAAATATAAATTAGATCTTTGGCATAATTAGATTTTAGACATATTATGGCTATATAATACAAACAGATAAGTAATATTTAAGGAAATAATATTAAGAGATTAAAACAAATTTTACCCTCCAGTGTCTTGTGACTTCATCCAGACTTGGGGTCTCTGAATGTGCTATACACATCTGTTTATCAGGGTGGCAATGACTTCTTTCTTTTCACTACATTGATCTGGCAATCTTCATCATCAATATCTGCTGGATGGGTGCACTGAAGTGGGATTCTACCCCATAATTATCTCTCTGGTTGATGTAGAAATGGTCTTCATCTTGAGTTTTGTTTACACTGTGGCAATCAGATGAACACAGCTATTTACTTCATTAAAAATGAATTCAGTAGAGACTTGGCTCTATGCTCTTTCTTAACAGTTTATATCTTCTTCTAGATTGCAGCCTGGATATGAGGTGAGCGCAGCATATAACTGGAAGTGACAGGAGCTTGTTAGCACCACAAGATTTTGGCAACACCAATCTTCTCAGTACTGACTATAGCTATCACCATTCAATTATTAGGTCAGTACTCCATAGCAATGGTATTCTGCACAAGTAACCTCTGCATTAATTTGAAGTCATGAAATATCTTCAGTGACTAAAATATAAGGCTAGTTGGCCTGCAACGATCACACAATATATTCGAAAAAGCTTAGATTGCTCTGAGAATCTCTCTGGTTATACCTTGGAAGACTGGGAAGAATACATCTGACTTGGAATAATATGACTGCAAGAACTCTTAATATAACTACTACTATTGTCCTGCATCTGATAAACAGTATATATAGCATCTCCATTACATAGTTAATTTGATTACTCTCTTTGAATAATTGACTCAAACTTCTATCTTGGTGGCTAATTGATTTAAAAGAATTCACATAGCTTTCTTTTAAAGAATGTTAGTTTTAATTAATTTTATATATTATTTTTAATTTAGTTTTATCTGGGCGACTCTGACTACTATACTGATAAAAAAATATTTTACTACAAATTAAAATTAAACATAGTTAGCTATACAATAAATAAACAAGATTTTTTTATATCTACATTGGTGTCTGAATTCTTTGAACTCTTCTGTTTGTAAAAATAAGAGTACAAAGCAGGATGGCCATTAATACATGTGTATTTTTATATTTGGTAAAACAATGGCCACCTGACTTTTCTTAATGCAATAATATAGAAAATATTATGATTTAAAAATAAAGTACAGACACATTGGAACATTTACAATTACTTTTTAATTATTTTATATATTTTTATTTTCTTTTTAACATGTTCCAACATGTAAACAACTTTTTACAGAAAAAAATAAAAAAAATATATAAAATTATATATGTAGGATCAAATATGATAGTGCAAAAACTGTTTATTAAATTAAATGATATTGATAAGTTAATGTGGACTATTACTTCTGAAGATAGTGAGAAGCATATAAAATATCTTGATCTGATTTTATGGAGAGAAGGTAATAAAATTAATAATAAAATTGTGTTGAAACCATTATCAATTAGAAAAGTTGTACATCCAAATTCAAATGTTCCACTTACCTATAAATTGGCTGGTTTTAGGATATTTCTTTTTAGAAATAATGTTTTGTGTAAATTTTAGAGTGATAAAATGGTTAATATTGAAAGATATGTTAATGATTTATTGGGTGTGGGATATAGTAGAAAAAATATTTTATGTGCACTATATAGGTTTAGAAATAGATGGAGAAGAGATAATATGGAAAAGAGAAGGTGGATAGCATTGCCTTATGTAAATGATATTGTTTGTAATAAGATTACATCATTGGCATCTGCTTATTTTAATGTTGCATTTAAAGTGGGTGCTAATACTGGAAGGTTAGTTATTAATAGTAAAGACTGTATTAATAAGATCAACAAATATAATATTATATATAAAGTGGTATGTCATTGTGGATATAGTTATATCAGGGAGACTAAATGTGCATTAAAAAAAGGATTATGGAGCATGAATTATTATATAATAAGTTATGTTATTCTGTGGGTAAATATAAATCTGTTTTTGTAGAACATGCAGTGATTTGTAATGGCGAATTCTGCTTTGATAGTTTTTTTTTATTTGGCATATGGAAAATGATTTGAAGAAAAGAAAAATTAAGCAGTCATATTTTATAAATAGTACAGATAATGTATTGAATAAACAATGTAATTGTGTTAGTATTCACCATTTAGGGAAAGTATGTAATTCACGTGGGAATGTTACTGATATGAGAGTTTAATAAGCTTTAAATATTAATGTATTGCTACTCAAGATGGTGGAATATGCCGTAAGCTGGCTATAGCAAAGGATATCAATCTTCAATTTTATATAGATATTTTGAAATTTTTGTATTTTATTCTAGTGGATTTATATATATAAAACATATTTCTGGTTAAGGAGAATTACTTTTAACCTGATAAAGGATGGATACTATTTTTTTACATATTTGTAAAAGACTATAATAGTCAATTTATGTGCACTTCTAAGTTACACTGATATTGTCAAATAAAGCACTTAAAATAATTATGATTCAGGAAAGTGGAAAAGATGGCAAAACATTTATTACAACTGATACAAAGTTATAAAAGATAAAAACTTATAATAGTTTTTTTTTAAAAGTCATTTATATTGCTTCTTTTAGAACATATTTTTCATTTTGAGAATACTAAAATTTAACAAGAATAATCAAATATACTTTCCTTTCATTGACTCAATAGCTTTTCTTTCCAATTCACAATCATAATTTTATATATCGTTATTGTACTAGTTTGCAGAATTTCAGATATTCACTTCTTAATGAGTCATTTTTAAATATTTTCAAAAACTTACTTTTTTATATATATTACCTTAATGCACTTCTAAATTTACTTGTCCTCGCTATCTTTGTAGCAATTCTTAATAGAGATCTGTTAGCTTGCCTATTGACCTCAGTAATGTCTAAATGATCTTCAGTCTATCAACTATTAGTACTACCTTTTATTAATACTTTCATCTTCTAATTTTTACATTAATATTTATCTCAATAATTAATGAAAATGTCCTGAATTCTGAATGGAATGTATTAAAAACATTACAATATTGAAAAAAAAAAAAATTTTATTAAAATATAATCCAAATATGTTGTATCTTCATTTGATGTTTTTATATTAAATTTTATTTATCATTTGTTTCAGAATATAAATATATGATATACAATTTTCCTTTTTCTCACAATTTCATAAGTTTATGTCTTTTTTTATTTTTGTCACTTTAACCAAATTTGCCCTTTACACTTTTATATAACTAATAAAAATATTTTTTGGTGTTACCAAATGCCTTTTGTATATCTGTATAAAAATTCTGTCTTTCTTCATCACATTAATAACTTGGCCTTTAGATTTATGAAAATAAGATTTATCAATATTTTTTCTAGTGAAAAATTAAAAACTTACTGTTGCAACTGAACATACTTCTAGTTAGGTTAACAGTGATCTTTTTAATGTAAGTTAAATAATTCTACATTCAGATAAAGATTTTTCAGTTTTATTGCTTATTTTGTTGTTGTCAGTAATAAATTTAAGATTCGTTTGTAATGCTTTACTGAAACTATTAGAAAGCAGAATGTTCTAATTAGAGTTATTTTTTGGGGGCAAAAATGAACTTTATTAGACATCAAAAGATTTTTAGAAACCAAATATATGAGCAACATGTTGGTAAAAGTTACAATTGAGATATATTTTTGAGTGGGTAAATGTTCTAAAAAGAGAATTTAGCAAAGTAGCATCAAGATTTCTAGCAATTAAAATATCTAAAAAGAAATTTTTTTATTATTTTCAATTTCCAGGTAAACTTTATATCAGAATGTAATTCATTCATCATGAAAAAATATAATGAATCAATTTCATGTAGCCATATAATAAACGCATTATTTATATATCAGAGCTAAATAGAAGATATTTTATTAATTGCATTCAGTATTTTGAAAAAAAGATCAGCAATTGCAGGGGATATTAGAAAGCCAAAGAAAAGCAATCTTACTTGTTTATATTTTTGAAAACGGTAAGTAAAAAATGTATTCTAAAGATAATGTTGTGCCAGTGATGTAATAAAATCATGTCGATTTTTATATTGTGCTATAATATATACTAGAACCAAATAAACAAATCCCAGACTTCAAAATAAATTGAGCTTGGAAAGCATTATATTTTTAATAATGAAAATAGAATGTGCTGTTTTTTTTTTTTTTAAAAAATTCTATTCGAAATTGTTATCTGTCAACAGGTAAGAACATTGTATAAATTTTGAATTAAATGTGTGGAAGAACCTATAAAACAAACAATAGGTCTTAATGGTATATCATCGTAACATTTTGGGGTAATGTATAACAATCTCTAGTAAAAATTTTAATTTTTAAATCTTCATCTATGAGGGAATATTTGATAAAAGTTTTTTCTTTTCTATACACATCAGTGTATCTCTATCAATTTTTTTATATGAGATGTCATTTAATAAATTGAAATTGTTCTGGTTGTAATATCAAGCAACAAGTACAACAATCGAAGTGAAGCGTTGGTGGCCTAGTAGTTAGCAAAGCTGCCCTGGCCCGGGTTCACGTCCCGGTCGCATTTGACAGATGTAAAAAAAAGGGACAACAATCGAATTATTTTTATCTGTTGAGATAATGACATAGACTTTTTTTAAAAAAAAAAACAGCGAGGAATAAACATTTTCATCTGAATAAATTATTATTTGGAGACTTCATAATTTTTAAAACTGCAAATTTTAAATTTAATAAAGATCATCTATATTTTATGTCACAATCATTATTATCAGCTGGAATATATTAAGGAATAACAGCGTAATTAAGAAGTGTCTCCAATAGGGAAATGTCGATTGAAGAAAGCTGACATCTAAATATTTTTTTTACAACCTGAAAGCTCGTAGAATTAATAATAAAGTCAGTTTACTTTTTATTTAACAGTTTTAATTTGTGAATTTGTTCTAATACTCTCAATATTATCAAAAATAAACAATAATGCTATAAGGATAATTTTTCCAATGTTAAATATTTATTTAATTAAAAACAGTCAATAAAACATAAAAACTTAATAAATTATTTTTTTCATAATATCATGAAGAAATTAAATTAAAATATAGCTACCAGCTTTCGGTAAAGTGTTAGCTAATTTATTCGAACGAGAATGTAAAGATTATTCCCAACATGCGTATCGCCATTTGATCTTCTACAATGGATATGAAAATAAGATCACACAATAATTTAGCTTTTTGAACAAAATGTATTTCAAAAGCTTTTAAACTTTAAACATTAATAATATTATGATAAAAACTTTCATCTTGATGAAATTAAAAAAACAACTTTCTTTTCCATATATATTGTGTTAAAAACTTGATGCACTCTATCACAGTTTAACTAAAGAAAATCTATACCCACAAACATATACTTTAGTATTAATTCCCATTATCATCCTTCTCATACAGGCAGGATTTTCGGTAGCCAAAACTTTTTATGAGAGCACATTGATTGTCTGCTAATGACTATCTTAGTCAAGAAATAACTCTAAATGTATTCTAATTTCTAAAGATTACGGTATACATGCTGTACACAAGTTTTATACATCTCTAACAATAAGAAAAATAGTAAATTTTAAAAAAAATATCTGAATGTATAGTAATTTTATCTTACATTAAAGAGGTTAGTGCTAAAATCAGTAAAAGATGATTTAGTTACAGCATTAAGATTTTGTTTTGCGTTGGCCAAAAAATATGGTATTTTTTTAGTAAATCTAAAAACCAAGTCCTTTGAGAACATCAAGATATCTATAATATTCCATATTTCTGATATCCAAGAAACTGTATTGATCAATCAAAAAGCTTTTTAAATATTGATCACACCCTTCATCTTCATAACATTGATATATTAGTTATACTGGAATAGTATTAGTTAAAAGAGAGTCTGTTTGTGCACTTCATCAATATTCTACTTATGAGTGGTAAAGGATTTTGGTCAACTAATTATGTTTCATTCAATAATGGCAGATTCTCATTACTTATAGATCTAGTATTTTATTCACCAACACTTCACCACACACTAAAAATTCACCTAGTTCCCTCTCCTCTCTCAGACCATGCAACAATAATGGCCATTCTTGATTTAAATTATACATACCATGTAAATACTACACAAAATAACTATATGAATTTTATTACATAAAAGAACAACAATTTTTATTCTCAGAAATTTACATTTTATTAGTTAAATGAAACAGCTTAGAAATAGACCCTGTACAAAAATGAATATCATACATTCAAATAATATTACATACTATAAACTATGTCACAAGAACCATTACACCACCAATAAAACTTCTGGCTCTTGTTGATGAATTACATAAAAGGATAATACATATACCTGAACTACATAAAATAATCATTTATTAATTAAACTAAAAAAAACTTACAAATCCACATGTGATATGTTAAAAGAATGTGTTACTACAAAAAAGACTCACAACCACATATCTAGTTCAGACAAAATATTCAATGGGCACTAGGCCAACAATCTGAAACAGGAGTTCCTTCAGCATTAGTGACAGGAGATGTGGTTGTCACAGGTGATAATATGCTAATAGCAGTCTACAAACACTTTAAGAAAATACTTTAAAATGAGCCAGTATTCAAACTATCTTTTAGCCATTTTGAATACTGGATAATCCAGAAATATTCAAAACTAAAAATTTTATACAAAATTTGAAGAAGATGCAAGATTCATGCTATCCAGTACCACTGGGTATACCAAAGCTTGGTTTTGTATACTTAAGCCAGTTTACTTCTATTTATTTTGCAGACATAGATAACTTTCTTTCAAAAGGGATATATCATATTCAGGATATATACCCTATAGCAATCATTCCATTTATGAAGAAACAAACTTTGCTCTGTACAATGCAAAACATAAGGCCAATATTTATGAGCCCATTGGGTATTAAATTACTTGAAACAGTTATAAAAACAAAATTAAACCACTATACCTTTGTCATCATAGGCACAATTTGCTAAAAAAGGTTCATCAACAGGACAAGAAGCTTTTGTATTCAAAACTGCCATTGATACAGTGTGAAATGCAAAAAATATAGCCCAATGGCAGTACAACTGGATACAAGGACTGCTTTTGATTTGGTACCAATTGACACATTCATAAAAATAAATAAAAAAAAAAACATTACCAAAATGAATATTATATTTGTTCACAAACTTGCTAATAAATAGAAAAATATACATAATTCTAAATAAGAAAGTATCCCTTCCTTTTAATCTACATCAATCAATCTCACAAGCATCTATGCTTAATGCATTGTTAATCACCACATATCTAAATACAAATGGATAGAGATCTATATATTCACACTTGGTCTATGCTTAATGCATTGTTAATCACCACATACCTAAATACAAATGGATAGAGATCTATATATTCACACTTGGTCTATGCTTAATGCATTGTTAATCACCACATACCTAAATACAAATGGCTAGGGATCTATATATTCACACTTGGTCGTAATATAACCTGCATTGCTATATGAATGATATAACAGTTTTTCTAACAAGTAAAAACAAATATAAACATTAGCTGATATATTACATGAATACACTTGCACATATAAACTAGAATTTAACTTTGATAAAATGTGCATGGTGTATATATATATATATATAGGCAAAATATGTACAAATCCATTTCGGGGTAAATCTACAGCCTATTTAGGATTCCCCTTTCACTTGAATTACATAAATATGTGAAAGCAAATACAAAACAAACTAATTCAAACAACAGAATGGACCATAGCCTCCTTTTCAAAATCATATCATTCTCTATACTCAAAAGTATCTCTTATAAATATGCTGATTATTGCAAAAATTATTTATTATACACTAATTATAGTCTTCATAAAATATCCTTTAAAAACATTAAAGATTTATTCACTGTGTAGAAAAATTTTATGGGAAAAAAAAATAGTGGCCATCTCACTCAAGCAAATACAGTAGCAAGGTAAACGGATTAAAACTACATTCTATTTATATATTTACAATACAAAAATTATTCATCTTATATCATCCATAATGAGAATATACCCATATTTAGAAGTCAATCTTAAAATAACACCTACAGACAAACCTCTTCCATACACAAAATATCTGAATACAATCTTAGAACCTATTAAATCAATATCTAACTCAGACATAACTTTCCCTCAAGACAAATGGCACTACTGGAATACATATGTATTTCTACACACAAACATAAATTATAACTTAGACTTGCCAATGCTAGCCATTAATAATAAGCAGCTAATATATAGATTTAAATATTGGACACTTGAGCCTAAATGTTTTGATTTTCTACTCAAAATGAACTTGTGGTTATTACTAACATTATATTTCATGAGATATAAGAGAAACATACTTACCATTGACACTGAGTTGTGCCACAGATCAGAAGAGAGCCAAAAACATATATTCTTGGAGTGTAATAGCCTACAATACCCTCAATCTTATATTACAAACATTTATCAGTAAAAGAATGCCACTATAAGTTTAATTATAGTCTTTTTCAAATGCCTGCTTTACAGAAATAAGAAGTATAACATTTATACTATAGGCATTATAGTGCACAAGGTGTACTTATCTTTACAATAGTAATGCAAAAAATTTTAATACCTTTAAAATCGAATTAGATACAATAAAACCAAGAGATAAAAAAATCACCTCATTAGACATTTTAGCAGCTACTTGGTTACTTGTCCATCAGTGCTCTAACCTCTAATGAAATGTATTTTTTGGTTCCTATTTTATTGTAAATATTTTTAATAATGCTATTGAAAATACTTATTCCGGTATTCTTTGATTAATTTTGTATTATTATTTTTCTTTCAAACTGAAATATCTGTATACATATTCCCATTTAAAACGAAATATATGTAGATATATATTTCCTTGAATAAAGTTCATTCTAAAACTAGAAACAAAAATTTAAACAAGTGTGAGTTAACATCGAGAATGTGAGCTTTAAGAAGGTCTATTATTTTATATCTTTCTTTCCTTCTAACAACATTTTTAGAAAATTAGTTGACGAAACAAAAAAAAAAATACAAAAACTTTTAATTGAACAACTCCTTGAAAAAATATTTAATAAAAAAGCAAATTCACATAAAGTTTTATTATTACTTGATATCGTAACTTTTCTCCAGGACACCATAAATTTACACGAGTTGTTATTGAAATATTGGCAGCCTTATCCTTCAGACTTATATATATAATTTTCAATTAATAAATAAAATTCTGCTAGTAAATATAATCCTCAATTGATATATAAAATTCTGCAAATAAAAATAATTCTCAATCGTATTTAAATAACATTTTTTAAATATTTTGTTGATTTAAATTTTATCTCTATTGCCAAGAGTATTTATAAATAAAATCTAAAAATATCTTAAAATTAATATTTGTTTTTCAATGAAAGTCAATGTATGGTAGAATATCACTAAATTATTTTTGCTTAATAGTTTGGTGAATTACTCCCCGAACCGGGTGATTTTCCTTTTTGGCTGCTTATAAACAGAAAAATTGTAATACAAAGATTGTCAAACTTAAATTAAGAATTTTTTTCTAACTATTAGAAATATCACATGATCACCATTTTTTATGCTTGCACATAACTGTTATTAATACAGGCAAAACTCTCCATACAGTAGGGCCACTCAGTGCTAGTCAGAGTAATCAATGGATGCCAGAAGGCTTGTGCATAAAATACCTATCTAGTGCCTACTTATCCAATAATCCCAGACTAGTTTCTGGCTTATGGCCTGCATCAGTGAGCTTGTGGCCTTCATCAGTGAGGAGCCTTAGATCTAAGGCTCCTCACTGATGAAGGCCACAAGCCAGAAACTAGTCTGGGGATATTGGATGAGTAGGCACTAGATGGGGATTTTATGCACAAGTCTTCTGGCATTCATTGATTATTTTGGCTATCACTGAGTGGCATTTCTGTATGGAGAATTTTTCCTGTGTTAATAGCTATTAGAAATATATTATATTGTACCATCGACAAATAGATGGTCCAAAGATATTGGCATTTAAAATATTTAAAAGCTAAAAAAGAAAAAGTATATTTAAAGATCTTTTAAATTGACACATTTTAATTTTTTTTTTAGTTTGTGTAATTTTTTTATTTTAAAATGTACAATGAAAGTTAAATTTTTCATTCATATGTAATTAAAAATAAAAGTTAAAATTGGGAAGTAAAAAAAAGACATGCAGATTACTAATCCAGGTAAGCAAAAGGAATTCCAAAAGCACAAAGATTACAATCAAGAAAATCTTTCTAACTCTAATTAAAGATGGTGAAAATGATTTAATAAAAAAAGAACTTTGTTACAGAAAGCTAAAATAAATATATAAGATTATAAAACCTAAGCTTCATGATAATAATAACGTGCATAAGTTTCAAAACTGGATCGAGGTATAAAAAAGAGGACAATTTCGATCTGGGTCTTTTCATTTATCTTTGGGTTACATGGCTTAGAGTTGGAGATTTCTGCGAGCATAATATGTGGCAGTAATATACTTCTGCACAGGTACGCCAGTTGCTAAATGAAGCTGGCATGCAAGAATGGAAATAAAACCTCATGAACACCAAAACAAAGAGGTTACCATGACTGAGTTTTTAGCTCCAGCTATAGCAAGAACCGATAATTAAAGATGCCAGCAGGAGAGACCAATTATAATTTCTAGGAGCTTGGGATCCCATAAATCTATACAAACTTACTGGTAAGTTAAGATTATTTATATCCCGATTGTGACTAAATTAAGCATTTGCAAACAATTCTTAAAAATAAGCTTAAAATAATCCCAATAGAGACATTAATTTTCTTATTAAAGAGACTTTCATTTAAAGAACTTTCTAAAAGAAATTTAAGAAGTGGACATTGTTTATAAAATTGTTTTAATTACTCTACCTAATTATTTGATTCATATCTGGATTAGCGTGTGTGCTCTCCAATTTTATTTAACTAATTTATCTTAAAATGTTTTAATTTGTTAGAATAAAATATTTTGCTTTTATCAATCTTTTCATTGTGTGTTATTAATGTTAGTTATTAAATTTATTAATGTTAGTTTATTAAGATTTGAGTATATAATTTACCTTTGCCAATATTTGTTGACTAAGCTCTGGGAATAATATTCTCTAAAAAAATAAATAAAGTTACGGGGAATCATAACTCCGACCTTTTCATTATGTCAAAATTATAGAATATGAAGGAGTCTAATGACTATGGCACCCTCTTATAAATTAAAACTAACTTTGTCGGCAATTCTTGTTGTAATAATTAGTAGGCCAGTTAATCAGGAAATATAGCTATGTTTTTAAAAATACAAACAAGATATTTTCTTAGCCATAGCTTGATTAATTTTCACTTTATAGTGTGTAAAAAAGGGCCTACCAGGATCTATTAAAATGTGAAGAACATTGCAAGATCAATATAAATACATTATATAAATATTATATCAATTAAACATAAGCCAAAAATCATTATATAGTAAATATTATTTCCAATAGTAGCAACTTGGGGAAATAATTGAATACCAAATATTTTCTAAAATTTTGAAAACTAGTATTTTATTTTAAACTATTGTTATTAATTATATGTTGAAATATTTCAATTATCTACTTACTATTATTTGTTAAATTTTTTTAGAAAAATTTAAACTTTATGTAAGCTTTGTAAATACATACAACTATCAAAAATAGCACACAGGTTTGCAAACAATACATTGCTTCAAATAATATTATTCTCCTCTCTTCTACATGTTTTTTTGACATAAACAGTGACTATACTTAGCATGGGATTCTAACCAGAAATGTTTAGATTTGTAAATACTGAATTTAAAGTGACAGTTTATACCAACTAAACTACTCTATCAAAACCAAACAGTCAGTAAAAATTTAATTTATTTATCTATGAATGTTTTCCCGTGTTTTCTTGTTTCTTGATGCAAGATTAATGAATGGTTTCCAAACATTATAAAATATTGCATTGTGTTGACTTGCATGTATAATGTATTTAATCATGCAGTTCTGTTATTGTTATGTGAATAGAGAAGAACTTATAAAAGTTAATTAAAGTTTATTATAAAACTGAATTTTTATCGTTTTGTTAAAACAATAATATGTTTCAAAATTTTTGTAGTGTAAAAGTGAATGTACAATTGATGGTGGTTGAAATTAATTGAAGAATATGATATTGTTTGGTAAAAATTATTTCTGATAATAAATTTAAAAATTTATTTGGATTTTAAAATATTTTTTTATGTTTATAAGATATTTATTAATAAGCAATTATTAAAGAAGATTCACTAAGAAATTTTACTTTACATATCATACCATTTCCAACCCTCTTATACACTTACCAATATTATTCTTTACACCAAAACATTACATAAAGGAGGAAGAAGAAAATTTCACTTTACTATAATAAACAATTCTCTCAGAGTAAAATAATTTTGTTTAAAAAAAAAATTGGTCAGTTTAATTAATTGATCCTTGGACTTGATGGAAATTACAGTTTTGGATAAAGAAAAAAATTTGTTGGAGGCCCTGTAAAGATTACAGAATGTAAATTATTATAGCTATACATAATTCTTATAAAATACATGATGATTGTGAGGAAGTGTTATTTAAAAGGTCTTCATTTACACTTTCTCATAAAACTTAGAGAATTTTTTTTTCTCATAAAACTTATAATAATAGTTTGTGGTTTAAGAAAATTATTTTAATAAAAATACATTTTTTCTTATATGTTTAATATATAAAAATCTATCAATAAATTGAATAATTAAAATTTTTATTATTGGATATTTTTTCTATGGATGCATTGAGAATGATGTTTATTAACTCTATAATTAGACTTGCATAATTTATTCACTGTTAACTCTTCCCTCTTTTTTAATAAAAGACCCATTGGCAGATTCAATCATGTTTGAGCATTTTATTTTTACAATTAAACCTTTACTTTATAAAACATTTTGATAATCTTTATTTTATTTAGTACAAATATAAGTTTATAAATAAAAGACATTCTAAAATTTAATATTACAACTGTGCAAAATAGAAAAATAGAGTACTGAATTGAATATATAAATGGTAACAATGATTTTTTTATACTGGTTCTTAGCTTGCCTATTCATCAAAATTATTTAATAAAATAATTCTTAGTTGAATTTCATTTTTAAAATGGAAACAAATTTTACTTGAGTTATCATTTAAAAAAATGAAAATATGTCTTAAAATTTTAGATTAAACCTATCACAAAAAAATTCTTCACCAGCATTTATGAAAACAATTCTTATTAACCAGTATATACAAACATGTTCAAATAAAATCTAATTATAATCACATTTTTTTTGGGCTTAAGATGAATACTTTAAAAATATATTACATAAATAATTTTAAATATGTAAATAAATTATAGAAAATTACAGTTTTTTAAAAAATTCTAAAACAAATACACAAACTTATTATTGCTTCAGGCCAAATGACCTACTGATCAGAGATCTGTTATGACTTTTGTATTATGATACAATGAAACAGGCATTGATGGTTTACTTTTATGTCAAAATTTACATGAGTCTGTATAATACAAAAATTTTCAGATTTTTTTTAACAAATAATTTTAGTTCCAATTTCTACCACAAAAAATATGAATTGGTAAACTAACATTATAGATACTCACAAAATGACAAAGAAATGCTGAAGCTATAGCACTGCCATTATAACATTTATAAATGCATCAAAAATTGGTGACAATGTCATGACTGGCAGAAATCCAGTTAAACAAGTTGTTGAATAGAAAATTGTATTTATATAGTTATCTATCATCTACTATTATGTCATGAATTTTTGGAAATTTGAAACGGCATAAAGAAAATTAACTTGTCAGATTCATGATGGATTTTAGAAGTTGTATATTTTATTTAGCAACAATTTACACTAGAAATATTTTGCAAGAATAATTAAGATTTGATAAACATACAATCTTAACTTCATTTAATTTGATTAAAAAATTGGAATTGGATGAAGAAGGTAGATTATTTACCTTGGTTCTCACATAATTTGTATGGGCCTATAACAGCGCTTCTCAAACTTTTTCATTCATGACCCCTTTTTATCATTGAGATTTTTTCACGACCCCAGATATTAAATATAAAATAGATATAGAAATAAATATTCCCATAAATAATTTATTTTGTTGGTGAACAATATACATATGAAAATAAGTAGTTTTAGAATTTGTTTTAAGTATACAAAAATTAATGAAAGAAAATCATGTTTTAATGAGACGGATGTGCTTGTTTTTTGCTGCATAACAAATTAAATCTTGGTGAAATATTTGATACTGCTGGATGTAAAGCATCTTCACTGTTTTTCAGCATTGAGCGATATTTGGATTTAATGTACATTAAAGCTGAAAAAGTCATTTCACATAAGTATGTGGTGCTGAATGGCAGAATAACATTTAATGCCATTTCAGAAATTGTGGGAAATTCAGTCCTAGCTCTGATCCAGAATTCAGTCAAGGATTTTTGTGGAAAGTCAAGTTTTAAGTTTAAGCCACTCAATAGCTCAGAAAATTTCTCTTGGGCTTTATATGACAGGTGATTAATCTCATTAATGTCAATCAAAAATGGTCTTTGAATCCAAGATAACTTTTTGAAATCTAAATTTGATATAAAGTATTTACAAAATTGTGTTTCTAGGGTCTTTAATTGATTTATAATAATTTTTGCAATTAAAGTTTTACAATTATTTTTTTTCAATTATAAAATTGTCAGATAGTCAAAAACATTTCCAATGAATCATTTTCCACTGTATTCTTTCAAATTTTGATCTTTTTAATAAAACCTTCAATTTTATCATTCGAAGTAAAAATATTGCTATTTTTTCCTTGAAAAGACGATCATTTAGCTTCTTAAAAATATCAGACAAATAGCACAGTTTTAATAGCCATAAGTCATTTTGAAAAAGAATAGCAAGATCAGATTTTTGTTGGTTAAAAATACAATAATTTCTTCTAAAAATAACAATAATCTTCTTAAACTTTGCCTTCTTGACATTCATATTATTTCTGCATGTAATAATAAATTTTTGTATTCAGAGTCCATGTCTTTACAAAGATTTAAAAATAAATGGCTCTTAAGGGCATGGCTTTTAATAAAGTTTATCATTTTGACAGCATCTTGAAGCACATTGTTCAATTCCATTGCTAATTTTTTTGTGGAAAGGACCTCTCGATGGATCAGGCAATGTGTAAAAGTTATATAATTATTACCAGAAGCTGTAACAAATCATTTAAAACCAATATTTTCATCAGTCATTGCTTTTGCACCATCTGTGCATACTCCAAAGCAATTTTTCCATTCCAAATCTCCAGTTTTAAAAAAAATGTCTATTATATATTTCTTCTCCTCTTGTATGCTCTTCCAAAGAATTCTTCCTCAATGTTTTCTTTATAAATGTATCTGACATTTACTAATAACTGAGTTATTTTTGAAATATCAGTTGTTTCATCCAACTGAATTGTAAATATTGGGCTTTCTTTAAGTCTAGTAATAAGTTTCTCAAATTGATCATTACTAATTCCAGAAATGTTGACAAAGGAATTTTTCCGAATTTCATCACCATATTTACTTCTGTGAAGTATTTC
The DNA here is from genome assembly GCA_028023455.1 of Epiperipatus broadwayi. Lineage (NCBI taxonomy): Eukaryota > Metazoa > Onychophora > Udeonychophora > Euonychophora > Peripatidae > Epiperipatus > Epiperipatus broadwayi. The sequence goes on along the minus strand of JAQFVV010012439.1, from coordinate 6,059,517 downwards.
TACCATTTTAATAGCTGCAGGTAATATAAGATCTTCTCCAATGGTGTAAGGCTTTTTGTTTTTAGCAATCAGATATGAAACTTCATATGATGTGAGTAAATATTTTTCATTAACAATTATAAATTTCTCAAAATATTGTTTTTCTTTATTTGAAGTTTTTAACAGTCATTTGAAATATTCTTTTGGCTTATTGACATATGAAGGATGCTTGGATTCAAAATGCTTTTTTAATTTTGATGGTTTCATACTCTCTATAGACAAAACATTATTACAAATTAAACAAAGAGGTTGTTTATTACCATCATAATTGTTGAAAGTAAAGCCAAATTGGAGAAATATCTCATCATATTTTCTTTTATGCATTTTAGCTGCCTCTTTCTGATTATGAGATCCTGCTTGAAGAGACTTTATAGCATTGCCATCTGTGTCATTACATTTGGTATTCAAGTTCAACCATTTATCCATGGGTAAAAAGTATTTTTATCCTAAAATATAAATAAAATAACAGTACTTATTATTTAGCAGAGACACAAAGTGGCAGCCGTGTTTTTTGTTTAATTGTACAAAGCATATTTACTCCCATATATTCTATTTTTTAATATCCTCATATGTTTTATTTTTAATATTTAAAAAATATCAATAAATCAATTATAAATTACCTATTAAGTTTAAAAAATAGAAATATGTTTTTACTTGTTAATAAATAAGTACGCAATAATTTTCAAATAAAAAATAATTTTTTATAATAACTAATAGAATGATAAATTTTGAATAAAAAAGTGAGAAAAAAGTATACAAGCATTTTTATATATATAAAATAACATCTTTCATAATATTTATTCAAATAAATACTAACCTTAGTCAAGTAAAACAGTAAAATACAATATTTTATTGTTCTTGCGATGTGGACATTTGTTAAAATGAAAGTGAAACAAATAACTTGACTGGAAATGCATTATATAATCACAATGGTGCCAACCTTATTCTCGCCACTACAGCATATATTTTGATTCTGAAATAACTTATATGCTCAAATTGCAATGTGGTGCCACTATTATGATGCATTTAGTGTTATTTTTCAATATGTAAATATAATTTGCAGTTCAACATGGCCATCATTATGATTTTATAAGATAATGAAGAGATTGCGACTAATATTTCTTTAAATTCATGTATCTGAATTAAATTTTCGTGATCCCAACTTTTCACTTCGCAACCCACAGTTTAAGAAATGCTGGTCCATAAAAATAATATACCCAAGTAATTGGTCAATATTTATATGATAAAAAAGTATGCATATTTAAATATATTCTAGATGAATTGATATTTATTGATCAACATTTGGCAGCAACTTTTGTAAATCACTTATATGGAAAAAGGCTGGTGCATAGAATTGTCATTAACAATTGTTGAACATAGATATATGCTAACATATTATTAGGGCAATATTTCTAGAAAGATTTTCAGTTAGATATTAAAGGTTATTTCAGGCAGTTGATGATATTTATTTATAGATTATTGCACAATGAAAAATATTGTAGTTAGATTAAATAAAATTGATACCTGAAATGAACTTCTACTCTAAAAATAATTTAAGTATAAAATAACTTATTTATGAAAAGAAAATAATAGGATCCACTAGAAGATGTATATTAAACTTTATCAATCCTCAGACAAAGGTTTATATTGTAAGAAAATGGACGGATTTAACCAATTTTTATTTAGAGATAAAATGTTATATATATTTTAAAGTGAACAGTTATCCAAGATTCAAATGTATCTTAATGAATTATTGAATTTAGGATGTAATAGGAAACACATTTAGATACAAAATTCAAGATTGCAAATAGATAAATAAATAAAAGTATTGAAGAGAAAACGTGGATTTTATAAATGTATATGAATAGTAGAGTTACCCAGTGTTTTTTTTTTTCATTTTAATATTTTATTTAATGTAAAATCAAATACTAATAGCTTACTTAATAATGGTAAGCATTTCATTGATAAATTCAACAAATGTCATGATATATATACAAAATAGTATGCTAGTGTAGAACTAGTTACAAGGATGAAGTGAAATATGCTTTTAAAAAAAGAGAATCTGTAAACGTGAGTTTGGGTCAAGCATTGTTAGCCGAGAGGTCAGCGCAGCTACCTTGCAAGCAAGCAGTTGGTTGCGGGTTCGCCTCCCGGCCGATGCTATGACATATGGGAAAAAAAAAATTAAATCTGGGTTTGCAGAATATTTAGTTCTTTGTAAAGAGTATTTTTATTTGACATGGGTTTTATTTTTTCATGTGGAAACTTATTTAAGAAAAAACAAATCAAACATGCATATTTTATAAATCTGATGGATATTTATTAAATAAACAACATAATTGTATAAATATACACAAATCATAGAAAGTTGGGCATTAGTATTGCAATATAATGAGATTGATATTTTTTTTGTTAATTGTAATTGTAAATGCAATTCAGGATGGTGATTATGTATATATATCCTAAGCTAGCTATAATTTTTATTATTTATTTATTTATTGTTGTATTGAAAAATGTAATTATTCATTTTGTTCTTTTATATATGTATTTAAGAATGTGATTTGAATGAGAATTCTGTCCGTGTGTGTGTAATTTATATTAAAAGTCCTTCCTGCAAATAAACAACATAAAAAGGAGACTGGGGAAGCTAAAAAGGAATTACTCATTAAGCACGTTTTCAGTGAAGTTTTTTTAAACCAATGATTATTTTGTTCTAGTTAATGAGATAGTTTCAGATTAAAATGTTTAAGTTTTTCTCATCAGTAGGTAGGTGAATTATTATCTTTAATTAACGTGTGTAAAACAAATATTTCTTGAAGGTATTTTATTTGTTTATTTTGTGATTTTTTTTTCTTAACTATTGTTGCTTTAAAATATATATAAAAAACTATTGTTGCTTTAACATAGCCAAAAGTTGTAAAAAAACATCTTTGTTTGTTATAATATTAAAATTCTGTCTTTAATACAAATAAATGAATCAAATATTAAATAAATAAAAAATAGGTTGTCGATAAAAAATATAAAAATAGGTGCATTGATTATAAACTTTCAATATTCTGATAAAGTTTCTCAAGGATTTTTTTTTTCTAAAAAAATTCAAAGATCCAAAAACGGCTAAAAAAAAGTTATATAAAATTTATAAAGAGAAAAAAATAGTTATGATAGTAACTATGACATATATAAAAGAAAAGAGCAACTCAATATAAGTAAATAAAAGGCCAAACATAGTAATAGCAAAAATACTACCAATAATAACAACATAAAAACTAAAAATATTTTTAGCAACAGTAGTAATATTAATAATAAAACAAAAAGACAGCAATAATATTTAAAAAAAATGCACAAAAAATAAAATAAAAACTTTAATGGCAATGATATTCAAAATAAATTTAACATCAGTTGGTTCAAATCACTATCTCCCACACATATATGCATTCAGTGCTCAGTTTGGACAGCAAATCTTCAAACTTTAATGGACAGGCTTCAATCTTCTCCACTCTCCAACTCTTTAGCCATCTATATAATTGAAAACTTGTGATGTAATGGTCAAAGCCTTGGCTTTGAGCATTACGTAACAAGTTTTCAATTATACAGATGACTAAAAAGTTGGAGAGTGGAGAAGATTGAAGCCTGTCCATTAAAGTTTGAAGATTTGCTATCTTAATATAAACTTAGCACCGATTATATATATGTGTGAGAGATTGTGATCTGGATAAACAAAGAGTGCTGGTTCAGTATGAAATATGTATATTGAAGATTTATCTTCTTCACATGTATGTAGTCATGTGTATTGGTTGTATAAGATGGAGTGGATAGATGTAGAGAGCGTGAAATTCTGAGTTTAAATCCATTCTAATTACATTAAGCTCAGTATAGACAATATACTTGTATTTAAACGTTATATATCCAAATATTAAATCACTCCACACAACTAAGAAATTCAGCATCACTCTCTGTGAAATAAGTTTATAAATATATGTCAGTTTAGCATATATATATATATAACTAAATAGGAGGTAAAACAAAGCAAAGCAAAACTCCATATAGTAGTGCCACCTGTGCTAAACAGAGTAATCAATGGATGCCAGAAAATATTTTGTGTGTTTTCAATTTCATGCTCATAGTTTTGTAGTTAAGTAGAGATAAAAGGTGGTTGCTAGAGGGCTGCATTAGATCCTAAGATCTAGATGCAGTGCTCCTCACTGACGAAGGCCACAAACCAGAAACTAGTCTGGGGATATTGGATGAGTAGGCATTAGATAGGGATTTTATGCACAAACCTTCTGGCATCCATTGATTACTCTGTTTAGCACAGGTGGCACTACTATATGGAATTTTGCTTTGCTTTGTTTATAAACGGTTATGTGCTAGTATTGGAGATGTGTTCATGTGATGCTTGCTGGTTAAACAGGAGGTAACTAATGCTTCCAATGAGTTATATTATCTTGCAACCCTATTACAACCATCCATCAGCCCAAAAGTCAGACCAACCTCTCAAACCACAGATACATTAGAAACATACACTTTGTCAAGCAATTCATATAGCACATGTCAATTCAACATTATATTCACATTATTTCTAGAGAAACCCTAAGCTTATTTAATTTTTTTTTTATTAAATGCAAATTTATTGCACATTACCAAAACATTATAATCAAAGACATGTGAAAAGGATAAATGATCCCTAATGTACACATTTCATGCTGAAGCAGCACTCATGAGTTGGCTCTGATCACAATCTCTTATACATACCTTCATCATGGCCAACTGATAAATGCTGGTTCAGCATGAAATATGCATCTTGAGGATCGTTTATTCTTTTCATATGTTTTTGATCATATATTTTAGTAATGTGTGATAGAATTATAATTAATAAAAAAAATTAATTATAAAAAAAAAAAGAAATTAAGATTAGGATTTCTCTAAAAATATTGTGCTATATGAATTGCTTAACAAAGTATTGTCTGAGAAGTTGGTCTTACTTCTGAACTGATGGATGGTTGTGATTGGTTTGCAAGTATGATATATCTTATTGGAAGCTTCAGTTATTTCCTGTTCAGTTACATATAATCTGAGTTATTTATTTACATATATATTATAATAAAATAGTTTGATTATGATTTAATTATGAAATATAGCATCACATATATCAAGTTTCTATTGCATGCTGTCATATGAAGAGTATAGACTTTTTAATTTTTGTCACAATATATTACATCAAACTGAATCTGTTTTTCTCCCAAAATTTGTAATGCAAAACATTTTTTCTAAATTATGGCGAAGTATTAAAATCAGGGCAAAATGACTTTGATCTTAAACTTCGACATAAACATAACTTACATATGTTAAAAAATATAGGGGATTTGAACTCAGACTTTTAAGCACCACCAATTATCCACACTATCTCATACAACTGATATACATGACCACACACATGTAGAAAAGATAAATAATCACCAATAAACGAGCACTCATCAGTTGGTCCAGATTATCATCTCCCACACACATATATATAATCAGTGCTCAGTTTATATCAATTGTATGAGATAATGTGATAGTTGGTGGGTGCTTGAAAGTCTGAGTTCAAATCTCCTATATTTATAATTAAGCTCCAGATTTGTGAAGAGTGCCTGGTTTTCAAATATTCACATATGTTAAAAAATGTATTCCGCTTGTTTTATATATTAAAAACTTACTTATTATAATGAGTTATACATTATAAGCAACAAAAATACATGTACTGTAGTCATTATTAAGGATCTACAATCTACCTAAAATAATAAAAGTTATAAAATGATACAGGCAGGATAAAAAATAAATTATTAGAAATTATTTTAAATAAATTGTCGCATTTTTATATAGGATCATAACAATAATTTTTAATAATTTATTGTTTTTTTAAAAGTCATATCATTATATAAACTATTTATTTTAGTTTTTTTTTTTTTTTTAGGTAAAAACATGTAAAGCCATGATAATAACAATAATATATATAATGGAATCTAGGATATAATGAAATATATATAAAGGTAAAGTGAAGATTTTTTTATAATAAGTAATTATGATAAATTCCCTTAAGAAAAAAAAATGAAAATATTTTATTTTAATTTATAGAAGTTATTATAAATTTGTAATTAGTAAATGTAACTTAATATCTAAGTCTAATTGTTATCTCCAGCTTAAAAAAAAATATAGAATTAAATTATGTCTAGAATAATATATACTCTGGATAATTCATTTGAAGCTTAGAACATTGTTGTCTCTTAAGTAATTGAGAAATCAATTAGAATTGCTTCTCATAGGACTAACATATTACAACGTGGGCAATGTAAGCAAGATCTAATTCAACAATAACTTTTTTAAGGCATTAAGGCTACTAATGAAAGATTATGTATGCATGCATATATATTGTAATAATATTTACTATATCCAAATTAATGGTTACAAACATAACTTCTAAAAAAGTTTATTGGCTTATCGATATAACAAATATTATTACTATTATTATGGTTGCAAATAAATTACTGAAGTGATACTAATATTGTTGATAATATTACCTTATAAGGCAAATTATTAAACTGATCCAAGATGTCTTCTCACATATATTTTACAATTACAACATTTTAGAATATGTGTATCAAATTTTTTTATTATCTTGGTTTATATTTAGTTATGAAAACACACATACACATAAAGGTAAGTAAAAAAACAACAACATATAGAATAAAATGGCACAACCCTAACAATAATAAGAATAAATTATTTGAAAATAGTATATATAACTTTATTAAGGTATATATAAGATTGAAATTACACTTAATAAATAGAAAGTTTAACATAATAATTAAATATATGTGTGTGCATGCATGAATGATTATAGTTCTTAAATGTATTTAAATTTAAAACGGTATAATAATAAAATATTTAAGTAAATTTATTATTAGTGGTAATAATATATTAATTATAATCAGAACTTAAAAATAAATAAAGTAAAATCATTTATTTTAATACTTATAATATAAATATTTGTTTGCAAAATGATAATATATATTTTTATTTGGTTCTTTAGTATTTTCCAACCAATGACGTATTACTCTGAAGCCATATCAGTCTGATCTTCAGATCTTTAAGATAATGTCTCCAAGTGATTTGTGGACAAATGCAATCATTAAAATTTGTCCACAAATCACATGGACCCGGCACATTAAAGATCGCAAGATCAGACTGATATGGTTTCATGGTAATAAAAAAAAAGTACATGCGTGTGTCAAAATAATTTAGAAATTGAAAGTAACTAAGTGTAAATTTTATAATTGTACAAATTTTTTTTTGTAAATTAAAATAAATAGACAAATAAAGAACACTTTTCCCAATTATCTGGCATTATTAATGGTGACCTGAACAATAATTTAAAGCGTACTCTATATTACGAATTTTTATAATAAAAAAAAAAAAATAAAAAAAATGTACTTGCGTTAAAAATTATCTTATCTTTACAACATTTCCGTCAGTATTTAACTCAATTATTCATGTTAAAAATATATAAAACAAACAATTTGCAAATGTGTCTCATTCTTTGACTGAAAATTAGAAAAGTCAGCACGTAATGCTGTAATGGGTGGGGGGGGCTTTTTTTTGTTTTTGACATGCTGAAGGCATGGCCACTATTATGCTCAATTATAAAATACAAAACCACCAACAACACCAGACATTGTATTACTCTCATAGCTGTAATTTTACAATTGCGAATGAATTTTTTAAAAAAAAATTTCTGTATAATATAATTCAGAAATTAAAAATAAAATAAATTAATTGTACTTTTTATAATTGCAGAAAAATTTACAAAATAATATAAATCAAAATGATATTATTTATTAGAAACAAAAATGAAAATTACTTACAAATAGCGTCCACTGCCGGTGGACTAGTCGCAAAATCATAAAAGACAGACAAATGACAAAATTTCCCAAAGCTCTCTCCGATTTTTAAATCTCGCAGGTCAAAAAAATCCAAAAATTGGATTAATCATGTCAGTATCTTGGTTGACATGACAATGTTGTCATGTTATCGTCGAAGATGTTTGCTGGAAGGAAAATCGGTAAGTATAAAACGTCATCGGTTGAATAATACTAAAGTACCTTTTATTTTTATTAACTAATGTAATTTATTTTAAAATTACAAAATAATATTTAAAAAATTTTAAACATCCTTTTCATTACAAATTTATCACTATAAATGCATAAAAACTTCCAAAGATTACCTGTTACATATTATATCCTGGCAACAATAATACAATTTTCTTGTAAAAAGCCAAAAGCATAAAAAAGTTTGAATGAAGATGATGCTGTCATTATCACATGATGCAAATCTATAAATACACATAGGTGTTTAGAATTGTTCAGTCTTCTATATTAACTAATTGCAAATGAATTGTATTGGATTCAAATTTAAAGTTAGCCGCATTGATATTTGCTGTAATATGATAATTGAGTAGAAAATCAATTAAACATTTGCCTTAAAAGCAAATGCACCTTGAGACTGTCATTAATGGAGAACTTAATATCTAACCACATTTATCATACATGAATGCACTTGAACTATATTAAGGTATTTAGCACCATATTGAAATATTTCTAAAAAACTATATTGACAGAAAATAATTTCTGATTTATCATTAACTAATTTTAAAATTGCACCTTCATTAATAATTTCTTTAATCCCTCACAAAATTCATTGCTTCAGAACTTTAAAAAGTAGCAACATAAGAATTCTTCATTTTTATATTGTACCTCAAAAGTTAAAAAATCTCATGATGTCTATAAAAAGATTCATCCTAATAAATGATACAAAATAAATCATTTCCAGAAGATGGATATGCATTTGTCATCATAGAAATTTGCTTCTTGTCTATCCAAAACTAGAAATTGAAGGTTACTGTCTGTATCAATGATAAAATGAGTTTCCTTTTTTCATTTTATATTTTTTGTATATACCAGTGATATTTATATATTTTTTGCACACCAGTGATGCTATATTGTTATATTTATTGTCCCCAGAGATGTAATTTATTTGCATATAGCTCATTTTCTAGCTATAGACTTGAAAATAATGTGATGCAAGATGTGGTAAAACTATTGAATCCACAGTATGAGTACCAAAGCATAGGCAAGAATCAGGATTTGATTCTTTGCCTGCATGTAATTCCATGTGGTATACATAATCCTGTGGTTATTACACACACCATTTGAAACCTCTCTTTATTGGTTAAGTTTTATACATGGTACTATGCCTAGTAAATTTTGTCATAGCTTTACCAATGGCAACTTTTCTGTACATCTGATAATCAGTCTTAATATTTACATTGCACTGCTCTATAATACCTTAATTTTATATATAAAAATCATTACTTGTTACACATACATAGACATGCATGTACAAACACACTAATAGTAATATAAATACACTAATAAATTATTAAATCTTTTGACAATTATTATGTTTATAAAATAAAGTTGCCTCAAAATTGGATCAGAACCCCAAAATTACATTGTACATAAATCACTATTTTTGTTATATTTGAATTTGAATACAAATATAATTTATATACTACCCAGACACATTAATACAACTCAAACACATTAATAAATTATACATTTGTCAAATAATAAAAAAATTTAAAATAATAATATTCAAATAAAAAAAAAATTAAAGTTGCTTAACTATATTATATTTATTTTTAGGATGAAGGTTTTGAAATTATAAATCATCAAAGCATGTTGAATCCATTTATTAAGAGTCTGGCTGATACCAAAATTATGCCATTATCTTTTTCATGCAATCTAGTAAATTGAGCAGAGAAAAAATTAAATGAACTTATTAATAAAAATATTAATAAAAAATTGAAATTTTGTCCGATTTTAACATGTTATACACCATGTTAAAAAGGAATTCAAGCCACAGAGAATGAAGCTACTTCTATACATGTTATGCTTTTGGTTTTCCTGCAATTCTGAAAAGAGAGAAGTTTTAATTTCAATGTTAGTGGCAGTGATGATTACAACTTTAAACTCATTAAAAAAATGTAATTTTAAAATTTGATTTAAATATAAAAATTTAAAATTATATGGAAATACAACTTTTATTTAAACTATGCTATTCATTTATTTAGCCTCCAATTTTTTTTGGGGGAATATTATATTTACTGCCACAACTTAAAGTTTCCTGGATAAACACCAGTGCATTAGACAATTATAGTTAAAAAATGAATGTTAACTAATGAATTTTATCTTTGTCTGAATAAATACTTTCATATTGGATAATTATTGTTAAAATAAATTTTTTAACTAATGGGTTTTTTTCCATAATTATTTTAAGAAAAGTTTTAATTTATGAATGCCTTCTCTTAAGAGTTAATAACTATGTTCCACACCTAAAAAATAAAACAACTTATTGTTCTGTGGAATAATTTTTAACTCATTATTATTGGATTCAAAGGATTATGTATTATATACTACCCCTAGAAAATAAATGATATATTGTGATTTTTTGAAATATTTTAAACTCACTAGTTATGGATTGTATTTGCAAAGATAAAGCACCATTACTAATTACTATATTATAACACTAAACTATTTTTCTCCCATCCATAAGGATTTTACAACTTAAAACATCAAAGGATTTAATCATTTTCAAATATTTTGAAAGAATGAGCTAAAATAAATATTTTAAATTTAAAAAAAGACTATCAATTAATTTTAAATTATAAGTACATTTTATATTTTTCAAATTGTTTGTGTGTTAAAATATCTGGTTATCTGTTTCAATGAAAGTTTTCATTAGAAAAAATGTATAATAGTAGAATGTACAGATAGTGTAATAAATTTATGATTACCATTTAGTATGTGTGTTTATTGTTTTTTTTGTTATATGGTTGTAGGTATTCAAAGTTAATTAATAATTAGTTATGATTATGTCATACTACCTGATAGTTTTATATGTTTTATTGGTCTATTAATTTAATTTAATCCTATGCTTCTATTATTAAACATATATAAAGCATGTAGTTGAGATATTTTATAAATATTTTACTCTTCTTATTTATCCACTTAGGAACTTTAAATTTTTTTTATAAAGATTGTATTGCATATTCAATTATACTTTGACACTGATACTTAGTATAAATATTATTGATCAGTTGAGTTAAACTCCTGACATTGATTATTGTTTTATTTATAATGTGAGTTTATAAGCCTCTTATAAAATGCCACTAGTATCTATTAGGATCAGGTTAATAAAAGCCATATTTTAGAAAGAATATTGCAAAGTGGGTTAATGTTTACTGTTTTATGAAATAGCTAAGTTTACGAGTTGAATAAGTAGAAGAAACACATTTTATTATTATTAATTAATAATACAATAAAACATTTTTTAAGTTTGTTTATTATTTATAATTAAGTCTTTTGAATAGATATTAACAACATTCTCCAATAAAATTTTGATTTAAATTATGTCATATTACATCATACATATAGTTAGTATTAAAACTACTCTTAAATGCAAAGAAACTCATTAAAATGTATTAATGTAGAAATCACTTTCCAATATAATTAAAAATGTCACAAGAATATTTGTAATAATTGGAAAAAAACTTGTTATTGTTGGTATTTTGTTTATTTAAATATTTTTTATTATTTATTGGTAATAAAATAATTATATTTTGTTAATTTTCTGGTTCTTGTCTTTAATTAGTTAATGCTTTTCATCTATTGTAAATTATTAAAACATCATGACAGTCACAAGAATAAATAATTAATAATAACAGTTTCCATATTAAAATGTTAAGTAGAAGATTAAATAGTTCAATTCAGAAGATTTAATACTATCTTATCTTAAAATCATTTAAAAGTCTATAAACAAACAGAGAATGATTTATATAATATAACAAACAAATTCTTTTATAATGTACCATTCCTTTGTCAGTTGTTTTGTTATAGTTAAACTTTTTTCATAGACATGAGCAAGAATTCCAGTGGAATGCAATTTTGTCCAAGCCATTCTATATATTATTCCTTTTCTCTAATTGTTATGATAAGCAATATCAATGCCACCTTTTTCTTTGAGAGTTAATTGATTACATTCTATTCCATATTAATGTTGCTTTAAACAAAGATAAAATTTTAAACACATTTTTTTTCTAAATAATAATATTAACTGTTTCTTTTAGAAAAATTTCTTTTTAAATTGTTTATCACTTTCTTGATACTTTCCACACACACACAAGCACAGCTATACTTTCTCTCTTTTATAGCAATTCAATTGATTAGCTGATCTGTACTGAAATCAATCATCCAATAATATCAATTTCAGTTGCCAACTTTTAACTTCTATTTTTAGACTTAATTAAAAGACAATAAGAAATTTTTTTTTAAAAAAATAACAGTTTAATTACATAATATTTTAATTTTTAATAAAATATTTTTTATAACTGTTTTATAAACTAAATATTATTCATCTTAGAGGTGTACCAACTGAAAATTTTTATTTGTGGCTTCAAGTAGTCTAAAACCAGCAATTTTTATATTGTTGTAGTGAATTTATGATCATTTTAAAGCTAAAAATGTACTGTAAGATGCTCTCCTTTCTAGAATTATTTTATAAGTAAAAAATCAATAATATTTAAATTTACAGCTATAACAATGGAAGAAAGTGAACTTTCCAAGGTGCTGATTAGTTATATCTCATTTTCAACAAAAGGGAGCACTTGTCAACAATTTTCACAGGTCTAAGTTCTTTGTTTTGAGTTTCAAAACAAAAATGTATATTTATAGTATTTTTTTCATATTTTTTTACATATTATAAATTATTTTGATAAAATATGCTGATAATAAAATTATATTAGAAGAATAGTTAAGATTTTAGTAAAAATTATTTACTTTTACACGAACATTAATTGAGGAAGAAATTAATGATGTAGGCTGAATTTTCTAATAGATTATGAAACATTAGTTTTATGTTTTCCACTATAGATTATTTTTATAATTATAAATAAAAATTTATATTTGAAAAAACTTTTGTTCCCTTTCATAATCTGACAAATTATTAATTTGCTTTTTACAAATGAAACTAAAATGAATATAATATTAAGAGATGAATATATTTTTATTGATTCTGTAATTGGACCAATCAAAAGTTTAGTACTTTAATTCATTAGGCCAATAGAAAATTGTGCCAGTAAAAAGGTTAAATTAACATTGCATAATAAATTACTTCTCATATTTATTTATTAAATATTAAATATAAATCAATTCTTTAATATGTTTTAACTAAAATAATAATTATTATTAGCAAATTAAATATTGTAACATGACACACAGGCAAACCCAAAGACACACACACATATCACTAGAACTGCTTTAATTGGATAATGCTTTACCATACTTAATATTTCCTAATGGTTAATTTAAAATATTTTAACTTAACTAACATTGCTTATTTAATTTATCTTTATTAAAATAAAGCTTACTTAACATGTAACTTATATTATTTTAATAAGTATTAGTACATTATTTATACTTTAAACAACATTATTACAATTTATACTTATTAATATATTATTAATATGCATTTAAATACTATTTAATACATTAATAAAATCATATAAGGCAACTTTAAGTATAATTACTTTAATTTTAATCTTAAATAGTAAGAAAGAATATTACTCATCTAAATTTAAATTTTTTATCATTTTGTGCATCTAATATTTTAATCAGGGCACAAGGCTCAATTAAAAGGATACTATATATATATATATATATTGTACCTACTGAAATTCAAAATGTATTTTAGTATGTGGTAAGTTGTCAGTCATAATTTTTTATTGTTTGATTTTTGGATGGTGAATATATTAACTTATGAAACATTGAACTGTGTTGCTATGATGACATTAATATAAAATTGTTTATTATTAATTGTATTGTAAGATTGTAAATTGACTTTATTCATTTTTAAAAAGAAGCTAAATATGTTAATAATAAACATCTAATATTGCCAATGGATTCATTGATAAATAAAATTTGAGTGAGACAAGATAAACTGACTATATCATAAAATTTATTTGAAATAATTATATCCACATACTTCAGAAATCAAATTCCAGGTTGGTAAGTGAGCATGGTTATATTATTTTTTTTGTATTGAATTTAATAGTTATTATCTCACTGGAGGTAATCATAGTCAAATATTTGTGTGTTTTATTCAAATTGTTACTTATCAGATGGGTACTGTATTGAGTTCATGGTTGGTCAATAAAAACTTAATCTTATTCAATTATAAGGCTGATAGTAATATATTTTGTTCTGTTAGGAATCAGAATGAGTTGCTTTAAATATATTTAAATTTAGTTGATGTGGATCATAAATCCAATTAAACATTAAATTTTAATATTCATACTTGATTATAATAAATGCTAAAAATTCTTTTTGTATGTTTTGATTGTTATAATATACAATTTTAATAATTTAGTTTCAGAAAATTTAAAATAAATCGATATGATTAGCTAATTATACTTAAATAAATATTGAATAGAAATCTATTGGTTTTTTTATATACTGCTGTAATTGGATATTATAGATTCAAGATTATTTTATAGATTTATTGATATTACATCATCATCATCATCATCATTATTATTATTATTATTATTATTATTATTATTATTATTATTATTATTATTATTATTATTATTATTATTATTATTTATCATTTTATTAAACTGGGATTTAAATTAATTATTGGATCATATATTTATTTAGAATATGTTATCTCAATTGTTCATGAATTATTTTATTTAGAGAAGAACATCATTAATTTTACTATAAGTTTATATTATTATAAGCAATGTTTGATTTGTAAAGTATATTAGAATTCAGATGTTAAATGATTTATCATTATTTTTATTTGATCATCGGTGAAATATATATTAAGCATATGTTGTTGTTTGGAGGCAGTAATATTTAGTTCAATTGCTTTATTTTATTCTATTTTAACTAAGGTTTATATTTAGGGTATTTGAGATGATGATTTTATTTCTTTTCTATTTACTCTAAACGCTGTTTGAATTTATGATGCTATAATAAAGATTATCATTACTGTTTTGTTTTAGTGTAGTAAACAGTCGGATATGTGATTAGACAAAGAGTTATATTAAGTACTGAATAATTATTAATTGATTGGTATGCATTTAGCTTAGTTTATCATATTCATTCTATTATGAATGATTTTATTATTCATTATTCAAAGGTATTATAAAATTAGTATTATTTTCCTTTAATTTACATTTTATTCACTTATAAATGATGTCCAACTTCAGAATTCATTTTCATTCTATTGCATAGGGTGACCAACGACTTATATATATATTATTCAGGCTATTAGAGTTATTATTTCCTATTGCACTTTTTGATCTGCTATAAACGCTTTCCATACTAATGGGGCTATAACAGAGGCTAGCATACACACATATTTATCTTGTTACAATATATATATATATTCATTTGTGTGTATATTAAGATGTGTCTGTGGAAAATACATTTATTTTAATGAAATCATATGATTTAAATATATGATTTAATGAATGTATTTTCAAATTTTTATTATTATTGTTTAAATACATTAGGTTGTTTTGTTAAATAAAATTAATTTTAAAACATAATAATGTAAAAGTTAACTTATTCATAATTACATAAAACATTCTTTTAATAAAATCAACATGTAAAATTTTCATTTATAAAAAAAACTAATATTCATTATTTTTATTAAATGTTTTAATGATAAACTACAAAGTAATCTATTGTTTTGTTGATATTCACAAGCATTCACATGTTCAGATTGGCTAACGTTTTTTTAAACGGAAAATAATGCATTTTAAAATTTTCCAAATGATTTGCTGATTTTATTGTTTTAAGTCAAATGATGGATTTGATCATTTGGTCAAATATTTAGTAGAAATACTACCCAGTGTCAATCAGTCTTGGTATTGGTCTAATTAGCTATCTGCATTTGATTTTTCTTTAGTTCAATCATTAATACTGCATTAACATCATAAAAGAATACTGAATACCTAATCAATTAATTGAAGATTTATATGCAAAAGTAGTGATGTGCTGAAGTATTGCTACTACGACTTAATTTATAAATTTAATGTTAATCTAAATCCTCTTAGTATTAGTTCTGATTTAGAAGTCTTTTGTTTTTGAGTTTTTGCAAACTTTTACTGGCCTTTTCAATTTCTTATTGGATTTAACTATGTGATTTTCTGCTAATCTGCGTATTTATATATCTGTTTACTTAAATACCCAAACACCATCTATTTATCTATCTATCTATCTATCTATCTATCTATCTATCTATCTATCTATCTATCTATCTACCTACCTACCTACCTACCTACCTACCTACCTACCTACCTACCTACCTACCTACCTACCTACCTACCTATCTATCTATCTATCTATCTATCTATCTATCTATCTATCTATCTATCTATCTATCTATCTATCTATCTATCTATCTATCTATCTATCTATCTATCTATCTATCTATCTATCTATCTATCTATCTATCTATCTATAATAGTTTTCTAAATTGCTTCATTGTTTTTCTGAAGTATATTACTTTATATTAAAAAAGAAAGTAAATTTAGACAGATAGCATATTTAATATTATAAAATATATAAACTTATAATATGGAACATTATAAAGAACTCCTATTAATTAATATTCTCTTTCTGCTCATTTCTCCTCCAATTTGTATTACGATTAGAAATGTTATGGTAAGGGAACTGTATATTATTTAAAGTATCAGTGTTAAATTTTATATTGCGAACATTTTTCTCAAAGAATTTCTGCTATAAATTTTTGTATATATGCTTTCTTTGCCTTAATAAAAGACTATATGTTGCCATATCATTTTAAGAAGATAACAAAAAGGACTTGAATGAAAAGAGATCATTTTTCTTATAAAGGGAAAATAACTTTTAATCTCTAATCTAAAGAAGGGTATAATATTTATCTTATATATATGTTTTTGATATATTTAACATTTTTTGTAATGATAATTTATGTGTTATATTATTATTAATAATATTATTTATAATGGTGGTATCCAAGAAATAGAATAGGGTAAAAAATACAGCAAAAGGTTTATTCTATGAATTAATTTTTATTATTATTTTGGAGTTCTCTGAATTATTGTTTAAGATTAAATAGTTGATTGTACCCAAGGTATAACAGCCTTTTATATATTTGATATAAGGACTTATAAATAAAAGTATTATTAATGTTAGTGTGTGTGAGAGAGTTTTAGATACTTTATAAATTAAATGTTGTCACCATTATGCAATGACAGTTTCATCAATGTACACATATTATTAGACCAAATGGATGAGTTATATGCCTTTTGCATGTGCATCCAAGATGTATTATTATTTATTTACTTATTTATTATTATCAGCTTTATGCCTTATACTATTAGTTGTATTCTTTTAGGTAATTTTGGGTAGATATTATATTACCTTTTAAATGCATCTAGCCACTCCATGAGTGAGAGTGTAGCTTGTTTATTTATTGGAACTGTCTGCATATATGTTACTGGGTGCCCATTTGTATTTGATTGTTCATATTTTCCTTATCCACATTGCCATAGAATTTCAATGTTGAAGTGTATTTTAGTATTGCAAATATCTAAAGGCATGCATATCTTATAATTTATTATGAGATCTGCTATAATTTAAAACTTAAAATATATTATAAGTGTTGAATGTATCTATTTTGTGCCCCAAATGAAAATATTATTACTGTTATATAAGTGTATTATTTATCTTGATATTTGTCACTATCTTTTTAAAACCTATAAAATGTCACCATACTAATTTTTCAATCCTGTTTTAGTTATGTAAAGGATATATCTTACTAGTTTCTTGCATATAGGCATACAAATGTATTGTTGTTACTCTATGGGTATAATCTTTAAAATAAAGACCATTAGGTACATTGAAGAACTTTGGAGTCATGATAATTACTTATGTTGTAAATTTTTAGAAATGTTTTATTAAAGGTACAGTTATGTGTAAAATTTATTTGAAGTAATTATTGTAAATAAATATTCTATTATATAGACTTTTTTATATGCTGTAAATAAATATTTTTTGCCATTAATTAAATATGTTTCTGTTTCATTGCCATTATAAAATTAACACATTATCATATTTGTTACTCAGAAAGTCTAATTTAATAAAGTTTTCATTATTAATTATTTTATAAGAGTATATTTCAATGGTCACCTAAAATTTATTTATCTGCTTTACTTATTGCTCATTTTGCTTTGCATATTAGAATTTATTTATTATCAAGTTTTCATTTTGCTTATTGTTCATTTTTATTTGCACTAATCAGAAGATAAATACTATGTTATATGCTTTATTTCAAGTGCACTTGTAATATAGTTGGTAGTATAAAATATACCCTTACTGTCTGCTGCATTATTCCATGATATTGCTTATTAAAAATTGCATCAGAAGATATGAAACTTACATGTTTTATAGTTAATAAAAATGAAATAGTTATACTTGAAGCACTTTAAAATATTTAGAAATGTTTCAATTAACTAGCCATATAATATTTAAATATTTAAATATTATGTTATTGTGTAGTTTAATTTCTGTTTTCTTAAAAATACTAATGTTAAGGATAATACTAAGAGAAGAATATAAAATGTTTAAGGTATAGCTTGAATAACAATTATCACATTATAAAAGTTTGAAGCATATTATGGTTAGCATTTTTATTGTTCTATGTTGTGCTGGTCAGACTATGTATGTTGGTTTAACTCAGTTCGAATACTAGGTGAAATACCTTGAGGCCACCCATCCACGAGATATTAAATCAAGAATACTATGATCTCTGCCCTCTTCACCTATTATCGAGTCTAATTACGAACCAACAACATTATCTGAGACACGCATAAATTATTTTCTCATCTGGCCCAAGCTTAGCATCAGGGAGAGACAATGGACAAGAATACTTATGTAACTAAATATTTAAATGTGCATAAAAGTACTATGAAATATGTGTTTTGCGTGCCTGGATCATTGGGAAAGCAAAATAAAGCATTGAAAGAAAATTAGAAAACTCAAGCTTTTTAGTTAAATAATATATTTAATTAATGACTTTTTAAAAATATTAGTAATGTTTTAATGGTCTCTGCTATTCCCCTATGAATTAATGAAAAACAAATTTGACAATAAAAACGGAAAGTAACGACATAATATTTTTGTGGTCTATGTCTTTTCTTCCCAACTTAAATAAAATTGTTAACTCGAATCTCCTTGATAAAGCACAATAAAAAAATCTTTCACAAAGCATTTTTTAATTGCTTTGTGCTGAAAACAGTTTAAAATTATTTAAGATGTGTATAGCTAAATATTATATACGTATGGGGCTAATAACAGACAAAAGAGGCATTATCGAGGAGATCAAGTTGGCAAACAAAGGAAACTTACTCGTGTTTAATTTACAAACATAATTGAAATTGGAAAGATATTTTAAATGAAAAATTAACCTTTAACTTACACCGCAATGGAATACGAAATATTTATAACATGTTAGCAAAGAGGAATAGTGCAAGAAAAGGGTTAAATATAAATATAAATAGATGATCACACAAAATATATATATATACATCTAAGATTAGTCTAATAGAAATAGTTATGTTATAAAATATAATTAAATAAAACAATTCAGAAATATAATTCAATAATGCGATTAAGAAAGGTATGATCAAAAAAAAGGTAGAATAGTAAATAGTTCATGAGGAGAGATACGACTACCGTTCTGGTTCCTTGGTCCTGTTCCCGTGACATTTGTGGCTTGATATGTCCGTAGAGCGGTATTTGTTCGGACAAGGAAAATGGAAATACGCAGCATTTTTTTTAACGAAAAGTCCCACAGACACGGCACAGAGTTCAGGTTAATACAGGTTGGATACTATGGCATTTTGATGGTTTTAGGACCCCGGCGGCAGGCAAAGCTATTTGTCTAGCCACCAAGCATGGTCGAATCCATCAAATTCATATGACTTCTAACTGGTCGCATGTTGAAACTTATAATTGGTTTTGAGGATGACAGTCGAATAACTTTAGGAGCAAAATCTGCACGAGAAATGAAATCTCAGAAGATCACAGCACAGGATCTGCATGAAAAAGCCAAGCACCAGAGAGGGTGAACCGAGCTAATCAATAACCAATCCTCATAATAATAATCATCAGAATCATAATGAATGAATGAAAAATCTGTATCCAAAAATGAATCAAAAGGAGAAATCTGAATGAATTCTGAAATGAAATCTCAATGAATTCTAAAGAGAAATCTAAAATGAATCACAAGAGAAATCTGAATGAATTCTCAAAAGAGAAATCTGAAAAAAAAGCCTAGTCTTTTGTTCTCTCTCCTATTTATATCTTTTTGTCAGCTACTCTTCTAATGTTTTGTGTATGATTTTAGATCTTGATAAGCCCCTCCCCCACACTCCTTTGTTTCAAGGTAACATTTTCTAAATATAACTTTTAATTTCTTATTCTAAATTTTTTTATTCAAACTTTGAATTTCTATTAATTAAAAAAAGGCCATCTTTAATTTGCCTTGAATGTTGGCAGGTTTATCTCAAAATAAAATCATACACCATATTTTAACAAAATTTAAAAAGAAAAATATATTCTTATTTCTTTTAACAAAATAACATTTTATTTCAGCAGAATTTTGCATTAACTCATATATATACACTTGACGTATATATATGTTTGATTAATAGGTTTTACAAGTAATTTTTTTAACAGCAATTTAATCTTGGAATGGAATTTATTTAAAATGAAATAATGTTTAAATGCAAATACAAATTTAATAAACATAATTAATTTTAGCTTTAATGCAAAACCCTGCTGATACTGGGCTATAAACTTAATTCAGGTCTACAATATTAATTAAGTTTATAGGAGGCTGTGAAGCATGGATCGGACTTCCGGTTCCATTGCTTCATTTCCCAATAGTTAGTGAGAAAAAAAATGTTAAAAAAAATGCAGTTGCTTTAGGTCAGAGATAAAATTTTGTGCCAGGTGAGTTCAAGCCTACTCTTTATTTGCTGTAATATTTAAATTGTTACTAACTAACAGTCTTTCTTTTCTTAATCATATAACTAGGCTTGGGTCAGAGTTGTTTCTAGTCTATCAAGGTATCTATATATTTTTAACTTCTGTATTTTCTAAGATCCAGTGGTCTGCAAGGTTTTAGGTTTTGGTTTCTAATATTATAGTCTTTTTTTAGTCTGTGATTATCTTTGTAAAAAAAAACCACATACTCCACACTTCTTTTTTAATGCATAAGAGCCTTTATATATCGGAAAAAACTTTTTGACTTCTCTCCGCACTATACTACTCGGCCTCAGATCTTTCAGCCACACTTGCTTCCTTTGCCTGAATTGATATTAGCGGTTTTGTTTTGTCTTGCGATGCAGCACTGCCCATCTTACTCATTTACTTGCTATCTTTTGGTTTTCTAGTTGGTCTATTTTCTCCTCTTCTACTAATATTTTGGTTTTGAATACCTGAAAACATGCTCTACCATACTGCAAATGTATTGGAATAGCTCCAGTCAAGTCATTCATTTTATTATTAATGTGTTGTCCCATATTTTCAGTTTCATTTACCAAATCCGAAGTCTGAAGAGTCTTTGTGCTCTTGCTATCCTCTATTATCTGACAATTTTTTTGTCCACTTTGTATTTCATGTTTGACTGACAAGTCCAAGTGGTGAATATCTTTACATGCTTCTTCATCAATCAATGATTTAACCTGAGTATCACCTTGTTCTTGTTGGTCTTGCCCCTTTTTCTGAGTATCATCATCTGGTAATACTTTTGTCACAATACTAGTCTGTTTTTGATGGAGTTCCATGTTTTCCTGCAAACAGTTCAATCTTTGTGATATAATTTTCATAACTTCTTGAAACATGGTCATCATCATTTTTCTTCCTTCTCTCATTTCTTTGATGAGAGCTTCCAAATTATACTCTTTATCACTATGAGTACATGTTGACATATTTGGAAGGTTGAGCACTACCTCCTCATCACTGTCATAATCTTTGCCTCTCTTCTGTTCCTCCATTTTTGCCTAATATTGGCTATTTTGTTATACAACAATAACACCTTATTTCTATAAGGTACTTTAGTCTTTTATAAATAATTATACTATCTCTATTAACCTAGAGATAACAAAGGGAAAAAAATCAAGATAAATATATTTTATCACACGTGTCTATGAGCTATATCCTTCTGTATATTCTTATACTTATTAATAAAAAAAAATTATTTATTTGTAACAGAAATCAGTATTCTAAGTTCTTTATTCTCTAACTATCTCTTTTATTTTGTATGTATTTAGAAGATCCAACTTTGCCTACCCCACGAGGACCTATCTTAAACCTATGCCTATATGTATCAGTTTGTACATGAAAAAATATAAAATCCTGCCATGTCTGTTTTTAATATTTGTACTACATATATGATTCTCCTCACTTTACTTTATTTATTTTTTTATATTTCATTTAAATGTCACTGTGATGTTGTAACAATATAATTAAAATAATGCACTTACAGCTTGACCTGGCTCTCTGACACCTGAAACAACTAAAAAATGCATTTACATTAATACACAAGTTTATATATATATATATACATCAAAAGGAATATGTGAGCAAAATATACATAAGTCATGTTTAACTCATTTTTTTGCTCACTAAGCATACACTGTTATGTTGATCATCTACTATACTATGGTTTGGGTTATTGTAATCTGATATGAGAGATTGCACTTGCCAACAAATTTATTTGATGAGGGCACCAGTCGATGGCCATATCAAATATACATTTTATGGATAATGATCCAAGCACACATTGATAAAGGTTTATAAAGTTTAATGCGGGTAAAATTTATTTTGAGTTTCACTTTTCTTAATATGATTCTGCTAAATGAAGAAAAAAAAATCTCTGCATGAATAAGTAAATGCTATTTTAAATGATTTTTAAAATTATATCTTGGACGTATAACTTTAAGTAAGCTAAATGTATGACCTGGGTTTGAAACCATGCTACCATTTTGGTCATGACAAAAACATATAAATTCAGACAGCCAATGTACAATTAAAAAACAAGAAAATACAAAAAAAAATTAGAAATAAAATCCCATGATAACTGCCACTCTGAATTATGAACCTGGGATCGAAACTAAATACCATTTTGGTCACAACCCAAAATAGTTATACAATTATCAATCAATTTTACAGAAAACACATTGAGATCAAAAACTGTTAAAAACATTTATATAAAAACGGGTTTTACCGATCTATAAACGAAATGTATACCATATACACCCATATATATGAATATGTACAACATTAAATAAGCATATATATGACTACATATAAATATACAAACAGATATACCTATATAAATATTTCTTTTATTATCATGTACATGATTTTATTAGAAAGATTCGTCATATTGCAGACTGCATACTCCTATTATTACAGGCTAGTAAACACTGGTCCCAAATATAACATGGAAACAATGATTGCAGACGTAGACTTATTATTTCAGGCTACACAGCAATCCAGAACTCTGAAATGTAAGGGATCTTCACCTATCGGTTACTAAGGGGGTCTTCACCAAAAACAGTTACTAAAAAACAAGGGCTTCACCTAATGGTTACTCAAAGGGTCTTCACCTAACGGTTACTCAATAAATGATTCAATAGCATAATCTGAACTGAGAAGGAAAAAAAATCTTAACTAAAGGTGGCTGACATATATGTTATACAAAATATCTCTTATATATATATTTATTAAAATGAACATATGCATTTACTATTTCACAAGTTGAAAATTAAATATGAATTTTTATTAACAAAACTTATACTTATATATTATTTGCTAGGAAATGTAACTGCAAAATATTTAAAAGTGGAAAAAAAAAATTTGCATGATTAAAATTATTCATTATATATAAATACGAAATGCAGAGAAAGCGTACGTTGACACGTGTTAATTTGAACTTATCAAACCTTAGATCTACGAAAAAATCTCTATTAAGCATGACTCATCTAAAAATGAGAAGATTTGACATCACTCTAAATCAGTTACTTTTTATCCCACGTATACATATAATATGTCATTCGAAAGAAAATCAAAAGTTCTGTAAGATGGTGCCCTCTTCAGATTTATTTTACAAGTAAAAAATCAATAAAAATGACCATATATGTCAAACAAAACCAAAGCACTGCCTCCTCACCAACTTTTCTTGAATCTTATTGGCTGTCCCACTTCTGTCAGAAAGGGAAATGGCTGCCAAAAAGTAAAAAGTTACGTTCGTTTTGATTTTTATTACGAAAATTATAAACGAATGTTTACAACATTTTAAACAATATTTGAATTGAATTACAAATTATTATTGATAAAATAATACTAAAAATCAAATTATTTTAGAAAAATAGTTAAGATATTACCAAGAATTATTTATTTATTGCTACATATTGATCGTAACATGAAAGTAAAAAAAAAAGATTGCTGACACAATCTTTTTTGGTTGGTTGAATAGCGGTTACTTTTATTTCACCGCAATTGAATATTTTTTAAATTATAAATCAAATTTTATTTTTGAAAAGACTTTCGTTTGTTTCATAATCTGACAATTCAGTAATATACTTTTTACAAACGAAACTAATGTATTTATATTATTAAAAGTGATCTATTTTAACAATAGATTTTGTTAAAGTTGTGAGTTGGCCAATTACAAGTTTTGATTTTTAACTCATTCGGCCAATTAAATAATAATCGTTGAAAGGGTTAATGGAAAAAATGTTATCAGATATTTACAAGAATTTACACAAATGGAAAAAAATTCTATTATCTATTTGTACTTTTTACTAAAATATTAACACTGCAGTATATATGCTATATTTTGAAAAACATTATTATATCAAAACTTCTCATGTTTAAGCAATACTAAAATAACATAAAATACGAAAGCTATTTTAAGGGTGGGCAGGTGGGTATGTATTTGACACTTCTGCCGCATTGAAACTATATACTTTATACGACAAAAAACAATATGGTGACTGGCCATGACATAACTCTACTAATTAGGGAAAAAAAAATTTGCTATACTCTGATATTTTATTCTTATTATATATTCACAAAAAAAAAAAAAAAGCCGAACGGAGTGTTAACTTTTTAAATCTAAAATCTTAATTCTATCAATTTAAAACTCGGGAAATTTTTTTTACCTTATGACACATTTAACTTTTTAATTAATCTTAAAAATGAAATTTGGCTCACGTTAGGAGACAAACTCGAAAAAATTATACATATATTTATATATATTAGCCTAAAACAAACTTCTCAGGGTACTAATTTTTTTTTAAAAAAAAATGACATTCGTCCCACGGCGACCAACTTGGAGAATAATTTTTTTACATATATCTATTATTTCATGTTATTGAAAAAAACATTTTATATATGCGTACAAATCCGGGAAAAATTCTACATATATATTATTAGTTAAAACAGAAGAAAGGAAAAAACACATTATACATACATAGCAAATGCTATATAGGGCATTGTAGGGTGTGGGAATTTCAAATTGTCTCACAGATGGGCATCCAAATCCGGGAAAAAAATCTTTTATGCATACTTATATTTTCAATGTGGAATTTGAATTTGAACCCTGAGATAAAGACATTTCAAAACATAAGATGAGATTTTAAATTATAAAAGAACCTATATTTTAAACAAAGTAAAAATAAAACCCAAGATAGGATTTAATTTAATACAAAAACATTGCATATTAATAACTAAAATTAATTATTATGTTGTCTATAAAAGGACTCCTATTCTGGTGTTTCAAAAATCCATAGCTATTATAATGCCTGTTTGTGTAACCTTCAATTCCAGCATTTGTCCCAGGTCAGCATTCTAGTTCATGCAGGTTACAACATATATATAATGTAAAATACAGTACCCGTTATAAAATATTATATATATATAAATAAAATTTTAACGTTTGAGGAAAATCTTTATATTTACCGTTAAAATTTTATTTTTATATATATAATAATTAAAACAAGTCTTAAATTTTTTAACTTGCTTTTAAGCTTGCATTTTATGATCACTAGATAGAGCTTACCAATAGCTCTAATCAAGCTTTATTTTATAAGTGCCAAAAGAGAAATTCAAAATCTCTATCGAAAATCCCTATCTCCAGACCAATTGGTTTCGAGCTTGTGGCTCACCTCAATGGAGCACTGGGACCCTAGAAACTAGATCTAAAATACTAAATCAAAAGCCAGCACTTATAAAACACATTTCTATCAATTTGAAAGCATGAACTTTTCAGACACATAAATGTCTTCAAATCCAGCCTTACAAACCAGATAACTATATGGGCCTAAATTAAACTCAGTTTCACCATATAGTAATAGTCTCTGAAATATAGCATAGCAAAAGCCTTCAAAGGTACACTTATAATAATTAAAACAAGTCATAAATTTCTGAATTGTAAGGCTGGATTTAATGATATTTTATGTGTCTGAAAAGTTCATGCTTTCAAATTGTTATCAACATGTTTTATAAGTGCTGATTTTTGAGTTAGTATTTTAGATCTAGTTTCTAGAGTCCCAGCACTCCACTGATTTTGAATTCTTTCTCTTTTGGCACTTATAAAATAAAGCTTGATTAGAGCTATAAAATGCAAGCTTAAAAGCAAGTTACAAAATTTATGATTTGTTAATTTTAATTATTATAAGTGTACCTTTGAAGGCTTTTGTGATGCTATATTGCAGAGGCTATTACTATATGGTGAAACAGCTGAATTCAGACCCATATAGCCATCTGGTTTGTAAGGCTGGATTTGAAGACATTTACAGGTCTGAAAAGTTTATGCTTTCAAATTAATAGAAACATGTTTTATATGTGCTGATTTTTGAGTTAGCATTTTAGATTTAGTTTCTCGAGTCCCAAAGCTCCACTGAGGTGAGCCACAAGCTCAAAACCAACTGATCTGGAGATAGGGATTGCTGATAGAGATTTTGAATTCTTTTGCTTTCGGCATTTATAAAATAAAGCTTGATTAGAGCTATTGATAAGCTTAATCTAGTGATCATAAAATGCAAGCTTAAAAGCAAGTTACAAAATTTATGACTTGTTTTAATTGTTATAAGTGTGCCTTTGAAGGCTTTTGCAATGCTATATTGTAAAGCCTATTACTATATGGTGAAACTGAGCTGAATTCACTCATATAGCTATCTGGTTTATAAGGCTGGATTTGAAGACATTTACATGTCTGAAAAATTCAGGCTTTCAAATTAATAGAAACATGTTTTATAAGTGCTGACTTTTGAGTTTAGTATTTTAGATCTAGTTTCTAGAATCCCAGAACTCCACTGAGGTGAGCCACAAGCTTGAAACCAATTGGTCTGGAGATATGGATTTCCGATAAGGTTTTGAATTCTTTCTCTTTCAGCACTTATAAAATAAGGCTTGATTAGAACTATTGGTAAGCTTCATCTAGTGATCATATATATATACACACTTTTAAGCTAGATATATATAATTAGAGGGGATTTGAATCCAGATTTTCAACCTCTTTTTAGCCATCCACTCCATCATATATAACCAAACACATGACCACAAACATGTGAAAAAGATAAATGATCTTCATATATATATTTCTTTGACTATGTATCTATTTATTTATTCATCCAATCATCTACTTTTTAACTATCTATCTATCTGTCTATCTATCTATCTATCTATCTATCTATCTATCTATCTATCTATCTATCTATCTATCTATCTATCTATCTATCTATCTATCTATCCATCCATCCATCCATCCATCCATCCCTTCACTACTACTACTACTACTACTACTACTACTATCTTCATCTATCTATCTATCTATCTATCTATCTATCTATCTATCTATCTATCTATCTATCTATCTATCTATCTATCTATCTATCTATCTATCTATCTATCTTCTATCTATCTATCTATCTATCTATCTATCTATCTATCTATCTATCTATCTATCTATCTATCTCCTTATCTATCTATTTATTTATCAGTTTTCAGTTTTTTATCTCTCTTCTGTAGATGGATGGTTAGATAGATAAATGACTAGGTAGGAAGAAAACCAGAAAGATAGATGGATAGATAAATAGATGGATAGGCAGCTAGACATAAACATAGATAAATAGATGAATTTATTGATGGTAACAGATAGACAAATTGATGGATGAAAATACTGACTAATAAATGCAAATATATAGAGATAATAGATACAGAGATAATTGTTTGATTTAAGAATGAATAAAAAATGGACAGATAAATAAGTAGATAAATGGATTGATAGATAGATAGTTAAATGTGTGCTTGGATAAACTAATGGATAAATATGGAGAGATGGATGGGTATCTAAAACAGTAGATAGTTAAATGGATGGTTAGAAAGAGTAGAGAAATGGCTGAATTGGTGAATAAAAGAAAGTCAGATAAATAGTTAGAGATAAATCAAAAGGATGGATAAGTAGATATATAGATAAACGAATAGATGGATAAATTGATAGATAAATAAATGGAGGCAAGTAAATAGATGTTTAGATAGAAGATAGGTATGTAGTAGATAAGATAGACAGTCGTCTGCATAGCTAAATAGTTAAATTGATAGTTTGCTGCATAAATAGATAGATAAGAAAGCAGGGTAGATAGGTAGGTAAGTAGATGTATAGATATATAAATAGTTAGATGAGAGAACATATAATGATATATAGATAGATAGACATGGAATCAGATAGCTCTGGTAGACTGATAAAGACAGATAGTGGATGGGTGATTGGCAAGAGAATTAAATGGATGGTTGTATGCATAACTATATAGAGAGATATAAAACAAATGAAAAAATGGATAGACATATATATATTGTACCGGGTTCGATCCATTGGGACTCTTCACTTACTCTTCGTAGACTTTATATTTTATTTGTTTATCATCTTATATTATAGATATTACATGAATGAACCAGCACGTTTGAGCAGAGTGGAGAATATTATTGATAGCAAAGCTGTCAACAATACCCATGATCAGACCGAGCTATGCAACGCATAACACGATCACATTTCCAGATTGTGGCCCACCTCAACTGCTAGATTCAAACCCCTACTATGCAAACTATTTGTTTCAGAGTAAACCCTGGGTTCCAGCTAGTTTCTAAAACTAACATGTTCGGACAGTAGGCCCATAATCCAGTGCTCGAAAAATCCCTTAACTAGCTCAGTCTATTTTTAATCAATAACAAATTATATAAAGGTGAAAAGAATTGATAAAAGAATTGATGAAAAGAATTGGTAAAAAGAATTGATAAAAGGAATTGGTAAAAAGAATTAATGAAAAGAATTGACTGACAAATAAGTTTTATGTTTAAAGACAATTTATTTAATTAACACTAATTATACTAAATTTTAAATATTTTATAAACCTTAATAAAAGAACACTGGTATTTATCTAATGATCACACACATATTAATTCATACACTCACATATATAATAATAAAGCATTAAATAGTATTTGACACTTAGAACACACAAATTAATAGTTCATTTTTATGTGCTATAGAGTTCTTAAACTTGACTCTTTTATGAATGTTTACAAATGTGATGGCTACTTTATAGAGGAATATAAGAAAATGTTATTTACCTAGGATTTTAGAACATGTACTTCTATTTGCTGCTTCTAATAAAATATTCTAACTGGTTAGATTTGAAGTTGTTCTTGAGGAGGTTTAATGCTTATTCACTGCTATTATTCTGGGAAACAGTTAGATATTGACGGAGGTTCTTCAAGCTGATACGCAGACATTATTTTCACAGGCAGATATTGCTGTTCAACTGGACTCCAGGATATAGATGGCTGTATGTTTCCAAGGGTTTAACACTGCATTTCTGACTGATACATAATAAATGGAACTGTTATCTGAACTGACTGACTGAACTCTCTGAACTCATTGTCCGATAAAAATTTACTATTTATACATGTAAAGTGTTTTTGTTTTCATGTCCACCAGCAATATCTGTTGTCAAAATTCCTTTGATAATCTCATGTTTTTGAAGATCATTTAATTAGTAGCCATGCAAACATGTTGTTTTTATATTTTTATTTAGTAACCCATCACTGAATTTTTTAATGATAATCTTCTGTATTCATTTATTTCCTTTTAACATTTATTTATTATTTACAATCGCACATATATAATTTTATTCTAAAATCAAAATTAGTTTTAAGATTACTTTTTTTTCTTCAATTCAAACAAAAAGAGATTTATATTTTGAAACTTTTAACTATTTATTTTAACGAATACTAATAAGAAAAACTCTTTACTTCCTTTTATAAAAGTTTTAGTTTGACCTTTTCTAAAGAAAAACCCCTATCCCCTTCTAATTAATTAATTGTAACTTTTATTTCAAAAACTAACGATAGAAAACTATTTGACTCTTACTTTTTTCGAAAACTAACTGTAATAAAACTCTTCAACTTTTAATTTTATGTTTTTCTTTTATGAAAGATTTTTACTTTAATAATTTTTTTAGATAAATTATTATGTACCAATTCAATGTTGGTACATTACACCACCTGCTGTTTGAGAGTAAAACGCATCATTTTTGACCATTTTATCTCTGATAACTTTAATTCTTAATTCTACATATTTATTATTTTTCTAAGTTTGCTTTTTACTATCTTTCACTTTACATACTAAAGGCAATCTTTAATTATACTTTACTTCTTTCGATGCTGGCAACATTGCTTACAATGGTTTGAGTCCTGGATAGTGACCATGAGGACAAACTAAATTTGTGGCACAGGGATCTCTTGGAAACGAAGCAGAGGCAGATCCTCTGACTTATACTGACTTACACATATGAAAATTTGAAGCTTCATTTGCCGGATTTCTACCAGACTTGGAAAAAGGAAGGCTCACTGTGAATGGCAGGAATTATCAACTCTACATTTTTGACTTACGCTTTGGAACAAGGTACAAGATGCGCGGATTTTCCCCTGAAAAAATGACTTATGACTTACTCTGGTTATCCCCAGTGTGCATTTTAAAAGAAGAATGATCCCTGACAGACCATTACAGGTGCTAAATTTTATCCAGTCAACAGCTTTAAACTTATCCTTATCTTAAACTTATTTCAATATTACCCTCATTCCTTTAATTTCGAACCCCTATACTTTCCTAATATAACTTAGATTGACTTTCATTTTATTTACTTTAACCTTACGTTATTTTTAAATTCATATGTCTAATATCTTACACTATTTATTTATATTAACCTTTACTCGAATATTATTTTAACATATTTACTTCTATTACACAAATCTTACAATATTATTTTTAAGTTAACATGAACATTTTTTAATATTAGTTTTATGATACTATTTTAAATCATTATTTTAACTTATTTATGTGTGTGTATTCAGAAAAACTATTTTTATTATATTATGATCCATTATTACACGGATATTTTTCTTACAGATATTTTATTTATTTATTTAACTTGAATACTTTAAATCATTTATTTAACTTCCTTTTATTACCGAGCATGTATTCAGAAAGAAAAACTTTTACTTTATTATGATTCATTATTATACAAATACCTATTTGACTAACTTGATTTTATTCTAGAAATTCCGTTATCTTTTTCATTTATTTAAACCTACTAACTTTACTTTTAACCCATTTATTTAACTTGATTTTATTGATTTTTTATTTATTTGAACTGTTTATTTACAAGCATTTCTTCTTAATTAATATGTGCATGGAAAAAAATCTTTTATTTTACGAACCCTCCATTATTATTATTACTTAAACAACTCCTGATTTTAACTTTACTTTTAATTTATCATTATTCATTTATTTTTTAAATTTATTATTTTAGTTTTAAATAGAAGTTTCAGATTTAAACATCTCAGATTTATTTACGTTAGAATAATTATTTTCATGCTCAGTGTCCATTTCTGGTCCTTTTTGTTTTTTGTTACTTTAATACTCCATCCAATTACTAACTTTTAAACTTTGTCATGCAGTTCTTTTTTTCTTTCTACTAACTCACTAACATAAATTATACTCCATATTCTCATTTCTATCCCTCGATTAAAATTTATTGCTTTATCTCTTTTTTATTCTGTTCTATTTTCTGCCTTGTAAATTAGAAAACCTTTAAGCTTCGCAGACCTCCGTATTTTTCCTAATCGTGGATATTTTTTCTTATGCTTTCTCTCTGTTTTAAATCCCTGTTTAAAATGAACACGAACTTTTACATTAACCTTTTTAAATTTTTGTAAAAACATTTCTACACTACCTTCTACCTTGAACTTATGTCTCTCTTCTATTTCTTGATCTATATTTGTTTCTACTTTATCTGTTTCAGCGCTATCTGATTCTAATTTAATTTCTATCTCTTTTATAACCTCAACTTCCTTACTTTCTTTGACAAAATCTACTTCTACAATTTCTTGATTTTTCTCTACCTTTCCTGTAATTTCACATCTTATTTCCCTTACTTCTGCTCTGAGTTTTTAATTTCTCCTTTGACCTGACTAATTTCTTGATGCATTTCTTTCATCAATTTTTCTTTGAGCTCTTGTTGACTTTGTTCAAATTTCTGACACAATTCTTCTTTGAGGTCTTGCTGACTTTGCTCAAATTTTTGCATCATATTCATCATCATTTTCATCATCATCTGCATCTCAGATATCTCTTCTTTTTCTATTTCCATTTTTAAAACAATATTTAAATACGAGCTGTTTATTTACTTTTCTTACTAAAACGGAAACATACGCCCAACTCCATCCCCTTTCCCTTTTTTCTACCCATTCTTAATGCTTTAACTCTGCCCAAACATCTAACTGTCTCTGATTTAACAGAATGACTTATTTTAACTAACGTAAATAGCATAATCTCTTTTCATTTAAAAAAAAAAAGGTTTCGGTCAATTCTGATTTTAAAATTAAACCACTTTAAGTATGTAATTTAGCTTTTGTATAAAAAATTTTTCAAACAAGAGACACAGTATTTAATTAACTGTCATTTATAACAGGTTCGGCCCACATTGGTTACATCATTTGTACCGGGTTCGAATATGCGAGGTTCGAAACACCGGTCTCTTAGGCAGAGAAGAACATACTCAGAGACTATGTATGTCCAAATAATAGCTATGAAATATATAACTAGCATTACCTTTCCAGGACATAGCTTCTTCTCGACTGTTGAATTCAACACCAAGTTCAAAGCACTTTTTTGTTTTGTATAAACATGGGTGCCAGCTATTCATCATATAGATAAATAATGCACTTTGAACAATGGCCACTAATTCAATGCCTAAGTTATACCCATAGACTAGCTCAGCTACTTGTACTCAATAACAAATTATACAAAATTAGTGGTGAAAAGAATTGATAAAAGAATTGATGAAAAGAATTGGTAAAAGGAATTGGTAAAAAAAATTAATGAAAAGAATTGACCAACAAATAAAGTTTTATGTTTAAAGACAATTTATTTAATTAACACTAATTATACTAAATTTTAAATATTTTTTAAATCTTAATAAAAGAACACTGATATTTATCTAATGATCATGCACATATTAATTCATACACTCACATATATAATAATAAAGCATTAAATAGTATTTGACCCTTAGAATACACAAATTAATAGTTCATTTTTATGTGCTATAGAGTTCTTAAACTTGACTCTTTTATGAATGTCTACAAATGCGATGGCTACTTTATAGAGGAATATAAGAAAATGTTATTTACCTAGGATTTTAGAACGTGTACTTCTTCTATTTGCTGCTTCTAATAAAATATTCTAACCGGTTGCATTTGAAGTTGTTCTTGAAGAGGTTTAATGCTTATTCGCTGGTATTATTCTTGGAGACAGTTAGATATTGACAGAGGTTCTTCAAGCTGTTACACAGACATTTTCATGGGCAGATCTTCCTGTTCTACTGGAGTCCAGGATAGAGATGGCCATATGTTTCTAAGGGTTTTAACACTGCATTTCTGACTGATACATAATAAATGGAACTGTTATCTGAACTGACTGACTGAACTCTCTGAATTCATTGTCCGATAAAAATTTACTATTTATACATGCAAAGTGTTTTTGCTTTCATGTCCACCAGCAATATCTGTTGTCAAAATTCCTTTGATAATGTTTTTGAAGATTATTTAATTAGTAGCCATGCAAATGTGTTGTTTTTATATTTTTATTTAGTAGCCCATCGCTGAATTTTTTAATGATAATCTTCTGTATTCATTTATTTCCTTTTAACATTTATTTATTATTTACAATTGCACATATATAATTTTATTCTAAAATCAAAATTAGTTTTACGATTACTTTTTTTTCTTCAATTCAAACAAAAAGAGATTTATATTTTGAAACTTTTAACTATTTATTTTAACGAATACTAATAAGAAAAACTCTTTACTTCCTTTTATAAAACTTTTAATTTGACTTTTTCTAACGAAAAACCCCTCTCTCCTTCTAATTAATTAATTGTAACTTTTATTTCAAAAACTAATGATAGAAAACTATTTGACTCTTACTTTTTCGAAAACTAACTGTAATAAAACTCTTCAACTTTTAATTTTACGTTTTCCTTTTACGAAAGATTTTTATTTTAATAAATTTTTTAGATAAATTATTATGTACCAATTCAATGTTGGTACAAATATATATATATAGAAAGAGATAGATTGATAAACATATAGAGACAGATATATAAGCATAGATAGGTAGGTAAATAGATTGATAGATAGTGGATGGGTAATCAGCTAGATAGTTAAATTGATGGCTGGATGCATAAATAAATGTAGAAAGACAATAAGATAGATAGATAGTGTCATATATACTGATAGGCATGTATGCAGATAGGTAAGTAGACAGGTAATAGATAGTATATAGATGGTTGGCTAGAAAGTTAAGTAAATGGTTGGAGACATAAATAAATAGAAAAAATAAATAAATAGACATTTATATAGATAACATATAGGTAGACAGATAGATAGATAGACAAACAGATGAAGAGACAATAGACAAATAAGTAGATAGAAAGACTGGTAAAAGATAAATAGAGGGATATGAAGATAAACAGATAAAAACAGATAAAAAATAGATTGATAGTGGGATAAACAGAGACAAGTAAAAGATAAATTAATAGATAATTATTAGGTTGATAGATATATAGATAACTAATACTTGAATGAATGTGTGATTAAATAGTTAATAGATGAGTGGTGTTATTTTTCTTTCACTTTAATTTTTTTAACCACCCTAATATATAGAGTTTGTCCAAAACTTTGTATTTTTGTTCCTAACTACCATTACTAAGTTCAAAGCTGAATCTCTCCAAATGTTAGGAATGACCTGTTTGAATTTTTTAACTTCATTTTATATTCTCCATGTGTTTGGTAATGGGACAACTTTTCATGATTTGAGGTAATACAATATACTTTTGTAATATGTTTTTATACTTTTATTTATTATGTACAATATACATTTCATTAGTAAACAGACAAAAACTCTCCATATAGTAGTGCCATTCCATTAATAGATAATTATTGTTTTTAAAAAAAATTATTGTTGCTTTTTGAAATTTTTATTTTTTTAAAATCATGTATATTTTTATAATTTCATTTATTAGTTGTAAAATTAATTTCAATGTGTATTTTTGTGTGTTTATGTTTCTTAATTTTTTTTTTTTTTAGAAGGGGGGGATGTATGTGAAATATTATTTGCTAAACTATTGTTTTTGAAATTTTCCATTCCATGCATTTGTTTTGTCCTGCAAAAGTTCTTAATTTTTTTTATTTTTGTATTTAGCAAAATATCCATAATTTTATGATTTTAATATTTGATAATTACAGGTGACATATTTATTTACTGATAAATATCATAAAATAAATGCCATTTAAAGAAATATTTTTGGTGAAATATTGAATTTTATTCTAAAAATAGACATAAGGACATATTTTCTTCTTTTGTAGACTAGTTTAATAAGTTCTTAATCATGTTCATTTAATTGTAAAAATAATTTTAATACATTTTCTACATAAGTAGTTACATATTTTGTCAAATATTAGTATTTACTAGACTGTATTGCATGTAAATGCTTTATGATAATTTTTTTACATTTGATATGCTATTTAAAAGTAAAATACTTCAATATGGTTTTTAATTTTTTCTTACACTAATTTTTTTGGTCATTTCCTAATTACTAATATTTTATTTTATTTCTAGAATTATTTGATTTTTTTTTTGGTCATTTCCAGTTCATTAAAATTTATTAAAATATTCTTTTATATGC
This sequence comes from Epiperipatus broadwayi, assembly GCA_028023455.1. Taxonomy (NCBI): domain Eukaryota; kingdom Metazoa; phylum Onychophora; class Udeonychophora; order Euonychophora; family Peripatidae; genus Epiperipatus; species Epiperipatus broadwayi. Next base: position 6,022,949 of record JAQFVV010012439.1, on the reverse strand, counting down.
CAAATTTTAAAACCTAAATACTTTAGTACTGTTTTTAATTTTTTATTATGCTAATTATTTTATTTTTTAATTACTAATACTTGCTAAATATTCTTTTTTGTTATTTTACTTTTTTTGGCCATGTAATTCATTAATTTTTTTGGTACTTATATATTATTCATTTGCCATTTCTTTGCTCACTTTGCTAGAAGCTTGATAGGTATTTTTGTTTAATTATCCATTTTCAGGGGTGTAACAATATGGCTGTTATTTTTAAAAAAGTATGATTATTATATTAAATATTATGGGTTTTTTTAAAGATGATTATAAAAATACAAGAAGTTATACAAAACTTCAAATAATTGTAATTAAAAATTAAATTTTAATATAACTGTAATAAAATAAAAACATGATGGAAGTATAACAAAACATGATAAAAGTATAACAAATATATATATGATCAAAGCATAACAAATGTGGGAATTTATGTTGGTGGACAACAATTGTTAATATTCCAACATGGACAGTAACATATCTTGTTGCTTATGCAGTTGCCACCATGTAAATTCCACTAAATATAAATCCATGTGTTGGCATGCAGTCTTCCAATACTTTTTGTTCCACAATTTCACCAGACTCCATAATCTCTCTATATTTTGCATATACATGCCTTTACCTGAATCTACAAAATTGTAGGTGTGATTTTCGTTAAAATGTTCAAATCCAGCATGGTGTAATTTTTTCACTTTTATAACCCTTTTAACAGTCTAAATAGATGGTAGATCCATCTGCGATATTATCTTTAATGGCATCCATAAGAATTGGTGCTGTTCTACTTACAACTGTTACAATGAAGTAGTCACTGGTCTCTCTGCACAAGTTAACAAATAATCACTGTTGTGGAAGTATTCATACCTGTTGGTTTTTTTGCTGAAAAGACTTTCTTTAAAATTGTTGAAATAAACAATTTTGTTATGTCCTTTGGTTTTGCTAATAGACTGAAGATATTAACTTCACACAAGTAGTTGTTTTAGGCAATTACAGTTTTGTCTGATAAATCCAGTTGCATTTTTACCCATCGTATGGTAGTTAATTTCATGCACCAGTTATAAATAAATCTAACTACAGTATTGAAGAATATTTTGGAGAACTTCTAACCATATTTCTTTATAACTGGATACTCACATCATGTTTTGATATTGCATCACCACTGGGTCTTCACTCACACATAAAGTGTCGTATCATGACCATTATCACTCACTTTTTGCATTAACACTATCCCATAATTCTGAAAGTGCTCAACTGCCTCATCTTCTGTCACTGGTAGATGCCAAATTTTAATCATTTTGCACAAATTAATTACAAAAAAAAATCAAACAACTGCTTAATTAAAATGCTATGCTAAATGTGGACAATGCTAGGGTAAATGCACAAAATATACAATGGTGGTAGTGTGTTAACAATTGTACATTATAACATACATAAAAAAATAATTAATTAAATATTTTGAATGGCATTTCTAAAAAAAATAGTATTAATTTTTTAAGATAGCATTACTTTATATTTGACTTCTTAATATTTTTAAACTTAATAAGTATCACATGTGTGATAAATAATTTTGAGGAAAAAAACAAACAAACACTTTGATGTCCCTGTAAATGATAATTAAACAAAAACACTTGACAAGCTTTTGGTGAAGAAAGTGAAGGAATTATTCATTTAATTATCCATTTTCAGAGGCATTAAAGTATTTGCCTGATTGTTTTTTCTTAAAATTAATTTTATTGCACATATGATACTTGTTAAGTTTAAAAATATTAAGAAATTGAATATAAATTAATGCTAACTTAAAAAAATAATATTAAGTTTTAGGAATGCCATTCAGAACATTTAAGTACTTATTCTTTTAGGTATAATATAACATACAATCCTTAAACCATTGCCACCATTGTAATTTTTGTGATTTACCTAGCATTGTGAGTATTTACTGTAATATATTAATTAAGCTGTTTGTTTAATTATTTTTTGTAATTATTTTGTGTAAAATGATTAAAATTTGGCATCTACTCATGTTAGATGAGGTAGTCGAGTACTTTCAGAATTATAGAATAGTGTCCATGCAAAAAGTGTGAGCTGATTGGCATGATATAAAACTTTATGTGGGAGTAGAAACCTAATGGCAATGCAATATCAAAATGTGCTCAAAGTGAGCATCCACTTGTAAAGAAACATGGCTAGAAGGTACGAAAATATCCTTTATTATTGTACTTAGACATTACTTTTAGCTGGTGTATGGAATTAATGACCATACAACAGGGAAAAAAGTAATTGGATTTATTGGACAAAACTTTAATTGATTGGAACAACTACTTATGTGAAGTTTGTATTTCCAACCAATTAGTTATACCATCACAAAAAATCAGAGGGTCTAATAAAATTGTTAAAATAGATGGTCTTTTCAGCAAAAGAAAAATCCAACAGCATTCATTACTTCCATAACAATGTTATTCTGTGGCTAGTGCAGATATCAGTGAGTGCTTCAGAGTAACTATTCTGAGTATAACAACACTGATTGGTATGGATGCCATTAAAGATAATATCACCACTAGATTCTACCATCTATTCAGATAATGAGGAGGATTATAAAAGTTAAGAGTTATACCATGCTGAATTTGAACATTTCAAAATCCCATCTATAACCTTGTGGATCCATATATAGATGTGCATGTGCAAAATATAGAGAGATTATGGGATCTGGTGAAATAGTAAAACAAACAGCACTTGAGGACTGCAGGACAACACATGGATTCATATTTAGTGGAATTTATGTTGTGGATACTGCGCAAGCAACAAGTTACATTTGTGGTGATATTGGAGGATATTAGAAATTACTAAAAAACCCTGTTGTTATGCTTTAATAATATATGTTTGTTATAAGTTCATCATGTTTTGTTGTACTTTCTTCATGTTTTTTATTTTATTACAATTATATTAACATTTAATTTTTAATTACAATCATTTAAAGTTTTGTATAATTTCTTGTGTTTTTATAATCATCTTAAAAAAATTAAAATATTTAATATGATAATAATGTTTAAAAAGACCAGCCATATTGTTATGCCTTAAAAATGAATGATTAAACAAAATACCTGTCAAGCTTCCAGTGAAGTGAGTGAAGGAATATTGAAAGAATATTACATAAATATCATTTTTTAATCATTTCTTATTACTTTTGATTTTGACAGATATTTGATTTTTTGGTCATGTAATTTTTCTTATTTTTATCAAAGGTCTGGGATAGTTTTGGAGATTGGGGGGAGAGGGAGTTAATGAAAATTGAAATTTTCAATATGGATTATTGCAAAATACCTGTAATTCTTTGTTATAAAAATTGACAGTATTATCTTACAACCTTTATTACTTGGTTGTGTCAGCAATAATTTTAGGGATCTCCTTGGAAACCAGAAATAGTGGAGAAGACATACTAAATTAGTACCCAAAGATATCTGTGTCAGCAAAAGTTAATATTCTATTTATGTATTTTAGTTTGTCATTTTTTTTATATTTATAAAGTTGAAATATTTTTAAAAACCATTTTTCTTTTTTAAATTAATATTTGTAATAAATATTTTAAAAAGTGAAAAATATATATGATATAGTATAAAAAATCATTTATTTAAAAAAAAAAAATCATAAAATTTTACAACTTTGGCTGCTAGAAGGCCGTTAAAAATACACAGTAAGAAGATAAAAAATAAAATAATTAGTTGTTGATACAATTATAACTTCAGTTATTTTATCATTTATAACCAGCTTCTAATAATTAATCATTCTTGTAACATTTTTTATCATTTGAGGCATAAATCTATCTCTGCACACGCGCACACCTATACACAAAGTTACTTTTTTTTTTTATGTACGCATGTGGGAGATTTTGTTTGGTTTTTATATATATAATTTATCTTGAAAGTTAAAACAAACAGTTATATGCATATATGACTATTTTAATTAGGTTGTTTTTTTAAAAAAAAAATCTAAAACACCATTAACAAACAGTTGCTTTTCAAAGAAATGCAGAAAAGATTTTTCTCAGCAGGATGTCGTTTAAATATAATAACTTCTCCATATATATATATGCTGAATATAATTATTGATCGAAGTACGAATAGAAATATAATGTATGACAAACATCCTGATTGGAGGTGTGAAAACATTATGATAAGAAAAAACTCTTTCTAAATACTGTTTTATGCAGAATTTATATATTTTTTTAAACGAAAGTGCGAATAACAAACTATATTGTATAAATGCAAGCAAATTAATTCATTTCTTTTTTTCATTTTAATTCACTTTTTCTCTTCAGGGGAAAAGGAATTACAAGTTTTCTTATAACTCAGTTTATTGTTGCTACCAATTATTTTTTTCGATTTTCAAGAGATAAATATTTTTCACAAGCAGTTATCTTTTTCCTTTCACGTTTGCAGAAATTATCAATGGGAATTTACTAACTATAGAACGCTTTATCGGTTTTTAATAAAAGTAACATAGAATTACGAAAGCTTGATAATTATATTCAAGGCGGAATAAAGTTTACTATAATTTGAAAGGTATAATTTGATTTGCTTTATATATGCTTAAAAATATATATTATTATCTGGATTGAAATAATTAAAAAAAAAAAAATTAATACGAAGCAACTATAATTTTGTCAATTAAAAAAACCCCGATGTAAACAATGCTTTTTATAAATTGATTATTAGCAACCAATAATGATAACCTCAATTCAACATTTATTGAACCAGTGTTTTGTACCATAGTCAATGGAAATGAAATAAATCAAAACTAAAATTAATTTATGCTTTCTTATAATAGGCTATAATAAAAATACTTAGAAGACAGTTAATGAAAAAAGTTAGGTGCATTTATCTAGTCATTTATTACTGATACACTTGACCACATATATGCCTAAAAGATAAATAATCACCAATATATGCATTTGGTGCTAAACCAGCACTCATCAGTTGGTCCAGATTATCATCTCTACACATATGTAGTGTGGTCCAGATTGTCATCTCTACACATATATACAATAAGTGTTGTATATGTATAAAGATAATAATCTGGACCAACTGATGTTTGCTGGTTTAGCATGAAATATGTATATTGGTGATTATTTATCTTTTAGACATATATGTGGTCAAGTATATCAGTGGTATGAGATAGTGTGAAGAGTTGAAGATAGTGCGAAAGTCTGAGCTCAAAATATTCTATATATTACATTGTTAGTACAGGTATATATATATATATATATAGCCTGTCTGTAACTAGTTGTTATTATAAAATTGCCATAGAAAGAGAAACTGGATTAGACATATATTAATGAAAGATGTTTTGAAGGGTATAGTAAATGGAAACAAAAAAAAAAGGACAGAAAGATTGACATTGTTGGATGATATGAGAGATGTGAAGAGTTATGTTGAATTGGACTACTGGGCAATGAAGAAAATGGAGTGAAAAAATGGATGAATTGTTGAAGTGACTAATCTCTGAACCTGTTCATGGAACAGAATATTATTGATGATAATGATAGCATAATATATTGTTTTTCACTGCCATTTTGTTTAGGTAGATTTCAAAAATTAAATTTTTTAAAAAAAATTTTTAAGCAATACACAACCATATACAATATAGACAGTTCATTACCATTAACATTTTCAACCAATAAAAAAAGTAATATATGGAAAATTGATGATATATATATATGCAAAAAACAGCAGATGTTTTATTTTATAACTACTTTAAAATTAGTGTCTTCATTACCATTCCCATAGCAGTTTAATTTAATATTTAAATCTTGATTTAATAAAAACTAGAAATCAAATTGTTTGTTATTTCGATTTTTTAAAAAAAATTGGTATCAGGTGTAAAAGTTAAATTATTTTATAGATTTTTCCAACAAAAGATAAACTTTTAATATCCAAAAAAAAAAATCTACAAAGGATTGTATTTTTAATAAAACAATATAATAATAAATTCTAAGATTTAAGTAGATTGCCTGACAATACAATAATCATGTGATAACAGAGAAATTATATAGTAGATATATGTTCACTGTATATGCATACATGTATATAAAAATATATGACAGTATATGAGAAATATATATATATATTATAATGGAAAAGTCTACCCAGAGAATAACAGGCAGAATTAATGATTTAACACAAAACTGTTACTGTATAATACAGTCAATAAAATTTTAGTATGCAATTTTGAAAATTTGAGAAATGTTTCAAAGACCTGAGTTCTGACTATCTTGTTGGTACCAAAGTTAAAGCAGCATGTTATGCTGAGGCACGTTGGAAGCTAAAACTATAGCCCATATTTTATCCTACACTCATAATTCATCAGCAAATCGGACCTCATGTTATAAGGCACCAAAAACTGTAACTGAAAAGTAGAGCAGAACAATTTACCCCACACCCATCATTTGACAGCAAATGGGCCTATATTGGGAAGCCAAAAACTGTAACCAAAAAGTCCACCTGGATCATAACAGGAAGAATTAATGATATAATCCAGTTGCAATCAGGGTGAATGTGAAGATCTATCATAGCAGTACTACATAGGTACATTAGATTACCCAAGATAAATTGTATGACTATTTGATTAATTATAATCATCACTAATGACTGTGTCTTAAAAACTACACTTCAAAATCCCAATTTACTAATTTTATTTATGTGAGATCTTATGGCTGACCATGAACAAGGTGGCATGATCTATAAAACTACTAAAGATTATTTTTCCAGGATTAAATGTATGATCCATTATATCAATAACAACTATCATGTGGTGAATATAGGCCATTTAACAAGACAGTAAAGATTATAGTCAGCCTCATAACATAATTGGCTGTAGCTCAAATATACTCAGGATTTTAATACAGAAATGCCATGTAGAGTATTTGCTTTGCAGTAAAAGATAAGCAATGAGACTTTTATTGTAATATGTAAATCATAAATTATAATATTAAAAATAGGTTCAATCATCATATTGGCTAGCAAGATTATTTATTAATTTAGGTCCTAATATCATGATCACCAATAGAAGTAATAAATTCTGTATTATATTCCAGAATTAGCAAAGCAAGGTGGAGGTGATGTAAGGGGTAAATGGGATTTTATTATGCCCTGTACATCACAAGTAATCCCAGAACAAAAGCATTAAGATATTCACTCACAATTTCAATAACCTTCGCATGTATTATCAGGGATGAAATATACTCTAATATATGGTCTATTTACTACTTTGGATTTTCTGTTTTTTATGTATGACAAATAGCAATGATATAGTCAGGTTAAATTACAAAATTAACATTTATTTACAACTCTATCAATACTAAATAAGTAATTAATTAGTACAATGTTCACAAAAATTAGATAAATGAATGAATAAATAAAAAGACCAATACATATACTTATTTCTATACCTGGATAATGTACATAAATTAGATTAATAAATAAATAAAAGACCATTACATGTACTTGTTTCTATACATGGATAGTGTATATGAATTAGACAAATAAATAAATGAAATAAAAGACCATCACATGTACTTATTTCAATACATAAATAATGTACATGAACCTCAAATAAACCCAATGCAAGATTTTCTCACAAATGGGTTTGATTTCAGTCCCTTATAGGAGAGTGGATGGTTCAAATACCTAGTCAATAATTTCTCCAATATATCAATATCAGAACTGATGCATCTATATCCTAATAACAATAAAAACAATTGGTATCGATAAACCTGTGAAAGTTGGCCATAATGAGATAATGAATCAAAACAGAAATTTGAACCTCAACTGTGCTGGGAATATCATATAACTGACCTATAGTAAATTATAAAAATAATTCATTTGAATGCCTCTTTTATAGCTGGTAACTGAACATGTGGAATCAATTTAAAGATGAGGGAAACAATCTAAACACCATAATATATGGAGACTCTGCTCAAATATAAATTTACACAACAAAGAGCAATGATATTCTTATGGATGTATTTATCCATGCAAAGAAATAACAAAGCATTAAATGCTCTGTGGATTTTTTTAACCATCATCAGAGCAATAAGCACAATTACAGAATTTCTGCAGATTAATCACCAACACAGAAATGAATATAAAGAATATAATAAAATGACAATGATTACTCTGCAGATTAGACCACCAGCACAGAATAATATAAAGAATATAATAAATGACAAACAATTATTCTGTGGATTAGACCACCAGCATAGATACTATAAAGAAAATATAAAAAAATGGTAATGATAATTCTGAGGATTAAACCACCAACACAAAATATAATCATATTATAAAATAGTGTTAACATTTATTTTCCAAATAAAAGAGACATAAAATGACCCTAATCAACCAATCTGCTAAATTAGGAGGTATGTGCAGTTTTACTAAAGTGAATTAGAACATAAAATGAAATAAATAGTTCAATATAGTAAACAACTAAGATAATACCAACTCTGCCTAAAGCATAGGTGAAATAAAAATACAGAGTAAATATAATATGAATATAGGCACAAAAACCCTGGAAAGACATAGAAGACTAAGCCATATTGAAGCAATGGATCTGTAGACCAGATCCACACTTCTCATCTTTCTATATTGCTAGACTAGGATCAAACTAGATCCATGCATGTTACAATGTTTATAAAGCTTTCCGTCTGCCATTTTATGTACATTTAAATTTTAGTCCACCAAATAAATGATTAAAATATCAATTTTTATTTTAAATGTTTTTTATTATAAATATTGGAGGGGCCCATATATATATAATAATGCAGATGAAAACTTTTATAAAAATCAAATAAATTTTAATATGCTATTTTTTTAAGTATTCTATTCTGGAGATTTGCGTTCATGATAAACCCTACTAACATTCCATAGCATCAAACAAAAGAAAATCCATTAACAAAATGATAATAGATTTTCTAATTAAAGTAAAATTAAAATGGAAAAGATATTTGAAATATAAATTCTTCAAATCTACATTTAATTAAAATTAGATATGAAACAACTAAATCATTGGATTTATCGGGAGAGTGGATCTCAGGAATACAATGCAAACATACTTTAAGTCGATAATTGCAGTCACCGGAATTTTAACATAGCCATTTAGCCTGGAGCATATTAAAAAGGGAATTTCCCAAAAATAGAAGAGTATAAATAGCCAAGGAGAACAATAGAGGTCAGCCAGTCATAGTTTTTGTCAGCGATTGCCTGACGAACCCACACCGGTTAAATTTTTAATAAATGTTTAGAAGCATGGTAGTGGAATAGACAGCCTTTGTAGCCTGCCTGTCTTCCTGCTATCCCAAAGATGATTGTCCAATACATTATGCCAGAAAATCTTTGTCAAAATATGTAATCATGAATTGCTGAACTCTCATATTCAAATACATAGCTAGCTATGCCTGTGCAGAAATCCATATTTCATTGTGGGATCCAAACTTCCACAAGGACTCAGAATAAATTAGGTAATATGTTCCAATTTGTTATTTCTAACCACCTAATTTATTCTTTAAAAACTCCAGTGACCCGATAATGTAATGTTTGCTACTTTTAATGTCTTCTAAAATGAAATCCCCATAATATAATATATGTTTAATTAATATTCTGTAAATTATACTCACTCTATCTGTCTTAAAATTGTGCCTCTTAATGCTAAACTTTCTTCTAATGTGGTTTAGAAATATTATTATTTACTTAAATAAAATGAATATATTTGCCAATTTGTTCCATCTCGACAAAAGCTTTATCAAAATAAATATTTTGCTGCCTATTTCCCAACCAATCTTTGTCAGTAAATAAAATGAATAATTCTCTAGCTCTGGAAGATTAATACTTGGAGCAACCTTTGTTTTGTCAAGATGAAACCATTTTATATTATTATGTGTTTTTTTTTAATATTTATACGTACATGGTTTAGTTGTGGGGGAGACACTAGATTCAAGCATGAGATTTTATTCCGTTATATTATTTCATTTTTAAAGAGTGAAAGGGAGGGGGTTTAGAAATTTATATTTGTGCTAAATAATAAAGAGAGTAATAGAAGGTTAATTGAAATATTAGTGGGATTTTGTGTTGAAGGGAGAGATGTGTTGCTTATAAAGGATATTCGTAATAATAATTAATGCTTACTTTATTCTTGTTGGTCTGATCTTGGTCAATCTGTATAACCTTTGTATAATCTTTATAGCTCAGCACAATTATATAGTTAAATTCTAAAATATATTCTCCAGTACTTGTATTTTGCCTTGCAAGCATTTTGCTTGATTACTTATCTCTTGTTCTTTGTGACCACTAGATCAGAATTAGACCATGTGATAATTTCACTGGCTGTGAATTTTCTTATCAGGATATGAAAGACAAAATGGGAAGAACTGGGGTAAGCTGAGCTTATCTAGCATTGGTGATTCTCATACTTTCACCTGAAATATTTTAGGTCTGCTAATGGCACAGACCATTCTTTCTTTATTTCTTTGCATCACTGGAATGGACCAGGTGAATTGAGTCTATGCTGGTAATGTAATATCAAATGCTGGGTTTATTCACTTTCTTTTGTTCTGAACACATCATGGCAGATTGACTACGATCTGATTAATTTATATGTTTTAAAATCTTAAAATATTTAATTGTGAATATCGTGATCCATTTATATTTTAAATGTGTCACTCTCTTCAAAACCAATTCCTGAAATATGAGTTAATTATTTCTCTTTTAAAAATTGTTTCACTTATAACAAAGTTATATTTAAAGTGGGCTATTTGATATTTGTTTCGCATATCTCATACTTGAGTTGGCGTCTTCCATAAAACACTAATCATTTACATTTGTTAGATTGGCATATGAACTATATCACTCCCTTACTCAAGGCATAATTAATGACAGAATAGAAATTTATGTTAACTAATTTATAAAATAAAAACAGAGAGACATTAGATAAATTATACCAATGTTTTATTAAATATATATATGTGAATTTAAGCTACCTGTGGTTTGTCTCAATTCATTTCATTCTAAAATTATCTTTTTTAATTATTTATTGTGCTGCTATCTGATGACTCAAAGTCACATACATATTATTCCTATATTTAAGTTAATGGATAGGTCTAATTAGAATTAATATTGAAGTTAGATGTTAGAATTAGTTGAGGCTCATGCTCCACCATTGGTGCTAGTGGGCCAGAGTGTAGAAAAGATTAATTGCTTGCCTTGAAAATGTTATTAATTAGTTGGCAGATTTAGAGAATGGATAAACAGGGCAGAATCCATAACTATTCTTTATCTTTGATCTTGCATATGGTTGGATTCAAGGTACTTTTACCCAGGCTGTGAATCATGTTGAGTTAACATACAATTTCGACCAGTACAATATGTGTTTGATGCATGTTATAGATTCATTAAATAATCATTAAACCTTTATGCAAGTGCTGATCACTAAGAATTAATTTTCTTCAATCTCTATATCATATGTTCAATTCAATTAATCTAAATTGATAAACAATTATTTTAGACCCAATAGAATATATACATGAACTTCATACATATATAGAGTAATATATAATGTGAACCAAAATAAAACACACACTAGTTTAAATGATTACACTAAATTTAAATACATATTATTTCAAATATATTGAATATTCCTAATAAAATCAATAATATTTTTATACTACCTAATATACAGCATATAAATTAAATAATTTTTCAATTATAACATATAGAATTTTATGAGTTTGATTGTATTTCCCTTCATTTCCATTCATAATGAATATTTCATAATTAAGTGATTCACATATAGGCCCTCTGAATACTCAGATATTTTTAAAAGATAGGACATGTATAATTTTAATTACAGTATTCCTCCAAAATTAAAATATTTCACTACTTTTAATTTATTTAGTGACTGTTGAAGACCAAAAATGATTGTCCAAGCAAATAATTATGACAGATATAAAATAGTTTTCTGGTTAGCTGTTATCTTTTCTCAGCAACTATATTATAATTTTAATAATAAGAAAACTCACATAGTGGGAATGTTATCTCTAATGTCAGTTCAAAGTGGGTCATAACTAATTCTTTATCATCCAGACACAAGTACACAAAACATTTTTTATATAACATTTCACTCCACACATATATAGCACAACTAGATGTGTTAAAGTCATGAAAGTAAAATATCACATCCAAAACTAATATAGTTTGTAAACAATAAAGAATATTTTCAAGTGGACTGACCTTTAAATTCGTTATTTTCATTTTCACGGATGATAATTCCAATACATTTCAATTATAGACATTTTGAAAGACAGTCAGCAGTTATATTTTCAGCTGATAGACTCTAACAGATTTGTTTAAATTTAGCTATACATTTTGTTATTAACACAGAATAATATCACAAGTTTGAATTGCATAAGAAAAACTTTAATTTAGCTTCTTTCTTTGTTTTTAAACATTTTGTTAAAGGAGTAGCTTACATGTTCATTATATATTTAACAGCAAAAAAAAAAAAAAAGATTTTTCAGCTCTTTACATCCTTGCTGTTACTATCTCCATTTTTAAAAAAAAAATATTTCTGAACATTCTCTTCTTCCTTTTAGCCAATTACATTTCATTTTACTTACATATTTCTGTTAAAATAAAAGATGAGGTAATGGTCAGAATTACTTTCAGAGAGATATTATAGACATAAAGAAAGTATTAGCAAAATTATAAACTAAATATCTAAGTGATAAGAAGTGATTGAATATTATATTAGTGATTAAATATCACTTATTAATACATAATATTTTGAAGTGATAAATTCTTCCAGATGAAATATCTAAGCATCATATATATCAAAATTATTTCAACACTTTATAACATCACCTTTAACTGTAAAACAAAAAGAAATGAATTCAACTTCAACTGTCCTCTGGATTATATATAAGGAAAGCAAATTAATCAATGAAAATTGTATTCATCCAATATTCAGATTTACAGAATTCTTGACATAATGTTTAAATTATTATTAAAACATAATTATGAGGTGGAAGATCTAGATGTATGCTTTAATAAATTTGTAAACAATTGAAGTCATTGTAATTGTAAATATGTAATCTTAAAAATTAAACAGTGCTAATTAACATGTAATATTTTGGAAAGGCAATTTTCTAAGCAGCATTTATGATTTGTCTTAGGCCACATTTGAAATTTTTTTCTTTCTGATTTTTAGTTAGACAATGTTATCACCAGTCATATAATTAGATTAATATAGATAATTTTTGGAGGGTTCCTAAATTCTAATAAATATTTACAATGATTTTAGAATTTAGAAGGTATAAAATAAATACTTAAAGATTCTGCCTTCAAATATAATTTAATGTAGCATAAATATCTCTAGAAATTGGATATTGGTCCCTCCAAATTCGCATTTAACCTGTTTTTCTTATTATATATAGTTTGAGTCATAGCTAGAAATAAATTCATTTGTTTATGCTTTGAACGAATGCCATGATATTATAAGATATTTAATTAAAATTGTATATTAATGGATTTTGGAGTTTTAATTTAAAAATAAATAAAAAAATAAATTCAGCAGAAAACAAAATTAAATTAATTGCTATTTATTCAAACCGTTTTCTTAGATCTTGAGTATTAATTTTAAACAATATATCTATTTTATTAATAAGTTAACATTTTTTTAACAATCAACATAAAATATTGAGCTGAAAATGTTGGAGAAGTGTAAGGACAGAACTATAAATATAATATATTATTATAGCAGTATAGAATTACATTCAAAATTAGTAGTAGTAATAGTAATACTACTACTACTATTACTACTACTACTACTACTACTACTACTACTACTAATAATAATAATAATAATAATAACTTTAAAAGACCAACACATGAACAATTTGACTTAGCCTTCTTGACACTTATAGTGTTTCCCAATTAATAAGAATTTATGTACAGCCATATACATACCAATGGAACACTAACTCCACTCACCCACGCTAAATGTATTAACAAATATCAGCATGTGCTTTCATGTATTTATTTTATAATGCTTTTGTACAATTTATGTAAACCTAATTTGAAATATGTATCTTGTTATGCAACAATTATTATTGTTCAACTACTGTAAATCATCTTTTTTTTTTATCATAAGCAAAATTCAAATTGTATTTAAAAACTCATGTTTTTCACATACAATTTATGTAATATATGAACAATAAGACAACAATGAAAACTATAATTCTTCCCATCAAAGGGGCCCAATTTATATACAATCATATATTAATCTAATGTCAACTCCAAACCTATACCCCATACATGTTTTCTCTTATACTATCATGTGCTTCTATGTATTTTTCTGAAGATCCCATTTAAAAATTCTATGAAAACCTAATTTGATACATATATCTTGTTATGTAATGAACATTCTTCTTTCACTTACTGTAAGTCATGTTTTTTCCCCCTATCATATGCAAGATTGTAAAACCTTATTGCATATGTAATATCAGGTATTAATTTGTATCTAAGACCTCATATTTTCATATCTGTATAACTTATGTAACCCTTTTTGAGTTTTAATAAAATTTACCTTTGAAACATCATCATCATCATCATAATAATAATAATAATTCAATTCAGTTCATTTATTTAAGTGCTAAACAACAGCATAAAGCCAATTACAATTTGCATATTACAATAAAAGAAAAGATAATACATATGACATAAAATGAAAATATAAATGTTTACATAATAAAACAATATTTAAAATTAAAAACAATATTTAAAATTAAAAATATTACAAAAATTAATCTTACTCCCAATCTGATTATATATAGAGAGAGTAACCTTAAATGTTTGACAAAGTAATTGTTGTTTCCTTAACAAATGTCTTTAGATCTACTAAAAATATGTCAATATCATTAAAATACATATTATAAAAATTTGGTAATCTGTATAATGCTGCTAAATATAAAGTTTCACATTTATATTTATCGATACTAAATAAATCCTTATTCCTTGTATATACATAAGGAACTCTTATTAATACATTTGAAATACAATTATGTAAGTAAATTTTTCCATGAATGATTAAATAAAAAAATTTCATATCACGAATCACTCTTCTATGAAACAAATTTATACAAACATCTTTCGCACTAATTATATTATTAAATTTATTGTATATTGATTGCAATTTATCTATATGAGATAACTTATTCGAGTTCCATATTACACTTGACATTTTTGCTGTCGCTTGGTCTCTCTTTAAAATAAGATCAGCATTATAATGGATACACAAAACATAACCTCAGATAAAATGGAAAGCCAGACTGGACCAACAATAAAAACTGAAATATGAAAACTATAACAATTACTAAAGACTCTAACGGTTAAAAAAAAAGGTTATTCTTTCTGTATTTAATGATAAATCCTAGTATATTATGTTTGATACAATGTACAACATGATATGATGTAACCAATTTTTGCCTAATAAAGTTGCTTTGAAACATAATAATAATGATGATGATGACGATGACGATGATAATAATAATAAAACAGCCATTGTAATAAATTACTGATATCCCATTAATAAAAAATGTTTTATATTTATTTATTTTATTACTTTGTAAAATATACAAATTAAATCATTATATTTTTTACTTTGTTATTTTAAAATAAAACTATTTATAATATAGTACAATATTTATAATATATTATAAAAATTTATAATATAATACAATAAAACAGTGGTATACTTAAGTTCTTGATAAAAAAACCCAAACAAAAACAAAATGAAACTATAATATAGAAGCATATATATTGTGTGTGTAATATGTGGATATATAATATTATTTTTCTTTCAATAAATCGATTTATATCTCAAACGTGGTGAATATTTTAAAACTTTAAAATTTTGCTATAGTAGTAGATTATTTCCTTAGATAGATTTAAATAAAAAGGAAGTTCGTTAATTTCAAAATATCAGTTAAATTAACTTTAGTAATATATATTAAAGTTATGCATCTAAAATGCGACAGTAGGGACCTCTACAAATCTAAACGCAAAATTAACGATTTTAAAAGACAAGAGCGGCGTAACTTTCTAACTTTATATGTGTTAAATCCATAGATTTCACATTCCTATTATTAAAGAATTTACTCTTAGTTTAAAATATAATTGCACACCAAATGTAGGTTTTAAAAAAAGTAAAGTAAATAAGTACAATAATACAAACATTTAAAATAATTTTATAATATTTCTATATTATTTTATAATACAAATAGTTAGTACAGTTTGTTTAGACAATTCTAGTAACATTTAAAATCTTACAAGCATATGCTTGTAATATAATGGTTATTTTGACTGAGAGAAAAGCTTTAAAGAAATTGATTACAATTAAAGTTCATTGTTTAAAAGAGTTAATATTTAATAATATCTGAACTATAATATTAGTTTTAAAAAATTTTTATTTAGGGAGAATATTGGTTTTTTTTATACATTAGCTTCTTAAGGGACATTGACTAAACAGGAGTCTATAATGTTACTATAATATTATTGGTTAAAAATTTATTATTTAAAATATATTTAAATTTTGAGAACTTTTTTAAAAAGTTTCATTTATTTATGTAATATTTTAATTGTTAAATAATAAATTGTATATTTTATATGTCATATTAATTTATTATAGCTAGGAATCCAGAGGTTTTTTTTTTTTTGTAAAAAATCTATTATTAGAACATATGCCTTGACAACTAATTAAAGTCACATTAACTAATAACATTAAATCTGTCAATCATTGATTTCATTATGATCACATGATTTATCTCATAGAAGCAGCTTATCATGTATTGGTCATTTACTCACTTAGTTGCTTTCTTATTAATTAACTATTTGACTAGCTTGTTAAATTATTAGTCAATCATTGATTGTTACTTAAAAAAATTAATGGCTAGTATACTGATTGCTGAGGCTTCCTTCAAAATGACCCATTTCATTTATCTTACTGTAATATATCTTGTGAATATACACAGTTATGCAACTTCATTAGTTTGCTTTATCAAAAGAAGGAAATACAAAATATGCAACATGGATTTGCTAACAATGTAAATAACACTTATGTTAAAAATTACAATACTATGAATTAGTATAAACTCTTAATTTATTGATGTTAGTGTTTTGATTAAAATGAAAATTATTATGCTATTATTGTTGAAATAAGAATTACGCTTGATTCCAGGAATGACTTATTATGTCTTTATCCTGAAAATAATTATTATGACTTGCTATTATGATATTATAGATGAAATACACAGGCTTACATATACCTGTGTCTATATATGTAATAGACAGGGTACGAGCACAGACTTTCACATGACCCACCACTCTCCACACCATCTCATAACACTGATACACCTGAACACACACATGGCGAAAAGACAAATAATCACCAATATACGTATTTCATGCTAAACCAGCAATCATCAGTTGGTCCAGATTACGTATATTGGTGATTATTTGTCTTTTCGACATGTGTGTACTCAGGTGTATCAGTGTTATGAGATGGTGTGGAGAGTGGTGGGTCATGTGAAAGTCTGTGCTCGTACCCTGTCTATTACATATATAGACACAGGTATATGTAAGCCTGTGTATTTCATCTATTACATATTAGAGATGTCTGCCTATCCCTTGTATATGTATTTAATGGATTATGTCCTGCACATGAAGGGTCAGATTGACCTTTAGGTCAACATGGGTGTGACAACAATTTCGGTCTAAGAGTGGCCTTTGAGTGTTCCATCATCAGATTTTCAATTGGATGGACGGTTGAAGAGTTGGAGTGTGGAGTAGATTGAAGCCTGTCCATTAAAGTAGGAGGATTTGCTATCTTTGTATATATCTGAGCACTTGTAGCATATATGTGTAGAGATGGTAATCTGGACCAACTGATGATTGCTGGTTTAGCATGAAATACGTATATTGGTGATTATTTGTCTTTTCGACATGTGTGTGTTCAGGTGTATCAGTGTTATGAGATGGTGTGGAGAGTGGTGGGTCATGTGAAAGTCTGTGCTCGTACCCTGTCTATTATGATATTAATAACTACTATATTTTTGTCATACTAAATTTTGATTAAAAAAAAGAAATTTGAACTATACACTGACTGAAGTAATATTTAAGAAAAGACAATTAAAGTAACTGTAAACTTTACTAATTATGGTATCTAAAATATATTTATCTTATCTTCAGAATAAACTATTGTGGCATTGATATACTTTTATAACTAATGCTGATATCCAATGCAGGGATAACATTGTACTGGCTCATAAAAAAAATGTTTTCTTAAATGTTGGTATAATTGAATAGTGAAATTTGCCACATTTCAGGAAATTGTGTTCTGTTTTCAAGGATAATGTAAAAGATTAATCCTTTATGTTTGCATATACTTTAAAATAAAATGCACTTTCTGAAATATACTTTATTGTATTAGAAAATTTTAATTCCCTAGTGATATAAAAGTAATAATACGCTATATAAACTTTATATCACTTCAAATTGTGTCGGTGCTCTATTCATTGCCTCAGATGCTAAAATTATTTATCAATTTGTGATGTTAAAACCTTAAAGTTATTTTTAATAAAATATTATGTATTGTTATGAACTTATGATTTGAACATGACTATTATCAAATGGGCTTTATAATAAGTAATTTGAAAACTCATAAAAAAAGAAAGTAAAAATGTTTAGATTTTATCTATAATTTTTATTTATGCATATAATATTTTTTGCTAATAATTTGTTTATAATTTGTATGTATCCATGTAAGGATATTGGAGTTCTCAAAATATGATTGTGTTATTGTATCAACAAAGATAATATGGATATTTAGTATTGAGTTGTTTAAAGAATTATATGGATAAATGAATGTACATTTGGAAATGATTTATAATTTTGTTTTTATAATTTGCTAATTTATAATTTTTATGCCTAAGTATTTTTATTGTAAATACAATGTTTTTTTTATCAGTCTTTCATACTATGTTTATAGTCTTATTATGTAATAAATAGTGAGTATTTAAAAGTATTTTCATATGTTATTTTATATTATATTTCCAATCTAGTACATTATAGATGGCATAGATATCATGTAGGTCAATCCATATGATGGTTTATTCTTGTCAAGTTTGTAGATATTAATGATATGATACAATTGACTTTGTAGATAAATATATACTTTTGATTATCCCATCATTTTGCCTATCTTATTTTTTAGTGTTTAGAATGAAATGTTGATGATATATATATATATTATGATTTACATCTTTATTTACTCTTGATCTTATCAAAGTGGTTTTGAAAATGGTAATGATGTTAGTATATTGTAATATGAATATTTGAAGTATAAAGACTATAATAAAACATTCTTTGTCTAAACTTAAGTAGTTATTTTGTATATACATTCTCCCCAAACTTAATGGTGTTCTGTTGTTGGCAACATTATTTGTCAAATACACGGATGAAAGGTTCTGATATTAATGTTATATTTATAGAAATAGCTAGATTTTTAAATATAAGAGAGAACATTATTTATTCGCAAGTGATAAGTTTATGGTTATTCATATAAATTATTTTACTTGTCTAACAATAGAGCATAAATAAAGTCAATTATGATATAAAATTATATCTTAGCACTTCAATAACAGAGCTTGTATCATTTCTTTCTGAAGTAGAGAATGATACTCATAAAAGTAAATAAATCTTTCAGTCAAAAAATTTTCAAATAAATAATAAATAAATTAAAGATGGGAATTCAATCTCAACTTGAAATATGCATTCATTATTTATTATATTATTAATGATTATATATTTTTCATTTTCTCTGTTTTTAATGACATAAGTGACAATCCTTTTCAAAAGATAAATACAATTATTAATAAAGTTTTGATTTAATTGTAATGTATTATTTGATACAGATTTAATTCATCTCCTAATCTCTTTTTTTATGTTCTTTACAGGAATAGTATGAAGATTAAAAAATGATGGGTGATGACTTGCCTTCTGTCACCAATGTATACAGAAAGAAATAGATATTGCCTACATACCATTAATAATTTACTATAAAGAGATTAAAATATTATAATAGAAAAAGTCTAAACTATATAAAAACAATTTAGCTATGAGATGGACATGCATCAATGCACCAAAATGTAATCTGAGGATAATACTGATTTTCTTATTATATTCAAATATTATGTAACTATGAAATAATGATGATGATGATCAAATAAAGTATTATTTTTTATACCATTAAGCATGGAGAGTTTTGCTCTGTTTATTATTTTTTATGTTAATAGTTACATTTCCAGATACATCATTTATGTAGGATGTTCTCTTACTAAGTCAAAGAAAGATTCATCTGGTAAAGACAACTTGTTTATACACATATAGAATAACATTTATCTAATATGGATAGAAATTCTTTTTTATTTTAGGAAAGTCATTCTTAAAAATCCATATTTTAACCCTCCTAAAAACAAAAATAACCCAATTTCTTTTTGGTTATTGCTTTTATTTGTAATGAAGTACAGAGATAGAAGTTTATGAAGTGAATTATACATGTGTAAATAATCTTATCTAATTAAATGAATGCTATTAAAATAATATGCACCTATTTATACAAAAAATAATGAAAAGAAAGATAATATGCATTTTTACTTATGTTAACAATTTTATTACTATCAAAGTGATATTAATAATACAATACATATTTTCCCTCAATTAAATTTGGGTTTAAATACTTCCTTAAATATTGAAGATATTTCTTTTGTGAATGTGCTCCATTCTAAGCCATAAATTGGTAGAATAACATATTAAAAAATAAAAGCAAAAAGGAATAAAACTTTAAGTCAATTGACTTAAATAGTTTTAAAAATACTTGATATAACTAAATCTTTAAGCTGCCATAGAGAATCTTGAGTGTTTAGTTTCGCTCTTGGATACTGATATCTAATTAGGTAAAGTATTATTTGACTTTTAAATGAGATTAAAGTAATCCTGATGTAACCTTGTTTGTGGATTGCAGACTTGTTGTATCATACATATATCACTATTTTCAATTCTCAATTTTACTTTTAACAAGGTAAACTTCCTCTGGCAACCAAATAGACCACAGTTTATTATTTTAAAATTTATCATGGTAGATCTTGTAGCTTGCTAATAATGGTCAGCACAGTTAATTTATTACAACTCATTGCTATCAAGGTTCAATATTAAAATCAGCCAGTGTACTTTGAAAAAAAAAAAAAACAATTTATAAATGTTAATCTTAGAGGATATATTTTATTTAACCTTTTTTATTTTTAATTTCATTTGCCTAGTTGTTAAAAAAATTAGCTCTACTAAATATGATTATTTTAAAGATAAGTTAGAAAGAAAGAATCATATATAAATCAGTTTAGTACTCAAAACATTTAACTTCAAAATATAAAAGTAAAATTCTAGAGATGTCTTCCAGTTTTAGAAAAATGTTAGCTTGACCTGAATTTTAAAAGAACCATGAAAGTAAATAAATGATGGTCAAATAAATAAGCATTATTGGAATAATTATTAGATGAAAATGAATTAGGGTCAAAATATAAAATGTGAATGATAAAAATAAACAACATTTCTATAATTAATGTACACAAACTTTCTCTCCACACATCTTCTATTTTAGGTTTCAACTGAATTTTATGGTATACATTAGTTATATACAAACAAACCGATAACAGTACAAACTCTTTTATTATTGTTTGAAAACTACACAAACCTCAGCTTTTATTGGCAAATCACTTGTTGACTAAAATTTATGTTTTCCAAAATGCATTCTAGTCTTCCTATCTTCCCAAGATATAAAAATTATATTATTGGCAGATATTTTAATGGTATTTACCAAATTAATTAATTACATAAATCCCATTAAAACAACATATTGATTTATTTTTTCATGCTTGTATTTTAAATATCTATACTGTAATATAAATTTAACAATTAAAACATCTTTGAGGGTTTAATGTTCCTATCTTCCTCCTCCATATATATGTTTAACATGTGTAATTTTATAAAACCTACTATCTTATATATAAAATCCATATTTTCTCTGTTGTCTGATTAGTAAATGGTATTAATGTTTGTCTGATGCTACTTGTCAAATTCATAATCACAAGCACTATGTTTATGTGAAGAAATTAATTTTGCCATTAGTAAAAAATACTCAGAAACAAATCAGTAAATGTACTTTTAACTACAGGGATTTAGTATATGTTTCACAGCTCCCAGACAAATGCAGCAACATCCACAAATACTAATTCAGTATTAAGACCCTCCATGTTTTTATTGTTTATCAATCTCCCAATATAGTTCAAATGAATGACATACAGACATGTTTAGTAAAAAAAAAACATATATGTACATTAAATCTTAAAAAAAAATTGTTAAAGCAATGAATTAAAAAAAAATTACAAGTATTATAATTAATAAAAAAAATATTACAAAAATAATGGACTTAAAGGCTGAAGTTTTTGTATTCTGACATTAATAAATGGTAACTATTAAAACTATTACCTTGTTCATGATGCTGTTGAAAAATTAAAAAAAAAATTAAATTTTATTTATTCAGAGGATGCTTCAGTAAATATATACTTGCACCATAACACTGTCAAATAATATTTATTTTATAAAGCGCAAACAGTATTGAAATTAAATTGAGAGACTGCAAACCTCTTGCGCTCATTACTATCTAATATAACAAGTATATTTAAAAATATAAATTTTAATTTAGCTTTATTAAAATTTGGAAATATATTAAAATGTTTTGTTTAATTTATATTAAACCTTTAAAATTTTTTGTTAAAACAACCAATTAAAAAAAACATGACATTTTATATAATGATCAGATTATTTTTCATCACTATTCCTCCATAATAAAACTACTATATTCTTGGGTCAGCAGGTCAGATTGACCTTAGGTCAACATGGGTATGACAAGAATCTCAGCCTCATGGTGGCCTTTAAGCATTCCATCATCAGATTTTCAATTAACAGTTGAAGAGTTGGAGTGTGGAATAGACTGAAGCCTGTCCACTAAAGTATGAGGATTAGCTATCTTAATATATATCTGAGCACTTATAGCAGGGGTCCCCAA
The DNA here is from genome assembly GCA_028023455.1 of Epiperipatus broadwayi. Lineage (NCBI taxonomy): Eukaryota > Metazoa > Onychophora > Udeonychophora > Euonychophora > Peripatidae > Epiperipatus > Epiperipatus broadwayi. Next base: position 5,999,702 of record JAQFVV010012439.1, on the reverse strand, counting down.
CCCTATATCCACAGGCACCATGGCACCCACAGACCATTTTACGTGTGCCCGTCGCTATCCGAACATGATAAAAAATTATTTATCTGATACAAATAAATTTAATTTTTAAAATTTCTTATAAATTATTGTATTATATTGTAATCAAATTGTAGGGCATACTATACTTTTACAGCATAAAAATATAAACGTTAATTATATGTAAAAATTTTATTTTTGAAATAAATATTTTTTTGTACATTATGTGTATTATTAACCATATCCAACTATAAATTTACATTGAAAAAATAAATGGAGCCCACCATCTGGTTGAAAAAAAAAAATGGTGCCCACCACCTGGCTGGTATTATAGAATGTGCTCTTAAGTGCAAAGAGGTTGGGGACTCCTGACTTATAACATATATGTGTAGAGATGGTAATCTTGACCAACTGATGATTGCTGGTTTAGCATGAAATACATGTATATTGGTGATTATTTATCTTTTCAACATATGTGTGTTCAAGTGTATCAGTATTATGAGATAGTGTGGCCAGTTGTGGGTCGTGTAAAAGTCTGTGCTCATATACCCTAGATATTAAATAAAATGCAGAATTTTTTTTTTTTTAAATGAGTTTTGCACTATTATAAATAGTTCTAGCAATAACCAACAACAATTCTTTTCTTAGTAACTAATAACTCTCCTGATTTTAGAGTGATGTTTTAATAAATGCTATGTATTAACAAATGGGTGACTAAAACAACTCTTGTCTGTATATTGCCTCTTAATAAAAGTCCATTCAATATAGAAAATAATTTAATTTATAAAGTAAAAATAATTTTTACTCATTTCAATAATCATGTGAATAAATAACCAAGTAACAAATTTGTGATTTTTAATTATGGCAGTTTTGTAATAACATCTATATCATAGAAGCTATAAACTTTCCCTATTTTTATATCAATGAATTATCTTCTATTGTTAAATTTTGCTTTGCTCTTATTATAAAAACTAGAAAAGAAAAATGAAATTTGATAATACTCGATGCGCTGTTATATAACAGCATGGTGAAATTTATTGCATTCTTGATAACATATTATTAGACGGCTGTGTTAATTAACATTTATATATTTTATAAATAATTAATGCTTTTAAAAACAGATTCTTTGAAGTAAAATAAAAGTATTTTTAAAAAATATCAGATTATTCTAAAGAAAAAATGAGAGAAAGAAAATCTTATTTAAGGATCATATTTATTCTAAAAATTTCAGAAAAGGAAATCATTAGATAATGTCAACAACTTAAGCTTTTTTTTCAGATGATAATCTAATCATATTGTTAAAACCTATAGTGAGAGAGATCTGCAGTAAAGTTTTCTTTCATTTTCATGGCAGATTAAACATTATTTAATTATTGGATGCGTAAAACATTTTTTATTTATAATTTGCATTTAAATTTGTTATATATATAGTAAATTAAAAACTTGTGTAAATATCTTAAAAAGCAATTGTTTTATAGAAGTAGCATGTACTGGCCATAATTTTTTTTTTTTGCTAGATATTTAATTTAAATAATGTCGTAAACAAATAATTAAAATATAAAATAAACAATTAGTCAATAATAAAATTGTATCCCACACAATAAATATAGGCGTTTTAATAAGAAAATGCATAAATTAAGGGAGCTGAATTTATTGTTTTTTAAAAAGGTAAACTTTTACACACAATAAATTTGTTAAATAATTTAAATTAATAGAGAAATACAAGATTTATGCTGAAAAAAATATATACAAGATTTATATATTTATAAAGTTTTAAACGAACTATATATCCTTACCTAAAATTATATAGTTTATTTGTTTACAAATAACACCTTGAATTCTTTACAAGAACAGCATCGGGATATATATAATAGCATTTTATAGTGTCTTTGTTTTTCAATTTTGCAAAATGGTTTATCATTGTTATATGAATATTTACACTAAATATTGGATTGCTGTTGTTTGATTGGTTCTTTGAGGCTATAGCATCATATTTCAAGTTTAAATGCACGCATATTAGCACCAGGTATTTAAGGAAGTATTTTGTTTTATTATTTTGGGATATCTTTGTTGGATTATTTTTAGCTTGTTTATGAGTGTGCTAGTATGTCTCCTGGGGTTATTGTTGAAGATAAGAAAGGACTTGGCCTGATGTGTGTGTATATTCTTGATTAAAATGTATCAAATAATTGTTGGAAGTTGTTATATTTTTTTATTAATAGCTCAAACTCAGATTTAAAATGTTGCTAGTTTGATATATTTAAATAAAAGATGCTATTTTTCTGTTAAAGATGGCATAGAGTGCATATATCTTATCTTTTTTTATAGTTTCCTTTTGCTTTAAAAAGTAGAGAGTGGGCAGAGTGTCCATGTTGACTTTTAGAAGAAAGTCAAAATGTTTTGTTTACAAGGACCAGAACCTAAATTTTCTACTTAATTGTCTATTGTTTAACTATAGGTTGGTTTCTTTTTCTGTCTGAGAAGGATGAAGTAAATTAAAAACTTCCCAGTATATATTTGGGTGAGCAAAGGGTTAAGTTCTCAATGTTTAAAAATGGTTCTATGACTTGGTTTCCAATATCCTTTATGAAGAGAAGGCTTTTCTGTGAAGATAATTTTAAATGCAAGTAGTAAATCTGAATAGGTTAGTGTTTTATGAATTCTAAACATTATCAAGTTATGAAGTTGAAGTCCATTCTGTGATAAGAGGTAATATAATCTTTTAATTGATAGCTATTTTCTTTTGTTCCAAAATAATTTTTTACTCATACTATTAATATGATTTCTGAAAACTTTGGTGAATGTTACTATTAGGGTTTAGTAAGCAATTCTTGTCAATGTTAGCATATTGAACAATGTGTTTCTTACAAATAGTAATAGATAGGCTTTTGACAATGACTGTGTTATATTTAAAAATGTTTCTTGAATTTTCCATGCAACTCTAAATGACTGAGATAGAAAGGCAACTTAAAAAGGAAGTTAGAGATCTTTGAAATGTTCTGTGAGAACTAGATTTGTCTAGATTTACTTCAACTTTGAAATTGTTTAATTATTCTGAAATTATTTTTTGCAGAAGTGGGATTTGTTTTTTGCTTCTTAATATATTTAAACATCATTCATGTAAGCAATGCATGAGATGCTTTTATTCACACTTGATATGTATATCCCTCTAAGTATTGTGTGATTAAAAAAATCAAATATGCAAATACTGCATTAGAAATAGTGTGTAAATCTGGATGAGATGTTTCTAGTAATATGTTGATTTTATATAAAATTATTTGGATGTGAATATCATTTTCAGACAATGCTAGAAATTTCAGGCCTGGGTTGAATGGTGTCCCTTTTTGAAGTTTATTTTTAAAGTATATTTAGGTGGATTCCAACATAAATTCACCACTAATTTAGATATCTTGTTTTTTAATGATGGTTGGAATCCTTATAGGTGGTGAATGATCTAGTGCCAATTTGATATATCACTTAAATTATGAATGCATTTGTTTTAGGAAAATTTTGAATTTTTGGTTGTAAGATATTCTGTAAGTGAAGAGTTAACTGCTTTGTATGTGTTTTTAAATGCTAAATATCTGAAATTGTTTAATTTAGAGGATGATGTTTGTGTGATTTTTTGGGAAAATTTGTTCATTAATTCTAAAAGTACTGTGGCATGGGGAATGCTATTTGTAATATGGTTTATGATATCTGAGATTATGTTTGTGAATGCACACAATTTTGTATTATATCTATTTGTAGAAGCTTGATTTGTTTTAATAGATACTATGGTGGTATTTTCTGCCACCTCATCTGTAAACATATATATTTAAGTTTGAATTAGGTTGTTATGTTAAAAGTAAAGTTTTCAAAAATTTATAAATAATGTATTATTTTAATATTTTAAATCAATTTTAAAGTTTTTTTTCTTTATCTTGGAAGAAATCAGGATTTCTTCAATGGATATTTTTTTAAATTTATAAATTAATTAAAACTCAAGCTAAAATAAAATCTTGAGATAAGTCTTTCTTAAAAGATTTTTTTTTCAAATTGTAATTCTTAGAAAGATGTGGGTTGGGGGGAAGGGAGTATAGATTTTAGCAATTAACTACATTGTTGAAACTTTAGATATTAAAAGTATTTTGTAATCAATTGCACTAATGGAACCAGAACTTCCCCCCCACCCTAATTAAAAAAAAGAAATGATCAAAAAAGGACAAAAATTAAAAGTCCTGAAATGTAGCTAAAAATAAATCAAAGTGTGAATCATGTTGGTGGCAAAATATATAAATTGTGGAGTTTTCTTTTGTTCAGGCAGTCAGGACCATTTTTTAAAAAAGTGTTATAAATCCAGAACTTTTGCTAGAAAATATTAACCAGTGCCAAGAAAATGTTCTCTAGCTAGAGAACATCTAAGAAATCTCAGGAAATATGTCTCTCCCTGACTCACATGAAGCCACCAGAGTGATCATCAACCATGGAGAAGAGAGATTTAACCAGCTGGCTGAGGATGTCAAGAAAAGTCAATGGACAACACACAGAGGATTTATTGGAGAAACAGAAATTTTATGAAGATTTGTTAGAATAAGAATGTATTTTTTTAAAAAAATAATTGTAATTGTGCTATATAATTAATTTGTTTAAAATATGCATTTTTGATTTTGGTATACTCTTACTATTCAGTTTAATAAATTCTATTATGCTTTGTAGTTGAAATGATTTCTCTGCAATTGAATCTTTTACTAAGGGATATTTTGTAATTGCCAATATCATATAGGTTTTTTTTGGATAGCCTATGATCCTCACATTTTTAAGTCCAGTTAGCATAACAACAAATTGAAAAACTTTTTGTTGTATTTCTAATTAACTTTGTTAATAATATCAAATTGATCATTTATATCATTATTTTAACTTGTTATCCTATGTAAATTTTATATCTTTTGGAAATGTTGATATTTATTAAATAAAAAATAACTTCTATATAACACTGATATTATTCTTGAAAATATTTATGATAAATATGTGATGATTTTTATTCTAATGTAAACTGATGACTCCACAGTATTAACTTTTTCAAATTTTTTTTTACAATGTTCTCCTATCTCCACATTTACATAATAAGTAAAAAAATAATAAATCCAATTTATATCTTTTAATTTTGTTGTTGTTATGTGTATATTTAAGTCCATGAAAGCAATCAACACTTAAACAATCCCAATATTAATAACAATCAACAATCTCAATCTGATATCAAGACGATCTTTTTTTCAATAAAGGTGGATAACCACTTTTATTTATTGTCCAATATGTTTATATAGGCATTAAAGATTGCAACCTGACTAAAAAGAGTGAGACTATTAATTCAATTTTTTTTAAAATAAACCTTATTAAACAGGCAAATATAACCTGTTCTGAAAGCAGACTAACAAATAGTCAACTATAACTTTTAAATTCCACTGAAACTGCATATTATTTGGATAATAAAGCTAATAAAGCTCAAGGCTAGATAGGTTTACAAATATAAATACTTAAAAGTAATCAATACTTAAACAATATCACTATCTATAACAATCAACAACCTCAATATGTTGTCAACACAATCTCTTTTTATAATAAAGGTAAATATATATATATATAACAAAACTTAAATATATTCCAAACAATGGTAAACAATTTATAATACAATATAAATAAAAACTCAATAAAAACTCATAAAGAAATATTTTCGATTATATTCATAATCATTTTCAACTCAACTTTCAAAATGGAATCATCTATTACCAACCGGAAACACATGTCGATTTAAATATCCCACAATTCATTAATCCTAACATTTGCTGACTGTCTGTTTATTATCGTATTTTTATACCTACTAATAAAAACTGCCTCTTTAATTTTTCTTTTTTCATTATCTCTCTCTTGTCCTAAAATTTTTATTTTATTTATATCAAAATTAAACTTAAAATTACAATTTCTATCATGATCATAAAAAACAGATTCAGTATATAACTTGACTTCATTACTATTATCATTACATATCTGTACATTTTTCAAAACTCTTTTATATAACAATTTATGTTCTTTAATTCTTTTCTCTATATTACATCTAGATTCCCCTATATATGATAAAAAAAAAAAAGAGTTTATAATGGTATATATAATGTTTCTTTTTATGGATCAGGTAATTTAAATAGAATGGTTAATAATTCAAAAGATAAATTAGAAAAAAATAACGTGAGTAATATAATTTATAGAATTTTTTGTGGGTGTAACTTATCATATATAGGGGAATCTAGATGTAATATAGAGAAAAGAATTAAAGAACATAAATTGTTATATAAAAGAGTTTTGAAAAATGTACAGATATGTAATGATAATAGTAATGAAGTCAAGTTATATACTGAATCTGTTTTTTATGATCATGATAGAAATTGTAATTTTAAGTTTAATTTTGATATAAATAAAATAAAAATTTTAGGACAAGAGAGAGATAATGAAAAAAGAAAAATTAAAGAGGCAGTTTTTATTAGTAGGTATAAAAATACGATAATAAACAGACAGTCAGCAAATGTTAGGATTAATGAATTGTGGGATATTTAAATCGACATGTGTTTCCGGTTGGTAATAGATGATTCCATTTTGAAAGTTGAGTTGAAAATGATTATGAATATAATCGAAAATATTTCTTTATGAGTTTTTATTGAGTTTTTATTTATATTGTATTATAAATTGTTTACCATTGTTTGGAATATATTTAAGTTTTGTTATTGTATTATTGATATTAGCGGACATTTATTTTGTTTTATATATATATATATATACCCATTTCTATTTTATGTATGTATTTATTTTGCTATCATATAATTTGATTAGCTATGGTCACTAATTTCGATACTCACTATGCTGCAGAAAACCAAATATAATTATAGTGGCTATTCTTTATTAATCATATTATACATTATAAATTGTGTATTTCAGTTATTTAGTTTTACAGCAAGTAAGTGATAACTTTGTAAGCATTAGAGAATGAATTGTTACAATTGCTTATCAATTACTAACATCATCAATATAACACCAAAGTAGCAATTTTATTCTTTAACATTATAAGTATAAAATTAATGTAACTTCAATACAGTTATATATTAAAAAATCCCAGACTGTGGAATGACATTTTCAGGAAGGGTAAAAAACTTACAGTAATCACATTTTTCTGCTGATTAATATAAATAAATATATTTAGTTAAAAATTGCCAACAGTAAAAAAATAAATGTATGTACAAAGAAACTTCTCTTTAATATATATATATTATCTTTCTATTTGTTGTCTTTCTGGAGGTAAAATACGCATTCTTTTGTTTATAACTTGTTGGTAATGATATATTTATATTTAAAATATTCATTCCACCACCATTTTTGAAACATATACTGAAATAGCACTTTATTTATTCTGATGTCATTGAACAGTATTTTGAAGTATGTAAAATATAATACATAAACATCATTCAAAACCTAGTTAAATGGCTCGAATAGTTCATTATTGGATATTTTATCGGAAATTAAATCATTTTTGCTGCTGTTAATGCAAATATCTTTATAATTACAAGCTCGTTTGGGGGTTGGCTATTAATGATATTATCTCTAGCAATTAGCTCCACTGAAAATAAAATATTCTATTTGTTAATAAAGACAATAACTAGATATGTTGATGTTTTTGTAAATGCTTCTCATAATGATATCCAGATAATGTTTAAAATTTTAAATAAAATCCTGAATTTATATAACTGACCAAAGATGAAAATCTTAATAAATCCATTGAACTTTTAGATTTAAAATTAGAAAAATAATGTGTATGAAGCTGATTAGTATTAATATCTGTTATACAAAAATCATTTCATTATAAGATGGCAGGTTTGAAAATCATTTATTCCAATCTCTTAATTTTTTTTAGTGATTTCAAAGACATATGTTTTGATTTCTTTTGTTATTCCTAACATACATCTCTCCATATTTTGTTGAGTAATCTGAAAAGTTTGCATTTTCTGCTATTAATTGAAATTTTCAAGTTTCAGATTTATAAGTTCAACTTGGCAAAACAATTTATTAAAAATATTATTTGTTCAATTACATAATCATATTTTATTTTAATATCAAGATATATTTACTAAAAGCCATAGTCAAATTTAATTCTATAATTGTATGCATTATAGATTCATGGGTATGAATCAACTGGGCTGCAGGAAGAAGTTTGCTCTTAACTGAAAGGCAATGCTTTGATTTTTCCTTGAGATCCTAAAAATGTTCAGAGTAAAATTTTGAAATCCATTCTATATGTTCTTGCCATTTTAGCTGTTATTACTGTGATTTTTCATATAGTAAGTTAACATGGATGGATTTCCTACCAACATCCATCACTAGTGTAATGAGTTTGTTGGTTTTTTATCAAATTTAAAATCAAATAACTCCATTGTCTTTCTTCTCAGTTGTGTGATATCATTGACTTTTCTTGATGGAAGGAAAAACATATGTGAATGATATTTTAATAGATATTTAAAATCATGACAGATAAAACTAAATTGTAGTTCTTATTACAATGTAGGCTGGAGATTGTAAACTCACCAACCAAGGCAGCAGTTGGAATTCAAAGGTGGAGGATTATAAGAATGTACTAATCATGGACCTAGACTGTTTATCCAGTAATAATAACCTATTTTTAGATAGCAACAACTGCATTCATTTTCAAGTAAAGGAAGATTACACTTATTAAAAATAACTGTTTAAGATTAAGTGGAACAATGTTGGACATTGTAGAAGTGAGAAGAAAAGAAGAGATGGCAAAAGAGCTAATATTGCAAGCACAAATAAAATAAGATTCATTAGAAAGCAAAAGTGGACTGACAATATTTGGAGATTGTTATTATATCAGACAGCATATCAAGATAAGTTATTCAAAATAATGATAGATACTAAATGCAGATAATGTAGACTTAGGCCTAGTAATTCTCTTTATGATGAAAAAATAGAGGATTTTTATATAAATGCACAAAATACTTTTGTTAAAATTATCATAAATATTTAATACTTTAAAGCAAAAAACAGATGAAAGTGCAGTGGGTAAATTTGGTTACAGTGATAGAAATGAAAATGGACAGACATTTTAAAATTGTATAAAAAGAAAAAGATAATCAAACCTTAAGTTATTAACAATCTCAACTTATAGTCAAGGCAACCTCATTTTAACAAAAAAGGTGATACTATCTTTATCTATAGCTGATATGTTTATATAGACACTAAAGATTGCAACTTGACCAAGGAATGTTAAATTAATAATGTAAAGAAGTTTAAACAAAACTTATTAATCAAGAAAATATAACCTAATATTGTCTTGGTAAAGAAAAAGATATATTATGAATTTTTATTTTGAAAAAAAAAAAAAAAAATGCTAAACAGAAATGAACATATAAGCATTCAAATGAGACTTGAGCAGAATAGGATTAAATTTTGACAGAAAATATGTATTTTAAAATGGAATTGCTTTTAATAGATTTAACACAGAAAGTGGACATCACTAAGTGAGATGAAAGATATATGCTAATGCAACACTAGGGAAAATAAACTATTAAGAAAGACAATATTAATAAATGATCTATCTTTAAATAAATATCAATGAATTTCAATTAGAATATGCAAGTCGTTTTAAATATTAAGAAACTTTGAAAATAGTTTAAACTTACTGAAATCTGTAGGAAGATACATTATACTTTATTAAGAACTGTATGAACTATAGATGGTACAAAACAGCAGCAATTTACAAGTAAATTTTTTATTGCGATAAGGCAATATTTGAGAAAAAAGAGGAATATAATTTGTTTTAAATATCTAGAGTTTTGTAAAATAGTATCAGAAAAAGAGTTAAGGCTATAAGAAAATATAATTGGGAACTGACAAAGAAAACTATAAAGTAGAATAAAAATCTGAAAAATGTAAAATAAAATTTTATTATGCAAAAACAGTTGTTTCCGCGATAGTAAGATAGAATTCCTACTAAAAAGAGAGATTATATAAATTATGTGGAAGAGTTCTGTAAAGAATTATGTGGTATATAAAAATAACTATTTCCTACAGTTGTTATATGTCTTAATTGCCAATATTTTAAATAAAATATGTAATTAAATCTATGAAAAAGAGAAAAGCTCCAGGAAATGATAAAATTATTATTGATTTCCTAAAAGAAGCAGATAAAAAAAATAGAAAAGCTGTTTTAAATTTATATGTCAAATGTTTAAGTGATAATGATAATTGAAATCTATAAAAAGTTAATAGAAATCAAGACAAATCGCAGCTTATCATCTATCTGTCAGTTCTAAACAACTTTTTCTCAAGATAATTATAACGCAGTTACTGCGACTTAGGATTATAACCAACCAAAAGAAAACAAGTTGGATTTAAAAGTGTTTTTGTTATAGTGGATCTCACACAAGTATTGAAAAAAGTTTAAAATTAAATAAATAAATATGAATTGCTATTATGCTTTAAATTTGTAGATCATTAAAAAGTATTTGATTCTAAAATATTTATATGTAATTAAAGCATTGAATCATCAAGGTGATAAACTGGGGATATAGTCTTATTCTGAAGAATGTTTTTTTTCTTTAAATTTAACTTACGTAATGATAATTAATTTATATATTGCTCTTGAAACGCACATTCGTGAAGCTACATTAAAAGTTTATAATTGCTTAGCGCTTTTGGGAACTTCGTGTTCCCATATTTATAACTTATAATGATTAAAACAGGCAAAACTCTCCATATAGTAGTGCCACTCAATGCCAACCAGAGTAATCAATGGATGCCAGAAGGTTTGTGCATAAAATCCCTATCTAGTGCCTACTCATCCAATATCCCCAAACTAGTTTCTTGCTTGTGGCCTTCATCGGTGAGGAGCTTTGGATCTAAGAGCACTGCACCTAGATCTTAGGATCTAATGCAACCCTCCAGCAGCCACCTTTTATCCCTACTTAACTACAAAACTATGGTTGGCACTGAGTGGCACTAGTGTATGGAGAGTTTTGCCTGTTTTAAGAACAGTAATGTGTTAATATAAGAAACAGTAATCATGTGATGTTTAGTGGTTTAACTTATAATAATGTTTGTTGTTAGCTTGTCTAATAAGGATGTATGCAAATATATGAAAATCACCTACACCGCGCATTTTTTCGAAATGGAGAAGCAAGCATCTCTCCTATTGATGGAGTCAGGATTATCTGCTATAAAGCATGCTTCCTTTATTTTGCTCTTGGTGTCATTGTGCTCAGTGTAAACCATTTCAGCCATCATAGGTTTGAAAATGTGGCATGTGGACCTTTGATGTTCAAAAAATATTGAGCTACCTTCAGATTTGATTCTTGCCCCGTTATATAAGCATCGATGTTGCAATACTCTAGTAACAATTGTAGCTTGTGTTTCCCCATAATATGCTGCATTGCAGCATATTATGGGGATGTGTAATTTTGTAAATAGCCTGAGGAGTTTGGTGAGGTGCAATCTTGCCTTTTGAATCATTGATTAGTCTATTTTGGTATGTGAAAGCTTAAATTGAAATCTGTTGAAAGTATTTTAATGATATTTTTGCCAAAGTAGGTATATATGGTAAAAGCATACATGGCTTATCCTCTTTGGAGAGGTTAGTTTTTGGCTTGTTATAAAATTGTTGACTTTCCTATTAATACCTTCATGTTTAAATCCAACATTCATCAGGTCTTTTGGGTTGTGAGTCAAATTGTTTTTCTATCCAATTCGAATTTACAGTGATGATGGTTTCTAAAGTGGAATGTTGCCAAGCCAGCCAATATGTGTGCTCTTGAAGACTTCAAATTCAGGTGGGTGTAGTCTTGTATTTCAAATGGCTTGATAATCATGCAGTAGTTGAGTTGTATCATGCTTCTTTGCACTTGTATATCCAAGTATCCCATTACTTGCTTTTCAGCCTCCCACATTCCATTTAATATTAACTTTGTATGTACTTGAAGGTCATCCTTAATTTTTACAATTATGTTCACTTGTGCAGCTATAAACAAATCATCTACATAGCATGTGTATAATACACTTAGTTATGCAGTGTAATATTTGGGTAAGATTTGTTTCTCATAATGTTTAAGAAAAATGCTGGAAATGATTCTCTCATTGGCATACCCATAGGCCATCCATCTTTTGTATGGAACCATTTGCCATCAAACATTGTCATAATATTATCATTGAGACATGTCAGAAATTTTGTGATGAAATTAATATGTGTCCATGAGTAATTTTTGTGTATTAATTCAGTTTTAATTATATTAATAGACTGTTTCTGGTTGATGGAGCCATAGAGCTCTGTAATACCCAATGCTGCTATTTTGAAACTTGGTTCCAAAGCTGCATTCTTATTTTTCTCCACAAACTCAAATGAAAATCTAATCATGTAAGTGCCAAATCCTATCTACTGATATGACATTGATTTACCAATTTTGCTGTATTGAAGTAGTGCATCCCTCCAAAATCCAACATAAGCCTCAGGGGCACTTTAAGCTTGTGCAGCTTTATATTAGCAAACATTCTTGGGGGTGTTGATGAGGAAGGATAAATACGATAATACTCCAACTTAAAAAAAGCTGTCTCACAGTGAACTCACAATATTGAAATAATTTTTTTTTCTATTTAGTTTGTTATTAAAACCTACTACTGTTTCAAAATTCAGTTTGTTGATTTGAAAATTGTTTATTAGAACAAATTTGTTTTCCTTATTTTTTTTCAAAGAGGTGATCACATTATCTGCTAGAAATTACTTTGTATTTTTGATTTTTATATTCCAATCATCAAAAGTTGTTTTAATTGCCCCACATTGAGTTGTTTTTGTGATAAGCATGATAAATTTATCTCTGTGGGGGTTGTCTATCAATCCTGCCTCCATGTCTGCCACTAATTCTATCATAGGGTAGTTCCATTGGCTGCCTACAAATCTCAGGATGCACACAAGGATAGTTAACATCAGAGGATGGAATTTTTGCTTTATGATTGATGTATTCTTTTTTCGAGATGCTATAATATTGATATTTTGTTTCTTTGCCAAGAATAATAGTTTATGCTCAAATTTATGGGTTAGTTTAAATGCCATATTATTGCATTTATTCACCACACTTTGAGGAATTAGCATATTTGCCAACATTCTATGTCAACTCTTTTGTTCTTTCTCCAGTGCTTTCCAGCAGCTGTCTATAATTAGACTGAGCAAGTGCATTTGCATGTTGATTTTACCATAGTTAAATATTGACTCATTAATTTTAATTCTGCAACAGTTTGGGACTATGTGAAACTGTGCACCCTCTTGTAGAAAGTTTAGCCTCTGTTGGAATATACAAATTAAAAGAAGTGTATGTTAGAGTGATGCACATCTTGGAAATTTTTGCAGTAATTTTTACAAAAAGTATATTGGGAATTTAATTTAAAACTGAGGAATGAAATGAAGATTATTAAATTGTCTATATTTCTGCAGATGATGTGATTGATTTTGCATCAGAGAATGTTGGAAGAGCTATTAAATGAATGAAAGAAAGTAGGATTAAAATAAAGTTCAATATATTTTCTGAGAAGAAAATTAAAATTGGAAAAAATGCTTTGATCAGATGATTAATATAAATAGAAAGATAGTGGATAAAATTAAACATAGAATATATAAACTTGAATGGATTGTTTATGGTAGAAATAACAATATTAAGAATAATTATGTTTATGTGTTTTAAAATTTTTTTTTCATTGATTTGTTTCAACAGTTCTTATAAAATTTGGATATTTAACAAAAAAGCAATTTAGAAACTTCAAACCATTCAATGAATTATGGATGAATGCATGTTAGGAATAAGACTGAAAAGGAAATAGATAGGTAATAAATAAACAGTTATCTCTGGCATCATTTGAAAGAAGAGCAAGACTGAAATGAAGCTGGGCTAGATATGTTATTATAAGTCATGATAATAGATGAACAATTAATGTTTTAAGGTTTATTCCAAGGTATAAAAAACATAGGAAGAGGCCACATATGAAATGAATGAGTGAAATTAAAAAGTGTGTTCTTATGTTGTGGAAAAGAGAGGCTAGGGATTTGAGAAGTTGGATTAAACTTGAAGTCTATCCTGCAGTAGGCTAATAATGTTTGGAAATCATGGTGATAATGATGATTAATAGTCTGACAAAGATATTTATAATTTTTAACTTCTAATTCATGATTATTAATCTTAATTTTTTTTCCTAAGAAAATTCAAAGGATATATTATAGACTTTTCTGCATTTATCTTTACTTATAAAAATAATCAAATCATCTGTAAGTTTAGATGACTTAAATAAGATTTGTGTATTTTTATTTCCTTTGCTTACCATTTTAATCCACAAAATATTTTTTGCGAAACTGGTACAAAAAGTTTTGAGGATATGGAATTGCCCAGTCCTTTTAGTTTTACTATGTAATCTAACCATTAACATTGTTGCACTTTGATAAATATTTTTCAGAATATAAGATAGTGAGTGTGTGATTTAAAAAATCCCGTGGGATTAATATCTTTTTACAATCTACAAATTGAAAACGTAACGAAACCGCATATTTATTGATTCTTTCTATAACTTGTCAATACTTGAATGTGATTTACTATACTAAAATTATTTTTAAATTTAACTTTTGGTTGGTTCGACTCTAATGTTTACTATAGTAATTATAATTATCTACTTAAAGATCTTAGCCCATAAATATGGGATTCCATCTTTATTGTTAAAAGGAGGTTGCCTTGACAACAGATTAAGATTGTTGATTGTTATTGATATTGGGATTATCTAAGTATTGACTGATTGTAATAATTAAAGATCTTGTATAAAACTTATAGTGTGCATATATTCCTTTAAGAGCATATAAAATAGTAGCTTAGATTGGCTAATTGCAAACATAAAATATAAGAATCGATAATACAATATCATTAAAGACAAAGAATTTAAATTACTGCCTGTCTAGAAATGTATACCTACTAAGAGTTATGTGTTTTATAAAGTCAGTATAAATTTATTTTAATAACAAATTAGCATTAATTTAATGAAAATAAATATATATAATATATTACAACACTAATACTATTGTGGTCAAAATGGGAATGACTGCTCTGAAATTTATTATCCCTATTTTCAATTTATTAAGCAATTATGAAAGGTATAAAGTACATATAAAAACTATGATATGCAATAAATATGTATATAATGTGGTAGTCACGTGTTTAAAAAATGTGGAATTAAGGAGTATATTGAGCTTAATATTTTAATGAAAGAGATTTTTAATAGTTGCGGACTAGTGATTATTGATGATGCATTATTGAAATTTTTAATATAGTACAGACGATATTTTATTTAGTCAATGTTTATTTATTACAAAAAAGAAATATTTTATAATTTAGTAAACTTGATTTTGAAAAGATTTAAACGCAAATAAATTTGTAATGCTATTATTTATTTTTTTTAAAAAAATGAAAATTAAATTTTTCCGTCAATCTTGTATAAAATCAACATGAAAGAACAAAACAATTTCATAAATTTTAATCAATAAACATACTTAAAAAACAAGATTGAATGCATATATGATCAACAAAACAAATATCTTATGGCATTCTTTAAAGTGGAAGACATAATCCAGGTGTATAGTTGAAAAAAAGATAAACATGAATTATTGTGTAAGAAGATAGGTTGTATGATATAAAAGGCTCAAAATGAAATTTGCATAACATTCCATACTAATATTTTGTTTTAGAAATTTATTACAGAGAATAATTCTTAAAAACTTATTCACTATGTAGACAAAGTTACTTATCAACAGAAAAAGTAAATAGCCATTCATTATTTGTTCTAATAATGGTAATTACCAGTCTAGCTCTTACAAAAACTTATTTTATTATACTTATTTAATAATTTTTATTAATCAAATCATTTTTATGTGGAATGTTCTTATCATGGAATGTTCAGCAAACCTTTATGTGGAAGGTGTGTCAGTGACTAAAATATAATTAGGAGAGGAGGAAAAATATTTAGGCAAATGAACTAAAGTGAAGATTTTAAAACACAGTCATCTGCCCTACAATGAAGTGAGGAAATCCTGAAGTGTAACTTTATGAAATTGAAAAAAGCTACTAAACCTGAAACTGGTATTTAAAACCTGATATTATATTCATAATGGAACTTATCTTGAAGATATAATTTTCAAGGAATAAACAGCATTGTATATAGAAAATGTTCTCTGAGCATATAAATTTTAAACTATAGTAGTTAAGAATTATATTTATTAAAATGATGATAGTGTAATAATAGATAATATTTTTAGATTTTTGATAAATGAAGTATTCTGTTCCAGAATTGTTATTTTCTCTTCATAATGTATTTATTACTAATTTTCTTTTAAGTACATTATTTTTTTCTTTTGTAAATCATGTAATTTCAAAATTTTCCTAGAGTAAATATAATTTAATATCTATCAGATATATTTAATAGAAATTTTGAACATAATGAGTGAGTTGCATAAGTCTCTCAAAGCAAACTATATTAAAGTTGTTTAGTAAAATTTTCTATTTAGTCTTGTATTAGATGTGTCCATGAAGTTACAACAATTATTATGCAATTGTATGTAATTTATTCTGATTTTGTATTATTATGATCTATTGTTTTATATAATTAATTATTACATTTTTTAAATATGTTGTAATTAAAAATTAAAATGTAAAAGAGAATCTATTTGGAAACACTTTAATTGGCAGATTAAATTTGCTCTTACTTAATTTTCTTTAATTAGCAAAAACAAAAAACAATAACTGATGTATGATATGAAAAATAGAATAGTGCATATTTTGAAGGTATGCCAATTTTGTCAAAAAATTTTCTCATTTAATTGTTAAATATCATATGTAAAAATAAAATCCAAAATCAATGGGGAAATGGCATGTTTCCAAAAGCATCAACCTTTATTTTATTTCATTAATGAAGGCTTAAGTATTAATTAAAAATGGAGAAGAAAAAAATTTAAACTGGTAACAAAGGTCTTACCTTGCTTATATTATATTAAAACAGGCAAAACACTCTATACATATTGCCATTCAGTGCAAGCCAGAGTAATCAATGGAGCCAGAAGGCTTGTGCATAAAATCCCCATCTAGTGTCTACTCATCAAATATCCCCAAACTATTTTTCTGGCTTGTGGCCTTCATCAGTGAGTAGCCTTGGATGTGAGAACACTGCACCTAGATCTTAGGATCTAATGCCACCCTCCAGAGCCACCTTTTATCTCTACTTAACTACAAAATTATGAGTCTTAAATTGAAAACACTGTAACATTTTCAATCCAAGTTTATTAGCTAGTTAAGTAGAGATAAAACTTGGCTTCTGGAAGGTTGCATAAGATCCTAAGATCTAGGTGCAGTATTTTCACATCCAAGGCTTCTCACTGAAGAAGGCCACAAGCCAGAAAATAGTTTGGGGATATTAGATGAGTAGGCACTAGATGGGGATTTTATGCACAAGTCTTATGCCATCCATTGATTACACTGGCTTCCACTGAGTGGCACTACTGTATAGAGAGTTTTGCCTGTTTTAATAACAGTTATGATCAATCATGATCATGTGATGTTTATTGGATTTATTATCTGGCAATATTTATATTAAAAAACACCTGCCTTAATCTTTAAAAAACTATATAATGGTGATGAAAAACTCATTTAAACTAGAGAGCTTTAAAAATGTTTTTGAGTTATGAGATATATTAATATACAATAATAAAGAACAGTATTAATATCAGAAATCAAATCTTTGAATCTAACTTTTAAAACGTAATCTTTTTTTAAATATTCAATTGCATATTTAGCAATCTATTTTTGTGAAATGTGTGTTATATAAATCATGTGTGTTCTTACTAAATAGTTGAATATATGTGAAAAGATATAAATTGTGAATGGAGCATAGACATTTCACATAATAGATACCTGCATTAGGTACATACTAAGTAGAGTTAGCAAAGCTGTACTGAAGATGACAATCAATAAAATTAACGTTTGAAAAATAAACAATGTAGTAATAAAATTTTAGATAATATGAACATAATATTAACACGTAAAGCATAATTTTAAAATTTAAATTAATCAGTAATTTTGAAATTTAATGCATAATTTTATTTAAAAGAATATACAAACTAATATAAAAGTAGTTATATCATGTAGTGCATAATTATTTTTTTAAAGAAAGGAATTATAAACTAATTTGAATCTAATTTTAAAATTTAATGCTTTAATTTTATACAAAATTATAAAAAAATTATGGATGCATTGTTTTACAAAAATAATAATAATAAAAATACAAACTCTTAAAAATGCATTGTTTTTTTTTAATATAAAAGTAATGCAAAGAAATAAAAACTAGAATTTTATTCTAAAATTTAAGGTGTAATTTTATACAAAAACAATATTAACTAATGAAGACAAACATTATAACTTTATAAACAAGCCAAATAAATAGTATTCCCAGATTACATAATTGTATTAGAAAATTGTGTGATGAGCTCTGTGAAGAGATTTCTATTGCTTCTATTCCCTAATAATAGTTTCCAACAGATATTGGTACAAATAAAAATGCTTAATGTTGCTGAACTCACAGTGACCAAATGCCACTCTGTTTTATATGAGGGAGCAGGTACTTACATTTTCAGAAAAAAAGACCTCCGTGCTTTGTCTAAATAATAGTTACATCAATAGTTTGTTTGGATATAGAGAGTTAATTTCAATTCTGAAAAAAATTTGAAGCTGGTAGTGAAGACTAAATTTGGTCAAAAGATACCATTTTCTGATATCCAAAGAATGGTTCAAATGGTTTATTCTGAATAGAAATTGTCAATTTCATATTCGATTTAAAAATGGTTTGTTTTGAAAATAAGTTGTTTGTTTTCAAAATTATAACAAATAATGAAGATTATTTGCTTGAATGTTTAGCATTTTTCGTGGTTCTACTTGGAATGTAATATTTGAATCTGTTATGTAAAATCTCTATGTAAGTAGATCCATTTAAATTTAAATGTTTGTAAAATCATTTAACATTTTGATTACATGATTGAAATAGTTCAAACATATAACTATAAATATATGTGTGTATTTACTAAGATTCTTATTCAAGCTTGTAAAGTCACCAGCTAAAATAGGTAACAAGTGATAGCTGAAGTCAGTTGATGCTAATACTCTGAGATTGAAAACCAACCTTGCCAAAATGAGTACATATTTGTTAGGTATTTACAACTGCAGATCACTTTCAAGTAAACAAATATGGCATAAATTGGAAGAAAAACTCTCATATTAAATGAAACATTGTTGGATTTTGTGTGTTTAGAATAAAAGCTTAAAATAAAATTGATTTAAAAAGTGGATGTGTACTTTATTACAAAATTAACAAATATTGGAAATGCAAGTTAAATGAAATTTATTATAAATAAATATTAGAACTACATTGGAGAACCAGTCAAGTGGAATTTATTATAAATAAATAATGGAAGAACTGCATTGTGGAGTACCAGTAAAATATTACATGATTCTATCAAAACATTATATGTTTTTCAAATTGGTATGATAGTTTGAAGCAGAAAGATAAACTATGGCTAGCAGGGGAAAGGTGCATTGCATCCTAAATGTCTAGTCACTGATCAAGATCCAAAGCTCCTCACTGATGAATGCCTTAGGTTTGAAACTAGTCTGGAAATATTAGATAGAACAATACTAGATAGGGATTTATTAAGCACTGTCATCTGCATCAGTCAATTACTAAGGCTTGTAATAAGTGACATTGCTGGGAGTGAAATAAAAAAAAAGTATGCTACTGAATAAACATTATGGAGATTGGTGGTAATAGTCATAGAGGCAAGAAAAAAGTATACTTTTCAGGTTCATACTCCAACAAGGTTTTTGGGGGATAAAGATGTAGAGAACTGTTATATGAATGTACAAAATATTTTTAATCAGACCAGATAAAAATTTTAAATTATCATAGGAGACTAATTCTAGATTTGATAAATGATTGAAAAATGTGAATGCTGCCAAGCAAATTTGCTTATGGTATAGAAATGAGAGAGAATATATATTTATAGAGTTCACAAAAAATATTATGATTTTCTTTTATATGTTAATCTCAATAGCATATACACTTTTCATACACTTTTGTAATTCTACCAAACTTGTAGTATTTAAGTTAATATGAAAAGATAAAATAGAAAGACATGAAAGTATCTAAATAAAGTTACATCAGAATTGGATTATATTTTGAGTAATAGAAAATATTTATTTATTAAAAGAATTAGTGCAGGAAATGACTGCCAATTACTGCGAATGTAAGATAGATTTTAATGCAAATGTAGAGAGTCAAAAACTATTAAGAATGTCAGTATTAATGTTGACAATTTTAATCTCCAGATACAGTCCAATGAACTTAAATTAGAACTTACATATTTTCAAATATTAACAAACATTGAATATAATTCAGATTTCATTGAAATCATTAAAGAGATAACTCATATTGCATTAACAACTGCAAAATATATAGCTGATACAAATAAAAAAGCAGCAATTGGCAATAAATTTTGTACTGAGACAAGAGAATATGGATTAAAAAAAAGAATATGAAAATTTTTAAAATTGATCCATTAAACAGAATTGAATATCTAAAATTTTAATAAAAAGAATTAATAATGATATAACAATATTTAATAGTTAAGTGGTAAGGAAAGCTATAGAAAAAAAAGCTTCGGTATTGGAAGAAAAATTACTTCTGCAATAAGAATAAAAAATAAAGCTATTATTAAAAAGAAAGATGACATCATTAGTTGTGGGAATGAGCTTTGTAAAGAATTTCAACAAGAAAACAAAATATTCTTTATGATTGTTACATATTCAAAATTGTCCACCATTTTGAATGAAGAAGAAAGTCATGCCATTAAGTCTCTAAAGAAGAAAAAAGCTCCAGAACATCACTGTAAAACAGCAGGTGAAGAAATAAAAAAAAGTTGACAAAGTTATATACCAAATGTTTAAATTACAAAGATAGTCCAAATGATAGGAAGAATGTAGTATTGACATTAATGCTTAAGAAAAATGATATAATTTTCTTCATCTTCTTCCTTTTCTTATGTATTGATTTCTACTTTAACATATCATACCAGTTACACCTTTCTTAAATACTTTATCAATACTATTTATTTATATTAAAACTAACAGTTTAGACTGTCCTACAGTCATCATCAGAGCTACAATATTCAAATATATAATTATATGAGAAATTATTTTTGTTTTATTTTGTGTATTTAATTGTGTATATGAATATGTGTGTAAATGTATTAATTATATAATTATATATTTGAATATTGTAGCTCTGATGATGACTGCAGGACAGTCAAAACTGTTAGTTTTGATATAAATAAATAGTATTAATAAAGTGTTTAAGAAAGTTGTAAATGGTATGAAGAAAAATGATAAAGAATATATTAAAAATCACAGACCTATGAATTATTTATCAATTCTATAGAAAATTTTTATCAAGATAATTTCAACTCATCTAAAGAAGGTTTTAGATTTAACTAACCAAAAGAACAAGCTGAATGGAAAGACAATTTTAACACAGTGGATCACATCCTAATATTGAAAGAAATTATAGAAATGTCCAATGAATATGAGTTGCCATTACACATTAGATTTGTTCTTTATAAAAAGGCATTTGGTTTATAAGTATTTCTATAGTGTATAAAGCATTAGTTAATTAGTATATAGACATAACATAATGTCATATTATAAAAAAAATATTTATTAAAATTTAATAGCAATGATTAAGGAAGATGTGAATTTATATTTCCAACAATTTTTACAGCAATTTTAGAGGACCTATTTTTATGGATTAAAATTGGAATCTAAGGGAATAAAACTAATTGAAAATTATTTAACTCATCTAGATTTTATAAATCTTATGATTGTTTTTGCAAATAATGTTTCAGAGTTCCAGAAAATGTTGCAAAATTTATCATATGAAAGTAAGAAAACAAGACTGAAGATAATTGCTAAAAAGAGTAAGTATTCTTTAAAGGATTTTTCTCTGAATAAAAATAATTAACGATTGTAAGTTGTGAATTAGAAAAAATTACTACTACGAATACCTTGGTGAGATTATTAACACAGATGAAAACATAATGGATGAAATTACACATAGAATTAACCTTGGATAAAATGTCTTTGATAGAAATAACTTAATATTAAAACGAAATAGCCATAAATGTTTGAAAAAAGGTTTGTAATATTTGTGTTAACCAGTACTTACTTGGGATTTATGGCTTGTTGACTTAACAACAAGCAATACATAAACTTTAGTAAACACAAGAAAGTATGGACAGAAGTAGGATAGGAGTAAAAAGGAGAGATCAAAAGTAAAATATATGAATGAGAGAATAAATAGGGGCCATTGACATTATTGAAATAATTAAACTTTCTGCATTTCAACATTTTTCATTATCACCTGGTGGCATTTTGAGTTAATTATTTATACTTGATTTATTATGTTAACAAATTAAAATCATTTGAAAAAATCATATTGGAACTTTCCATATACAGACAAAAAAATGAATAAAGTGAAAAACAAGTGAATTACATGTAAGAACAATAAGTTTTTTTTTGTCTTTTGGACAATTGTAGTAAATGTGATAAAAAATAAATTAATGAAATCTTTAGTAATTGAGTTTCACCTTTAAAACATAAACAAATTATTGTTAAATAATCATAAAGCTATAAAATTAAAATTGCATTGACAATTATTAAAACATTGCAAAAATTTTGTTCTTAAACGTTTGACAGATGTAACGATCTAGTTTTTATTTTATTTTGAATTCGTGTATTTTTATTTTTAAAAAATGTTTCAAAAAAGTCTAAGTATAAATATGAAAGTATTTTTTTAATAATTACTGTACAAATATTATATAAAAATTATCATTAAATTTTTAAATAAACTATGGCAAATATACAATTTTTTTTCTCATTGCTAACACAGTCAAAGAAATGTTTACAAGTTTATTTATCTACTCAGGTAAAGAATCTACCAATCAGCAATGTTTAGACTTTTGGTAGCTCATTTGTAATATTTATATGTGGACTACTGACATCTTCAGATTATTTTTTGATCTTATTTACTTTAATCTCTGTTTTTACCATCCAATGAATGTAAAATCAGAAAAAAAATACCTCCAAAGAAAATGGCAAGAAAGTAAATTGAAATCAAACAACAGCAGTATTGTCACAGTACTCTGTAATATAATACAGTTAGAAATATATTTAACAAACTGAAATGGAGCTGAGCTAGACATATTTTTAGAAAAAGTGATAATAGGTAAACAGTTAAAATTGAAATTTAGTCCCAAAAGATTTTAAAAGGGTTAAAGAGATCACATATGAGATGGATAAATGAAATATGGAAAAATTTTGGTATATTGTAAAAACTGAAGTTAAAGTTCAGAGCAACTGAATTAAATTAAAAAAAAACCATCTTGCAGAAGATTGATAGTGGTTGAAAATAATTGTATTATATATATATGTCTGTGGGAGCAATAAATTTAATACCATATAATAGACTATTCCATAGTACAATCTATTTTTCAAGTATTATTGCCCAATTTATATTTGTCACTAACAAAAGGAGAATGTCTTTTGACAGCTGATAAAGATCTTATGTATCAGTTAACAATAATAACTTGTGAGAATTAAATTAATTTTTTATAAATCTGCACAATTAAATGAGTGGAGTTTTATTTTATTTTCTCAAATCAAAGGTATTAAACATTTATTTTAAATAATTTTAGGAAAGACTAAATAAATAATCCTCCAAAAAATATTTTTACACTTCTGGCAATAAAGAGATGTGATAAATCTGATTGTTTTTACATTATCTTACAAAGATTCCTTCTATGATAGTAAACTTATTATAGCTATTTAACACTGTAAGTATAAGTATAATTTATATTTATATAATATATCATATATGCCTCAATAAACATTTTACAATGCAATTTTAACATGATTTTTTTTTGCTTACAGTTTCAACTGACCTGTAGTCATCATCAAATCTACAATATTTAAACATATAGAATTAATACCTAACCATATATATATACCAATACGTACACTTATGTAAACATATACAAATATATATACACACATTACATCATTATGTCATTATGGTTTTGTGTATTGGTATATATATATATGTATGGTTAGGTATTAATTGCATATGTTTAAACATTGTAACTCTGATGATCACTGCAGGGCAGTTGAAACTGTAAGCAAGAAGAAATAAATCATATGTTAAAATTGCATTGCAAAGTGTTTATTGAGGAGTATATGGTATATATATAATTAATCAATGCAAATAAGGCGAAGAAGTGGAAAGAAAAGAAATTATAATTTATATTGTATTATTGATTTAATATTTTTCAAGTTTGTTAAAAAATAAAAAAGCGTTTAATGATTGTCTACATTCATAACATAATTTATTTTATGTAAACAAATTATGACTTAAATTGGTTTGCTAAATTATTGCTCTTGGTAACAAAAGAGGCTCCTTTTGTTAATTGTAAAATCTTAATGTAGGTTTAACACTAGTGAGATTGTTCTAAATTCCATCATATGATATTAAATTTAGTGCAAGTGAAAATATTAATCATATAATTTATAATAACTAGATAAATAAAGTAATATCAAATAATAGTTTGATTATGTCCAAACTCAATATATATATATAAAGATGATTTCTTATTTACCAAAGCAAATATTACCATTATATACAGTTTGCTATATAGCTGGTTTATATAACTGTATATTAGAAGGGACTCCCTAAAGGTATTCCTCCATCTTATAAAGCCAATGCACAAGACCAGATATATGTGAAAAAAATAAGTGATCTCAAATATACATATTTTATATGGAACCACACTCACCAGTTGATCCAGATCACTATCTCCTACACATATGTAAAATCTGTGTCAGTTTATATTAAGATAACAAATCTTTAAATTTTAATGAACAATCTTCCATCGTCTCTATTCTCCAACTCTTCAGCCATCTACATCATTGGAAATCTGAGGATGGAATGCTCAAAGACTCTGCTGATGCCAATATTATTAATATACTAATGTTGGCCTTGAAGTCAATCTGATACCTCATACATAGAACCTTAATATGTTCATTTAATTGTACAGAAGAGGGATGGGCAGACTACAGGCTGAATATGTAATATTTAAATAGACACACACACACGTATATATATATATATCCCACAGAGTAAAACTACAAAAATTTTAAAAATGCCTATATAAAATTGAAAATTAATACCCTTTGCTATAGGCAGCTTATGCATATTGTCTATACTAAAATTAATGTATTTAGAAGCTACCTGAGATCAGAATTTCAAGCTCCTTTCAGATATTCACTCCATATTATACAACTGATACACATGACCACCATATATGTGAAAAAGATAAATGATCTCCAATATATAGCATTCATCAGTTGATCCAGGTCTCTTTTAATTACATTAAGTTTAGTATAGATACTATGCATGTATTTAAATATTACATATTCAGCCTGTATTCTGCCCCTCCTCTTCTGTTTAATTAAATGGACATATTAAGGTCCTATGTGTGAAGGATCTGATTGACTTAAAGTCAACATGGGCATAACAATAATATTGGCATCAACAGTGGTTTTGAGTATTCCATCCTCAAATTTTTAATGATATGGATGGCTGAAAAGTTGAAGGGTAAAGAAGATTGAAGCTCGTCCATTAAAGTTTGAAGATTTGCTATCTTAATATAAACTGAGCACTGATTGTATATATATATTGTGCCAGATGAATGATTTTACTGTCATCTATCAATCTATTCTGGTACAGAGGGCGCCACCAGATCACTATGTACCTGGAAAATTTGTTTACTGTGATCAGAATAGATGATGATGAAGGTTTGTGCCGATTAGACTCAGGGAGAAACAAGAGATCTTAAATTGTTTAGACAATTGAGACAAAAGCACAAAGACAAACATCAGCCAAATTAAGTTTAAACATATTTAATAAAATTTTATTCAGAGAAGAATAATTTATAAGAAAAGTTTATAAGTTTACAGATAGGATTAGCTCAGGCGTGTACCAGAAAGACTAAATGCAATGCTCTGGCAGATCTACTGATTCTCTAATAAACAAATTTAAAAGGGAGGAAGCAAATTTCATTCAGCAGAGGATTCACTCAAACATTGGTTTTCGCTTTCAGATATTTAAACAATACATCCTTGAAATAGATCAAAGAAACCAGTGCCGATGAGCTTTTCGAGATCCAAAAGTGGTCAGATCCCGAATGTCCTTATGTCGGTATGAACTGCTCCTATTACTATGTTTAAAATAATGGTGATTGATCCACCTCAAGAACAACCAAAAAATAAGATTGAAATGAAGTAAAACAATTAAAACTGGTGAATCCCAGCCAAACGATTGGTGAAAATTACTTTAAAATTAATAATTAAAGGTCTCAATAAGGGACAAGTAAATAATTAGAAAAACAGTTATGTCTGCCCCAGCATTTAAAGAAAATAAACTTACAAACAAATTCTGAGTACACGCTCTGATAAATTTAAAGCACGCATAACAAATACAAAAATAAATCTATCGAAGAGTGCACATGAGTACGAAAATATTAAAAGTCTAAATACTTTAGCAGAATGAAAGTCTCGCTTACCTGTAATTTAAAGAGGGATAAATATTATCTTCCTGCTGACAACTTATAAAATTACAAAGAAAAACAATTATAATTTCGCCTTCAGAGATATAAGAAACGAAATCCCTACCTGTGGAAAATTAGACAATAAAATCGTCAGCCAAAAGATTTTGGAGGTTTGCGAAAGCGCAAACACAGTGTTTACAAATTAAATATTGAATAATAAAATAATTACAGATAAACATTTAAAAGGCACGACTGCCAAAGCATTTATAAAAGTCTTACATAAAAATAGAAAACTCACTTGTCACTCTCCAATAAACAAAATTTGAAAGCAACTTGGGATCTTAAAACTAAGATTCCAAGACACACTACAAAATATTAGAAAACACAGCAAATATTAAATATGAGGCTATATAAATTACTTAAGCTTATGAATACATATTTACGATTAGATTGAGTGGAGATTTAATTAGAATTAATTTACCCTGGGAAGAATAAAAAATAAAATAATTACCTTTCGGTAAAAGCAATGTTCACGTAGGGTGTGCACTATTATTCTAGTTCATTTTCAGGTCTTTAGACAGCAGCAAGGTAGATGTAAAGAGATTCTGGCTTCTTCTAGGTGTTTAAGGCATTACTGGAACAAATTTGGAAGTCAGGGATCCGTCTTTTGTTGAGTTAGCAAGCCATTC
This sequence comes from Epiperipatus broadwayi, assembly GCA_028023455.1. Taxonomy (NCBI): domain Eukaryota; kingdom Metazoa; phylum Onychophora; class Udeonychophora; order Euonychophora; family Peripatidae; genus Epiperipatus; species Epiperipatus broadwayi. The sequence continues at coordinate 5,972,192 of JAQFVV010012439.1, read as the reverse complement.
GGGTTTTGATAACACGTATAGTATTCGTCATCTTGTTGTAAGCAAAAGGATTTAATAACAGTGAATGTCCTTTAAGAATTTAAATGTCCGCACTGATATAAACTTTCACTTGAAAAACAGCTTGTCTAGTTATGAATAATGAATAACTAACTCTCCAAATTTTCGGGGCTATTTATACGTTGCTCCATTTCCCGCAAAACACTTTTCTTGTTGTCCAATTTCTATGCCTTAGGCAGGGCAAATATTAATCTCCCACTCAATCTATCTAAGAATTCTACCCAGAGATTATTGAAATGAAAACAACTACATAAAAATCAAATCTCCGCTTTTAGAATTATTTACAATAATTAAAATAAAAGCAACAGGAATGCAATTAGCTAGCCAGCTTGTTTTTAAATCAAATTGATTTAAAGTAAAAACAAGCGGTATAAGAAAACTATTTTAAAATAAATTGATAAACACTGAAATGATCCATTTTACAGATAAACGCTTGTGTATTTTGATACACATATTCTTTTTAAATAATAATAAAAATTTAGACATTAAGATTTAACAAAAATTAAGTTTAATGAAAATTAAAAACTTAATCGGATTTCAGTCAGGTTCAATATATATGTGAGAAAGAGTGATCTGGACTAATTGATGAATGCTTTTTCAGTACAAAATGCATATATTGCAGATCATTTATCATTTTCATAGGTATATGATCATGCGTATTGTTGTATAAGATGTAGTGAACAGCTATAGGGAGCTTGAAAATCTGAGTTCAGGAACCTTCTATATATTAAGTTTAATATAGATTATATACATGTATGTATTTAAATATTATAACAGTATATTATAAAATTTATAAAGTAGCAAGGTCAAGATATATATAAATCATTTTTAAAAGTCTTTACAGTTATAGTAAGTATATGTCAGTCAGATTATTATATCACCTTCTATCAAGCTCATTGTTGAAGGAGATATTAAATATTGTATTATGATTAACTTATTTTATAACAAGCTTTCTAAAGCATGCTTTGATCTAATTAATATATTATGTTTCAATAATTAAATATAATAATATGGTTTTTGTTTTATTTAAGATAATATTTTCTCAAACAATTTGACACATTTTACATATTCTAGCTGCATTATCGTACTTTTTTTATTTCCTGAAAATTGAAGTTGAGAGAAGAGACATTGCAATAGCTCTCTTTATAGAAGAGAAAACAATTTTAAAAAGTCCATAATTTATTTACTCTTTAGTAATATTTATCTATTACATCTTAATTCTGAGAAAATTTATTTTATGGTTTAATTAAACAGATAAAAAAATATAAAATATTTTCGAATTATTCAACTTTGTATAACAAAAAACGTTATGAATGAATAAACATTTATACAACGTATATACTTACGCAACTCACAGAAAAAGTTTGTTATCTAATTAAACAATAGTTAAAGGAGAATATAATTGCTGTCAAGCATAAAACAAAACTTTGTAAAATTAAAGTGTACACATTCATTTAATTGTAGACGAACAAATTGTAAATAGATGAGAAATATTGTGAGGAATATCTTTACTAATATGTTTATAGGTGTAAATAAATAATATATATATATATATTGTATATAGTTTTTTTTTACAAGTGTCAAACTCACTTCACTCAAAACTTTGAGGCATCTTTATTCATATGATTTTTAAAGAATGTACGGTAGTGTGAAGATTGTTTAAAATATATATTCTATTTTAAGTACTCGAAAAATTTATCCATCAATGGAAAAATGTTATTTTACATTAAGCATTAGAAGAAGACGTAGAAAGAAAAGTGATGGACTTTTCAGTCCGGCTTTCAATAAAATGTCAAAACTTATGGAAATTTAATTTGATATTTTTCTTTGAATGAAAAGGATTTTTTATCGTTAATAAATTAATCCTGTCATGTAATAATGACCAAAATTGAAAAAAAGCTAAAAGTAAAAAAAGATTAATAATATTTGTCTATTGAAACATAAATTCAAAAACTTTTTTAATTTTCTATAAAATATATAAATATATTATTATTATTAAGTTTCAACAATAATAAACTTTATTAATCCTTTTAGCTACATAATATTACAATGCCAATTAATTGTAGCGAGATACATGTTTAAACCTATTATTATCAGTTCAATTTCGAGTGTTACAATATTCATTTTTGTTAAAAGTACATATCTATATAGGCATTTGTACATGATTCTATCCACTTTAGAAGTTTCAATTAAGCACATTATTGTCCAATAGGCGCATAATCTGGACCATACTTTCTTTAATTCTTAGGAAATAGGAGATTAATTTCATCATTGTTTTTTGATTTCAAATCTCGTGGTATATCATAGCAAAGACATTATAATGGTATATGAAGATTTTTTATCTCACAGCCTTTATATTCTAGTTTGTCATTCAAACCCAAAGTCCCATGATCATATTTCTGATCATTAAAAACTTACATAGTTTATCCATAAACCAGCAACTTCATTTTTTATAACTTTGCTGCTTGTCTGGGCAGGGACCAAGTAGCTGCATAAATATCTGAACTGGTGATCTGCTTGTCTCTAACTTGAATTTCAATCAACTTGTTCTCAAATGTGACTGGATGCCTTCTGGGGTTATTACCCAATACCAAAGCACATCTAGTGCATCAGAGTGCATATAAGATGAACGTCATGGCCCTTATGGCTGATACAGACCTACCTTTATAAGTTGACATAATTTGCATCATTGTAGTGTTTTGTTTTCTGTATTTCCCCTGCAGAATGCATCTCATCTAGTCTGCTCCATGGCCTTGCAGGTGAAAATTATGTGCTGTAAAGTCTCCTCAGCCATATGGCAAAGGTCACAGAATGGATCAAATGACCTGTACATTCTTCTGTGATGTAAAAAATATTTAGTAGATAAAGCATTCAAATTCATTTTGATTATAAAATCTAGAAACGTAGGTTCTAGCTACCATCTTTTGTACTGCTTGATCAGATATTTGTTTCCTATTTTTAGTATTGATGGGATCTCCTCATTGTAATTATTTTGATGTATAAACTTATATTTTCCCCAATATTTATACTTTTGCTCAAATTAATCCGGGATTGTTCTTTCCCTCCTACATTGGTAGATGGTGGCTGCCAAAAAACATTCTTTTGGAGGAGGCCTATCTGTAGGTGTTACTCTGCTCTAAGTGTCTTAATTTAGGAAACTGAGTGAGTATAGCATTCCTTGTTTTCATGTTTGTAAGCTATGCAGCCCTTCTTCTTCTTATTATTATTATTATTATGATGATAATGATCAAGATGATGATGATGATGTTTCAACAATATACTTTATTGACCTATTCTAGTATTTATGTGAAGATTTTGAATTATAATGAAATATTTTTGCTTGTTTATAAAGTATTTTTGATTATTTTTACATACAAATTGACTAATTGTTATAAAGAAATATAGAAATAAACTTTTAATTAATTTATTTATTTTATTGTTAAATATCTGAAATCCAGGCATGGCCACTTGATGGCACTGTTTCTGTACAAAAATAATGAAATGTAACATTACTGGGCCGATATTATTTTTATTGAAAAATTTACGAAACAAAATTAATTTTACTTAAAATAATATTTTAAAATATTACATTTTTAAAATGATACAAAACATTATTTACATTACATTTTTTAATTACATTATACATTTCAGCACATAGCCTGGAAGACAGCACACACGAGACCCACTGTTTTCCAGATCCGGCACAGATCCAAAGACAAACAGTATGTCAAAACATGTATTACTCCCATATAACCAACATTATGAGTTATAAAACAACATACAACATGTGATTTATATGAAATGGTGCTGGGACTACCCTTTTGCAATTTTTTTCACATTCTACAATCTGTAGGGAAGCACTGTGATGGCCTTACAATTGTTACTATGTAATAGTATGTCAGGTACTATGCAACATCATTACTTTGAATGCACATTAAAACAGTTATTGCCAGTTGAATTCCATACACCCTCACATCATACGGTAGTGAGGTTTGAAGTGTTTGCTATTTTCATAGTGCTGCAAAGCAAAACACCACCTATGACTGCTAGTGGCTAATATGAACAATAATTGTTCTATAAGCCTTAAATTTGGCCACATAAATGGCATATTTCTGTGCTTTTGCACAGAAGCAATGCCATCAAGCAGCCATACCTGGATTTCAGATGATTACCATTTTATTTTTAAAAATAGAAATTAATAAACTTGATAATAATATAAAAGAAAAAAAAGATAGTGTATATTATGTCATTATTTGTCAGAATTGATTTGATGTTAAAATCTTTTAAAATATTGTAATTTCTGTAAAAAAAAAGTATATCAGATTTTAAAGCATAATTTGATAAACTTATCATAAATCTACCTTTATTCATTCATATCAAAAGCACATTTAAAATAAAAACAAATTCATTAATTTTTAGTGTTTATGTCATCTATGATGATGTTTATGACACATTGTTATATTTATAGGTCAGTTTTTAAATATTTAAAATGATCATATGTTATTGTTTAGAATATTATTTGTTTATAAAATTAAAAAAAAAATCAAATGCAATTTATTGAGTTGCAGTATAAAATGAATTTTTTTTATATAAAACCAGAAAAGTTGAGCATTTCCAAAAACTGTCACCAGATGGAACAAAAGCAAGTGTTAGAAACCCAAAGAGTTAAGAAAATATATTTGTCTTTGTTATGAAATAAACTGATAGTTATTGGTTTTACTAGTAGCAGAAAACAAACTATATAACATAATTTTATTGTATCATAAAGTTCAAGTGAAAGGTTGCTAACTTTATCCAAGAATCTGAAATGTGTACTGACAAGTAAGAAAGATTGTATAGGATCCCAATTCAATATAGATTTAAAAATATCAAAGCAAATAAAGAAGCCGTAAGTTTACTGATAGCAAGTTTGCTATTGTGTTTCCATATGCTTAAAAAATATTGAAAAAAAAAAAGAAATTTGATGTTTTGCTGTTCTTTTTGAATAAAACAAAATATAAAAAATAAAGATATAGTAGAAAAATGTATTATTTTTATTTTTTGAGTGATGTGAATGAAAAAACACACACTTGCAGTAAATATATTTATAAATATGTTCTCTCTTTTATTATAACTATACAATTCATTATTATTATTTTTAATTTTATTTTTATATTATAATTTTAATTTATGTACACAGTATAATAAACAATATATATTCTATTGCATTCTAGGCAAAATTTAACAACAATATATGAGTTATTATCCATAATATACAATATATACAGAGACGTTTGGGATAAAATATATCATATATCATAATTTCACTGAACAATTAATGTTCACAAATTTTCTATATTGATTTTACTTCATTAAAAATAATCACATAATTTCATTTGTTTCTTGACCTCTTCCCCCTACTTTTTTATTTTATTAAAGAAATCTTTCTCAATTTTTTTTTTAAATATTGCCATTTCAAATCATCCTTACACCTTTCTCTCTTTCTCTTTTTCATTCCAATAGCTCTCTTTTATAAATCTTTTTGCTTCTCTCTCTCTCTCTTTTTCTTTCAATTTTATATGCAACAATCTATAGAATGTAAATATTTGTTTTTATTAGCAAAACCAAAAGTTATTATAATGGCGGCCTCTGAATGCAGATCTTCTGCATCATCTCTCATCTGATGTGAATATATTTGCACTAAAAAGGGAAAAATTCGTGAGAAAATTACAAGACTATATCTGTGAGTACAATCTTTATTATTCTATGCAATTATTTAGCACGATTTACTACTTTAAAGTAGTTTTGAAACATTAAATTAAATAACGTTTATTAATTACGGTTAACCGCTAAAATGGACTCTGTAATAAAGCCTATACTAAGGCCTAAACGCTCTAATGGGAGGAAAAATATATATACTAACCTTAAAACCTCTGATGAGTCCCAAAGTTTGGATTACAACAATAAACCCTCCAAAGAACCTAAGAATAAATCTACAACGGTAGAAAGCATTTCAAATAATCAAAATCAATTTCTTTCTTCTTCGACTACTAACAACCCGATAATAAAATCTATGCTAAAATCGAAACACTGTCACGTGAAAGGGGAAAATAATTCGAAATTATGTAGTAATTTACAAATTGTAAATGCAAAGATTGCAACCCCTAATGAACCTAAAAATAGCAGTGAAAATGTTCGAAATGATCATACCATTAAAAAAAGTATAATTCCTCTCATAAACTCGCGAAACAATGGGAAAACTTCGCAACAGGGGAAAAATGATGATTCCCCAATTACAGCCTCAAACAAAAAAATGAATCACTTAGAGAATACCAAAACTTTACAAACACCATCAAAAACTAATCTATCTACACTAAATAATCCAGAACTGGGAAAACAGAATAACAACAATAATTTATATAATAACACAAATCTAAATCTCATAAAATCTCCAAAACATTTAAAGGAAAATAAAAATTCCCAAACTACAATAATTAAACCAAATCAGAAATTGACCATAAACCATAATGATATGCACTCTCCCATTCCAAAACAATATTCACTAAGTCACCCAGAGTTTGACAAATTCAATATCACAGGCCCTGAATACAGGGATTCAAACCAACTACCTCACAACTCTGAGCATAATAAAACCACAAGCCCAATGATGAATGAAATGACATATGCAAACAAGGTCAGAGCTAACATAATGATAAATACACATCATCAAACATCACAACCTGATAAATACATGGAAGCAATTTGACTTTTACAAGAAATAGAAACAGAACAGTCTACATCAAACTACTCTAATCCTCAAACAACATCTACAGATAATCCTATTTGTGATATTCAGAACCATGCAATAATAAATGAACAGTTTAACCAAACCATCCCATTGCCACTCCACAAATCTCTACTCAACTATTATAATGAGTGTTCTCTCATACTTTTCACTACAGATAACTGTTTAAATCTATACACATTCCCTACATCATCACTATATGAATTATGTAAAGCACACGGCTGGTGGAAATCGATCCATAAGATCCTCTTTCATCCAAACAAAAGATATCTTATCATCCAGTTCACAAACCAACAAGTTAAAGCTGCCTTTAGAAATAGTCATAAACTCCTAAACAACAAATTTCTTGTCTACATTGACCTCAACCGCCCAGTTGTTTTAACAGGGCGAATTCAAAAATGTACCATGGACTTTGAAAAGGCAGACCTTCAGTGCCACTTCAAAGACTATGGCACCATTACCAAATTTCAATACCTAGTAGCAGACAACGATGATCCCACAGTATACATCAACATTGCACAATTTCAGCTAGTTCTTAAAAAAAGAATTCCATCTCAATCAGTCCCATCTCTAATTCAACATGGCGAATCTCCACTCAACATCATCTTTCATGGCCTTCCACCCCAGATTGTCAAGAGAGAAAATGCATAATTTGTGGAGAGATTCGGTACAAATTCCACAAATGTGATAGCGATCAAGAAAATCAACATCTAACAAATACATACCCAAGTCTCAAGCAACAATATATCACTAGCAATACCACAGATCACACTACATCATCATCAAAAATTCCTAATGATAAAACTTCCTTGGAAACAGAACAATTTCAACTCACTCCTGAACAGCTGCATACCAATGACAATTGCGTATCATCATCAGATACAGCAACAATCAGCCAAACAGACATGGACACCGATGCTGAACAAAGCGACACTACAATGGCCAGCAACAGAATTCCACATAAAAGAAAACATAAAAAAAAAACAATAGCTCTGAACAATCACAAGAAAGTAGCAATAGCAATGAATGTGACAATCTTCGAGATGCAACAAAGACTAATATTCCCCCACCAAATAGACCTTGTGAAAAAAAATGAAGAGACCGTTCTCCAAAAGTCACAAGTTCATATAACCTCACAAATGAAACAAAAACAATAGAGCAAGATAACAACATACAACTGATTGACCCTTTGTCTCAAAATAAAGTGGCCTCATGTCAACATGAAAATGATAATGAACGCTTACTGATAGACTTATCTCCATCATTGTGGCCTATTCCTGAACCTATTCCACCAGACCTCAACTTATCTAAGAACCTAATACAATCTGAACCTTATCATCACCCCACCAATTTGATGCTGGAACAGAATATTATGGTCTTAGAAACTGGATCACATTCCAATCAGGCAAACTCTCCCACACGAGAGAGCGGTTTCACTATCAATGATGACTTTCAACATAACATCGATTAACATCAGAGGCATGAACTCCCTTGGCAGAATCCAAGCATTATCATTCTGGCTTAAGCATAATACACCTGATGTTCTTTGCCTCAATGAAACAAAACTTCACACACTATCTGACCAAAACATCATACAGAGAATACAAAAATTTGGGTACTTCCATTATTCCTTCTCCTCCTCTGCATCTGGTGGAGTAGCAATTCTTTTTAATAAAAAATCTAAAATAACCTTTTTCAAAATAATTCATATAGACTCTAACTGCCTCATAGCCATTATACAGGTAAATGGATGGACACTTAACATAATAAATGTTTACATGACCAAAGCATCAGATATAATCTATAGAATCATTCACACTATCAACGCGGTCTTAAGAACTAACCCTTTTCCTGCATTGATGTTGGGTGACTTTAATCATACATATGATTCTTTTGAAAGGAATTACTTAAAATCACTGAGCAACACCTTTACAAGTGGAAGACAGCTTTTTGATGTGTCTGCCTTCTCATTCTATTCATCACAGTTTAAGTCCCTCATTGATCTTTTATACTTCTCTCCTTCACTTGCTCCTTTCATTGAAGTTAACCTGTGGCCTGTTGTCTTTACAGACCACATGGCACTAGAGGTCCTTATCAGAATTGTGGATAACACACATTCATATGTCAACATTCCACGAACAATGAGGATCCTCACAAAGGAATCTGCCACTATACAACTCATCTCTGAGATTTACATATCATTCAACTCTGCTAATATAAACACACTTTCACCATGTGATAAATGGAATAACTTCATAAATATTCTACAATCACATATTCATAAATGCACTCAACATAATAAAGGTCCCCTCAAATTACTAAGTCAATTGGACAAGATAGCCGACACACTTAAACATTTGCCCATACAAAGGCAAAATATCCAAGAAATTACTCACCTTAAACTACAATACAAAGCTACCCAACAATCCCTGGCTGAATACCTATCAATTAAACGAGCGCGCAGTTACTTAGCATATCAACACTGCTGGACTCGAGGTTACATCAGATGGGCCCTAGGATCCAACCAACAAAACAAGGCACCCTCATCGATCAAGATACACAGTAAACAATATATCAGCCTCTCCATGCTTTCCAAAATAAGAGACTTTTACAAAAGAAAATTACAACCTATTGGTGTCACTAACATCCGTAGAGTTTTTGTTACTAACAACCCTATGGAACATAACATCACAGATGGTGATATTCTTGACAAACTGCAATCACTCCCAGAAAGTGTCCATCCTGGCATGCATGGAATTCCCAGATTTCTACTTTTACACCTAAGAGCTTTTACTATCCCAGTAATCCACGGAATGATAGACCTCATCACCATTGGAAGTCATCACCTAATAAACCTATGTCCCATCTCAATGGTACCCTTTTTAAAGAAGCGTGATGCACAACCAGATCTCAATAACCTGCATCCTATCTCGATGATTCCTCTATTGACAAAGATCATCGAGAGCATTATTAAAGACAAGATTCAATATAACATAATTAAACAACTTTCACGCTATCAATTTGCAAAAAAAGGCACTTCAACATCTGATGCTGTCAGCCGCTTCAGACTTCTGGTCGATCATGTGCGGAGACAAAGGAAGTCCCAGCCCATTGCAGTCCAACTTGATATAGCTGGGGCATTCGACTCCGTGAGAATTGATGTTCTTCTCAGTGTTCTGGAACAGCTAAATGTACCACCCGTATACATTCAAATGATTGAGAACCTTCTTTACAATCGGGAAGTGTTCTTGTCCCTAGATGGTCACATTGCCCTGGGTTTTATGCCCTACATCTCCATCCCCCAAGGTTCTCCCCTGAGTGCACTTCTCTTTGCTGCCTATATCAATCCAATGCTGTTGAACATCGAGGCCACGTTTTCTGGTATCGCTGTTCCGCTACTTAATGAGAACATCAATCACATCTCCTATATGGATGATGTAGTTGTGTTTCTTTCATCCCATGATGAACTGGATAAGCTAAAACAACTTCTTGATCACCATGCCAAATTATCTGGTTTCCTTGTCAACCCAAAAAAATCAGCTATTTGGTCAATTCTTACTGGCCAGAAGATCTCTGGTGGATTTGAAGCAGCGCCACAGAAATTTCTAGGATTTCACCTATCAAAAACACCCATGGTGATGCGTAAAGAGATACAGGACTCATTATTAGAGAAAATTGAAACCACAATCGCATCTTTGTCAAAAATATACCTTTCCCTATTTGGAAAAGTAGCCCTTTTAAATGCTCTCATTCTTCCAAAAATAATATACTATTTGGCAGGGTTCATCCCCACCAAGGTATTCATCAACAAAGTAGAAACTGCCTGTAGAAAACTGTGTTGGGCGGGCCGATCACCCGTAATTAGCTTGAGAATCCTCCAAAAGCCCAAAACTTTAAATGGTCTCTCACTACACTCGCTAACTATATTCAACTTACAATGCATCCATAATGTACTCTACAACATCTTCAAGGAAAATGAACGTGCTCAATGCCCACTTCTGGAAGAGGACATTTAACCTACTGATCGGCCACCCCCCAGAGGACGTGCCTTGCTCCTTCAACAGCAGATCAACTTTATCTTTGATAACATCAAACCAACATCAACCCTATTTCAAAGAAAACTTGCATATTGGGAAGTGTTTGATCTTCTTGACCATCAAAAACAGAGGATCCCCAGCTGCCTTTCAATCAACATCCCTCGAATGATAAGGATGACCAAGCTCTGGAAGTTGCCACCAAAAATCGTGGACTTCCTATTGAAATCGAACCTGCATGCCCTCCCAACAAATGCCTTCCTCCACTATAAAAGGGGGTAAGATATTGACCCTAATTGCACATTGTGTCAAAGACAGGAAGAGACTACCGATCACTTCCTCTTCGAATGCACAACTTTGAACAATTTAAGAACTCATTTTCAACAAAACACGACAAGAAATCAAATTGAAATGAACCTCAAGACAGTAATTGAAAAGGGCATATTCTCTGAGATCCGGCTTTTGGCCATAATTAACTTTTCCATCTGGGCGTTGCGCTGTAAGCTGGTGTTCCAGGCTGAGACCTTGAATAATATATTCACAGCATTTTGCCAAATACTAAACAAGGAAAGGGATAGAGATATGCGCACTGCTGACCCCTTCACAGCTGCACAAACCTGGGACTCCATTGCAATTGGATAGAGCTCCCCGCAACTTTGCTGTTTATTGGGTGGCTGTTGCTTTTCATCATTTCATAAAACTCAAACACGGATATTAATACTACCTACTAACAGCATCTCATTTTAATCTCCCCTGCTATGAACTTTAGACAATACAAGTCACAAAAGTTTCCTGTGCAAACATTAACTCAAATATATCCTTTTTTTATTTGCATGCTATTTCATAATCATTTACTTGTTTTTTTACTTTTTGTTCTGTATTTCTATGGTCTAAATGTACAATAAATTTGGTTTTTGAAAGATTAAAGACAAAAAATAAGTAATATACTCGGTAAATTTGTAACTAATTGCCTGTGTTTTGTAGTTATTTTGATGTTTATTGTTTTGTAGTTGTTTTTATTTTTGTTTAAAATGCTTGTATATAATAATTAATTTATTGTACTGTGATTATGAAAATTTTTTAATATCTGTATATTCAAGATAAATACAAATATACTTTGTCGAAATTCTGACAGTTAAGAAAATTGTTCCTGTATTTAAATTAGCATTAAACTATGTATACTTATATTAGAATTAACCTAAGTTTATCGCATTTGGTATAACTAATAGATTTAAATAGTTCACAAAATTTTATAACTTTTTTTTTCTTCTAAGGATAATAATTTTTATAATATATATATTAATTAAAAATTAATTAACTTTAAATATTTTTTTTATAAATATAAGTTTTCATATCGGATTTTATTTTACATTTTAATAAAAGTCAGCAATGGAGAGTTTTTAATACCTACGTATATATTCAAACACAAATATGTGTTTATTGTTTTTATGATGGTTTTTGTCGGATATCTTGCTTACTTTAACATGCTATTTTACGATGTTTTCTATTTAGTCAAGCGTATCATTAATTTCTAGCAGGAGAATTTTTAGTTCTGCTTAAAGAAGATAAACTTAAGAGGTTAATTTAAAAAAGCAATTATTTGGAAAAAAAAAGTTAAATAATTTAATCCTCACCTGACATCTCAAAGAAAATGCAAAATACTTCGGGGTGTTTTAATTTAAAACAGTAATTAATTTTTAATCAAGTTTTTTTTTTTTTTACCCTTTTTAATTCAAAATAAAAGAATTTAGTTATTTTACTTTAATAATTGACAAATCATTTAATTTAATTAATTTTTATATAATCTTTTTTATTATTTCTTATAGTATATATATTAAAGTGTCACTTTTTTAAGGTAAACTATATAAAAGGCATATTTTATCTATGTATACAAAATTAGTAATATTGTACCAAAATTTTGGCTCGATTGCAACTGCTGTCGCCTCGTTAAAACATAACTAAACCATTCTAGAGGTGTTACAAATAACATGTGGAGAAAAAGAAGAAATGTCTATCCAATCAAAAGACTTTTTAAAATATGAAAAGGGGAAGAGGTTACAATAAATGAATAATCTCATAAACATCAGATGATCACCATTTCTTATGTCTGCCCATCCTTGCATATGTATTAAATGGATTATGTCCTGTACATGTGGGGTTCAGATTGACCTTAGGTCAACATGGGTGTGACAATAATCTCGGCCTCAGGGTGGCCTTTGAGCATTCCATCATCAGATTTTCAATTGGATGGACGGTTGAAGAGTTGGAGTGTGGAGTGGATTGAAGCCTGTCCATTAAAATATGAGGATAGTCTATCTTAATATATATCTGAGCACTTATACTATATATGTGTGTAAAGATGATAGTCTGGACCAACTGATGATTGCTTATTTAGCATGAAATACGGATATTGGTGATTATTTATCTTTTCAGCATATATGTGTTCAGGTGTATCAGTGTTATTAGATAGAGTGGAGAGAGGTGGGTGGTGTGAAAGTCTGTGCTCATATACCCTATATTACATATATATAGCCACAAGTATATAACAAGCCTGTGTTTCAGTTATTATGCTTGCTTGTAACTGTTATTAAAACAGGCAAAACTCTATTTACGTATTGCCATTCAGTGCAAGCAGAGTAATCAATGGATGCGAGAAGGCTTGTGCATAAAATCCCCATCTAGTGCCTACTCATCCAATATCCCCAGACTAGTTACTGGCTTGTGGCCTTTGTCAGTGAGGAGCCTTGGATCTGAAAGCAACCCTCCAGCAGCCACCTTTATCTTTACTTAACTACAAAACTATGAGTCTTAAATTAAAAACATTATAATCCAAGGCTCCTCACTGATGAGGGTCACAGGAAGAGTAGGCACTAGATGTGGATTTTATGCACAAGCCTCTGGCATCCATTGATTACTCTGGCTTGCACTGAGTGGCAATATGTATAGAGAATTTTGTCTGTTTTAAATGAATAATCTGATATAAAGTTATAGTTGTTTTGATTAATATGTTTTTTGGTTTTTTCAAATGAGAGATAGCACACATATATCATATTTAATAATAGTTTTGTCTCTTGAGAAGAGTAATGATCTTTTATTTTTATTGTGATTGTCATATCTGGATAAGATTTTGGTGTTAGATAAAACAATAGTATGCAAATATCCATAAAATTTATGATAAGTGTTGATGACGATCTGTGCTGCTTAATTACATAATATTCATGTTTTTGCATTCTTATTCATATCCACTTATGAAAATCTATTTGAAGTTTTCAAGTATAAGTAATCATTGGAAAGTAAAAAAACAGATAAACATGCTAATGCAGAAAAGCAATTATTATCTCTAAGAATATCCTATTAACTATAATCCTGTACAAAAATAGCATGCATTTTATAAAAAAATAAATTACATAAAAGTCAAATTTTTAAAAAATCAGTTTATAACAACAAAGATGGTAATATTTCTAAATTACATCCTATTGTGAAAATAATCTATTCATCAATATAACCATTAATTTTATATTAAATTATTTTCTTACTATCACTTCTCTCTCCTTCACATTTTAAAATTATTTTATAGGGTGTACATTTAATAGTGGTCTACTTATTACTTGTAACAATTATATGCTTTTAAAATAGCATTAATAACCCAAATGATGAATGCAATTCAACCAATGCAATCATTACTATTTTCAACTATTAGTGATCCATTACAGAATGAAGATCTCTGTTTAATCCAGTTGATCTTATTTCTAGCCTCTCATCTCTACAGCCAACTCACATGTGGTTTCTTTTTATGTCTTTTAAATATATTGGAATTACAATTTTCTATTTATAATCATCTATTCTAGAAATATGCCCAGCTCAACTCTTATTTCATTTTCTCAATTTCTTTGATAATATCAGTGATATGTGTTTCTTTTCTAATCCATATATTTCATTTTTGATCGTGACCTAACACAAATCTCTATACTTTATTGAGTCTTTGTATAGCTCTTCTGTTAAGCTTCCAATTTTCAGATCCATAAGAAAGAACTGGCAAAACTCATTTATTACAAATACTTCTTTTTAAACACACAACCATATTTTCTTTTGAAATTAAGTTATTTCTATCAAAAGCACTCCATTCAAATTTAACTTTATGATTAATTTAATCGACTATGTTTTTACATGTATTGATAATCTGCTCAACATACTTGTATCTGTTAACTTCTAATTAATTGTTATCAATCTTCATTTTCTTCTTCAGAAACAAGTCTTTTACTTTCATCTAATAACTAATATAACACTTCCTAAATATCTGAAACATTATCAGTAATAGCAGTCATATCAACTGTATAATGTAAATGATTTAAATAATCTTCATTTACTTTTATTTATTTAACTATCCATTTTGATGCACAAAATACTTTTAGTAAAATTGCTGTAAGTAGGCTTGAAGATATAAAATCACCCTGTCAAACTCCTTTATAAAATGCTAATCATATTATTATTATGTAATCTAATTACATAATAATAATTTTGATAATTATTTTGCAGAATATGACAATATTCTATGACAATATTCTGACAAATATTTTTTAAAGTATGACAATATCCCAGTTCTGTATTTTGATAATCTAATTCTTTAATCACTATATAAATGGAAGCAAACTACATAGAGTAGGGTCATGGAGGCTAGAAGATTTGTGCATAAAATCCCTATCTAGTGGTTATTAATGGATTATCCCCAGACTAGTTTATACCTTGTTGCTTTCATCAGTGAGAAGTCTTGGATCTAAGAGCACTGCATCTAGATCTTATGATATTTGATGATACTAAATAAGAATTTAATGCACAAATCTTCTAGTATCCATTGATTACTATGGTTTTCATTAGGAGGCACTATGTGATATTGTTTTAACAGCTTGTGTGAGCATAGGAAATGGTCAGCAGGTGATGTTTTAGTGATTTTATACACTATCACTATAGAATACTTGCTCACTTTATATATGGCAGAACAATCTTAAATTTTAAAGTTTGAAAATCTTTTTTCTTATTATATAAAAAAGATTTTGATACTTCCAAAATTAAGACTGTTCTTCCATATATAAATGGAGTAATTGTTAAAATTGGTAATCTTTACAAAAAAAAATATCTACACAATTTATACTACATTTAAAAAACAATGAAGTATTTGCATGCTCTAAAGATAACATTTCTTTGGAATATCATGATGTATATGAAATTCCATGAGAGTTGGTTTACATTTATACATTGGACAAACCAATCATAGAAGAAACCTAAGAAAGGAAAAACATATTTTGGCAGTTAGAAAAAAATCTAATTCATCAGATTAACTAACCATGACATCAATTTTAATAAAATAGATATTATACAAAAAAAATTGAACAATATTGACCAGAGGTTCCTAAGGGAAGTTATATAGATTTCTAAAAGGCCTAAGAGCATAAATGAAATGTGTGAAATAAAAAAAAAAAAAACAATATTTGGAAAAGGTTATTGGAGGATAAAATATTTTTTAAAATTTCTCTACCAATAGAATTTGAGAATAAGAAAAAAATAACAAAGGAAAAAAGTAATGATTTTAAATCTCATACCACACACAGTCTTGTGGTGTGAAAAAGAAGCTCTGAGGAAAGTAAATGTTATTGTACTGAAGCATCAGATATTTAGTATATTAGATTTTTATTACATGGAAGCTTCGGAAATAATACTATGAATTCATATATATATATATTGTAACTGTATGAAAGTACAATTCAAACTTGGAGAATAAATGTAATGTAGAAAGAGAACATTTAATAATTTCTATACTAAAATTGTAGCTATGATTAATGTGGGAATAGGCTTGCTTTTGTAATATTATCGCACAATTACATAAACCAATTCAATAACAATAAAATGACATAACTCTAAATATTGTTATTACTCTATAATTCAAATTTTTAATTGCTAAATTTTAGCACTAATATGTATTATTACTAATTGAGATCACATGTTAAATATATAAACCAGAAACAAACGATATGTTTTATCAAATCTTAACTATACTTATGAAATAAACATATATATATATGAGAATTTATTTTAATATATTGATTATCTTATACTTGGTAATATAGATGTCATTAAGTCTTAGACAAGTAAACAAAATAGAATTTCAATATTCTCAGGGTAAAGTAAATATATTAATAAAATTATGTGCTGTGTCTGTGACACAAAAGTGCAGATAAATAAGTGATGTCGTTTTCAAATAAAATAATAATAATAATAATAATAATAATAATAAATTAAACGAAGTCAATTGTTGAATAAAATAATTCACCTTTTGTTTGTAATGTAGATGAAAATGGCAACAAAAAATAAAATTAACAACAAAACAATAATGACCATTTCTATACTTAAGTTTCTCAATGACTTTATAAAGCTTATCGAATAACATTTTTTATTAAGATGTTTATATCAACAGCATAAATGTTAGAATGAAGACTATCTAATATATGCTTAAATAGTATATTCATAGTAATAAAATCTAATACTACTTAAATATTAAAAAAAAACCAAAAGTCTATCTTTGTTGGGAGAACCACCTTAACTCTCCGACTTAAAAGAAAAATGAATAAAAAAAATTTATCCATGGTGTCACTTTAATTAAACCACAAGTATATAAAAATAAGTTTGCCTCTTTTGCCCCTAGACCACATGCAGTCTGGAAAGCTTTTATGCGTGGCCCAGCAATAAACTGATAGTCAACAGATGTGATAACACTCTTCTTAATTAACGAATAACCATGTGCGATTGATATTTTTTATTGACGCACTAATAATATTATGTTTTTTTTTTAATTTCACAGATCTGAAAAACCTGCCAAGTCAGTACCAGAAATGCTGAATAGCTTCAAATATGACTTTTACTCGCTCTCAACCCGCTATCCTTAGCATTATTTTGCTGATTTTAGCACCTTCAGTATTTTTTTTGCAAGGAAAAAAGCAGTAAACATTTAAATTTTATGGTATAATAATGAGGTAAATCCATCTTTTTAAGATTCTGATTGATTGTTTTTTTCTCCACAAGGGAACACCAATCCATGACTTCGACAGTTATATTTCTACATTTTGAATTTGAAAATGAAAACATAATTTACTAAGTTTTTTTTTTTATCCCACTTGTTTGTTTCTCAGATTTTAGTCAAAAAATTTACTTTTATACTAAAACATATTGATAAGGAATTCAATGAATTACTTCTGGAATTTATAATTGGATGGTAAGCATTTATTATAATTTGACAGTGTTAGATTATTATCATCAATTATAAATAGAAATTTATTTTTTAAAAACCTTTCTATAATCAGACAAATTATAAATTTCCATTTTAGATACTAAACTAAAACAAAGATAATTTTAATAAGACAAATATATTTACTGCAGATTGTATAATTGACCAATCAGAAGTTTGAAACTTTAATTTAATCAATAGTCCATGTTTTTGAAAGCAAAGTGAAACAGTTTAGTTTTATATGTGAATTAGTATACACAAAGATGTGTAGTATTTTATATCAAACTATAATTTAAACATCATAATGATGTCTTCAAGCAATAAACAAAAATTATCGGATGACAATAGAATATTTCAAGACAACTGGGAAGAGGAATATTTTGTTGTGTTGAATATCAAAGGTTTAGCAACATGTTTGATTTGTCAAGAAAGTGTCACATTAAAAAAATATAACATTGATCATCATTATACCACGAAACATAAATTGTTTAATGACCCTTTTGCTCATGGGTCTTTAATAAGAAGTGAAAAATTAGCTTTCTTCAAGAAATCATTGCAACAGCAACAAAATGTTATGTCAGTGGCAATCTCACAAGAAGCAGTGGTGACATGAGCATCATATGAAATTTGTTATATACTTGGCAAAAATATGAAACCATTTACAGATGCTGAAGTTGTGAAAGAATGTTTCCTAAATGCTTCGAATATATTATTTGATAAATTTAATAATAAAAGTCAAATATTATTACAAATTAAGAAATTACAACTGTCAGATTCTACCTGCATTAGACGTATTGAAGATATTGCAAAACATATTTTTGATAATATAATAGAAGATTTGAAAAACTGCAAATATTTTAGTTTGGCTGTTGATTCTAGTACTGACATTTCAGCAACATCACAATGTGCTATTTTCATCAGATACTGTATGGAACAGAATTCAATTTGTGAAGATTTTTTGAAATTTCTTCCTATGAAGAATCAAACTAGAGGTAGTGATTTTCTCAATAGTATTTGTACTTTTCTGGAGAAGATTAATATTGAAATAAAAAAATTGATTTCTGTGTGCACTGATGGATGTCCTTCAATGATTGGATCAGAAAAGAGATTTGTTTTTTTATTAAAAAAGAAATATAATCTAACAAATCTTTTATCATTTCATTGTTTAATTCACCAAGAAAACTTGGGGGCACATATATCCATTAAAGAAGTAGATGCTGTAATGAAAACCATCATAAACATCGTGAATTATATTCGAGCCCGAGAATTAAACCACAGAAAATTTAAAAATCTTTTGGAAGAAATAAATAGTAATTATGGTGATGTACTTTTGCATACTTCGGTGTGATGGCTAAGCAGAGGTAAAGTTTTGAATCGCTTTTTTTTATTACGTCATGAAATTATTTCATTTTTACAAGAAAACAATAAATCTTATAATGAGCTTGACAGTGATGGATGGTGGTGTCTTTTAGCTTTTTTATGTGACATCACAGAAAAACTTTGTGATCTTAATATTAGTTTGCAAGGTGAAAATAAAATTATTTCACAAATGACAAATAAAGTATTTGCTTTTGAAGAAAAACTAAATATTTATTACCAAGATATACAAAAACAAATACTACATCATTTTCCAACATTGACAAATGCTAAGCAAGATGGTATTGACATTTCTTCAGAAACCTATGTAATTATTTTAAATTATTTAGGTACCTTATTGAAAGAATTTAAAAGTAGATTTCAAGATTTAAGAAATATTAAGAATTGTCTTTTGCTTATAGAAAATCCCTGGCACTTAGAAATAGCAACTATTATACAATTAGCTGCATTTGGACATGATTATATTAAACTATTTAACGAATTTGTTGAATTTAAAAATGACACAAATTTGGAAGCCATTTTTAAAGAGAAAAGGAAGGGAAAGGAGTATATGGAATTTTGGGAATCAGTGCCTGAAAAATATAAAATTGTCAAAAAGTGTGCACAAATGTTGCTCACATTGTTTGCATCAATATATCTTTGTGAATCATCTTATTCGAAAATGAAATATGTGAAGAATGTGCATAGAAACAGACTTACTGATTTACACCTTGATGATATATTAAGAGTAGCATGTAGCACATATAAACCAGATTTATCTAAAATTGTTAAAAGTTTATCTCAATATCAAAAATCACACTATTTAAATAAATGTTTATATCAAATAAAAGTGTTTGTGTTTTATTAATATGCTAATTCTAAGATATAAAGTGATCCACAAGCTGTGGCATGCATGAATTGAGAAGTCAGACATTTTTTTTACGTTACACCAATTGGTTGCCGCGGCCCGCTTGATGTAGCACACAAATATATGTGGCCCAGGAAAGAAAAAGGTTAAGTATCTCTGGTTTACTATATGAGTATACATACTGTTCTTGTTCTTATAAACAAAATTTTTAAATAACTATGCTAACAAATCCGCTCTTAAAACGAACGCGTCTCTTGGTTATTTTAAATAATGTGCGCCTTACTAACAAAAAATAAAATAAAGAGATTTTAATAATAATAAAAAAGTCTTTGTTTTAATATAAATGAATAGGTTTTAATAAATATAATTTTTATATATGTGTGTACTTTTATAATGTTATTAAAAAAATAATAATCAATACCTATTATTATAATTCAGTCTATCTAAGTATACTAAACAAAAACAGCAATATATATATGTTTACACTTTAGTTGAACCAGTTATGATTGATCAATCATCTTTTATAAGCTATTATTTTTTGTCTGTGTTTATTGAGAGCAAAGATAATTATCTTAAGTTTTTTTTTTTGTTTCGATTTGATGTTTGGACGATTGCTTTCTAAAATAGCTAACAAAATGTGGTTGCAAGACACTTGACCTTAGAACAGTTTCCATTGATTTTAAATGTTGCTTCTGCCAAATGATAGATGAATTATTCCGCACAAATCCCCCCTTTCCCCTTTTTGAAAAATGCTTTTCAAGCTCAAAAACATTGGTTCTCTTCTCTAGGTTTGTGAGAAGTTTGTTTAATATGATTTTCTTTCCTTAGCTATTCATGTTTATATCAATAATATCCCATTGATGTAAGATGATAATGGACAGACAAGATAATAGAAAAACCTTAGATAGGTGGTTTACATTCTAACGCACTTGGCAGTTATATCAAACATAAATGGAGATTTTCCTTTCAGTTGGTAAAAGTAGAATTAATAAGGTTGATATATCTCTCCCTTAATACACTAGATAGAACAATAATCTTGTTTTCTTTTATTTATATATAGAATTTTTTACAAGTCACATATTCTCTATTTTTTTATTAAATTCTGTATTAAATTTATTTTGACGTTGTATTATATTATTGACATTAATAAAACAATGACGTGATTTTAACAAATATTTTAGAATGATTATATACATTAAAAAAAGTAAATTACAAACAATACACACATATGTCTAATTATTCTTGTTAATAATATTGTTTATAATACATTTTAATATAATTCAAACGTTTAACTATCATCATTTTTTTTTATACTGTTGTGTTCTCACTAGTCTGAGATAAAAAATTAACTTTAAAAGTGTCTATAAAAAAAATGATAATTTGATTTAAAAAATGTGATCATTACTAACAACTAAATGTAACAAAAATAACTGATAACTTTACTATACACATAATAAAACATATAAATCCTTTAACATGTAATCTTTTCTTATTTCAACATAAAAAGCATGATTATCAAGCTTTATTTTTTTATTTTTAACTTCCTTGGAGATCATGTAATAGAATTTATTAGGTTAGATTTGGATTAAGCTAATGCTAATCATTCCTGATACATTGGCCTAAGACTTTGGGAATTGTATGTTTCTCTCATCCCATCCAGTGTATTAATCATATAGGCATTTTCTTCATTCTTTTTCTTTAGCCTATAGGGTCATCTATAGATGTTAAAAAATTCTTATATTGATGGTCCTGTGGGTAACTAACATGGAGGATACAAATTAGCACAAAATCACCAATTTGAAATTGACATTATTTTTGCAGTCCTTGTAAATTATATATTTTTTACTCATTTTTGCTAAATTTATCCTTTCCCATAGTAGGCAAATGGGTTTTGATGCGTTTGATATTTTGGAGATTGAAGCAATCTTTCCATTTGGAAGACATAAATGAGATGGCATGGTCCATTAGAATGGCTTCAGGATTTTTAATCAAAGGAAATTGGAAGTTTTGCATCATTTTAATCACATTCTTCATATTAGCTTGCTATACAAGAGATGCTTAAAACATACTTAGAAAATATGTCATAGGCCATCAGAATAAATTTGTAAAGACAATACAATGTAGAGATCCATTCTATTGTCAAAATTTTGTTTGGTTTATTAGGCAAAATTGATTGAAAGTTTCCTGCATATGAATGGTTTGAAAAATAGATTTTTAGTAGATTTTGCAGGATAGTAGATGATCTCATATGGATGAAGATATCCTTAATTAGTAAAATAGTCTGCACATTGTTTTCTCTACCTTTTTAGAGCCATAGTATTTGTATAGACAGTGAACATAATAAATCAGATTTCTTAAAACATTAGGAATAATGATCCGCCATGGTTTATCATCATTGTTATTAACTTTAAAAAATAACAAATCATTTGCTATTTTACATTACAAGAGTTTATTGGCTGTTTAATCAGGAGGCTCCCTCAATTCTACTTCTTCCACAAGCTGTTCAATAATGAGTTTTCATTTATAATCTTGTGACTGAAGATTGTTCAAAATTTTTAGTTCTTCCTCTACGAAATCATCAACTGTTAGTGAAATAATAGTGACAAATTTTCCAATTCATGGCATTGCCTTTCCAATTTAATAGAATTTCTACTTAACATGTCTGTGACTACATTGTCTTTGTCTGGGAAATACTGAATGGTGTAATTGAACTGTTATAAACATAATCCCTATCACACTAAGGGCTCATTATACAGGTAGCTTCAATTTATAAGCTTCAAGCTTTTGTGATCTGTGATCATCATGACTGATATCCTAACAGAAATTGTCATAGCTTAACATATGCTCTTACTACTATGAGAGCTTCCTTTTCTGTAGTGGAGTAATGTAATTCAGCCTCCATTAATTGCCTACTAAGGAGATATAGAACTTGAGATTCCCATTCATTATTAAATTGAAATAAAAGTATCCCTAGTCCATAACCACTGCTATTTGTCTGGACAAAGAATGGCTTGATAAAGTCTGGATAACTCGAGGTGACATCTTTAAAAAACTTGATTTAATAAGACTGAATTTGTTCATGTCCACTGACAACCATTTCCATCTGACTTCCTTTTTTAATAAATGAGATAGGTGAATTGAATCCCATATAAAATTTTTGTAAAAACATTGGTATAAAGTTGTTTCCTATTTTCAAGCACTGGAAACATTTGAGTGGCTGCTATTTTATCAGCATGGGACCTAATATCTTCTATTCCAACAATATGCTGCCAAAAGACAATTTCTTCAGCAGCTATAGTGCTATTTTTTAAGGTTTTTTAATATTATTTTGCTGACACTCCACATAAACTCATATAAATTCCAAAAATGCTTTGTTGTATCTTCAGATGCAATAATAATGTCATCAACATATATAATACTGTTGCTTTTAGTATTTTCTGACAAGGTCTTGTCTAGGTAGTGAATTCATCTGGCTCCACAGTTGATCAAACCAAAAGACATACAATGCAATATATAAGATTAGTTCCTGTATTTAAATGCAGTGTATTTTTAATTATCAGGGTGCTGGTAAATTTCTCAGTAACTGACTGTTAAACCAATAATAGTAAAAAAATCCTATGAAATCAGACTAACAATTTATGTATGGTATGTGGAATGTGGTGCTCTATATCAGTTTGGTATTTCAAAAACCTGGCACTGAGATAGATATGCACTGATCCATCCTTTTTTTACCAACAATCAATGAATTATTAAGTGAAGAAACATACTTTTTTATGATTCATCATTCCAACATTTGATGAATTTGTTCATTTACCTCCACCTCGTATTGAAAAGGTACCAGATAGATTTTGCACTGAAATAGTTCACCTTCTTTTGAACATAAATGGCACACACAGTCTTTGATAATTTGAGGCTGCTTAGAGAAAACATCTTTTTTTATATTGACATAATAACACAAAATTTAGTTTTTACTTCAGTACTCAATTTTCTAGATTTTTCCGACTTATGTCAGGGAAATTGAATACTAAAAGACAAAATGACTAAAGTGAAGTTTTTTCATTTTGACAAATAACTTATTGATTAATTAATTAATTAATTAATTAATTACACATTCATGCTGATTCATAAAATCCAAACTTAATATTACTTGGTGAATGAGTCCAGCCATAATTAAAAAACATGATCAAACAATAAGAGTCCTAATTGGATCTTCACCCATATCTGTTAAGAAATTTCCTTAGCCTTTTTACCATTGACTAAGGTTATTTGAGATAACTGTTCAAGTAGCAAGGTTGGAATGGTTGAGTTTACATAATAAATTTTCTGAAATAAAATTTCCAATATAAGAGATGCTTGACTACCCATATCTAATAAAACCCTGGAATCAATCCCTTCTAATTATACCATGATTACAGGACAGTTATATTGAAATAATTATTCAAAGTTTCTAGTTCAGACTCATTAAAGTAAAAATTTTGAACTAAGATTAGATTGTCCCTTCCCAAAATTAATCATGGGTATATGTAATGAAAAACATTCCTGCAAAACCCTTATCTATTTAATGATTGGTCTTTAAGCCTAGCCACTGTGGTCTTCACTGATGTACTCATTTGATCCTGATAATAATGAGTCTGTTGAAATAATGAGTCTTAGATTTTACAGTGACCATGTTACCTATATTTTCTCTATAAGACACTTATTTCCTTATTAACTTATCATTTACTGTTCTCTGATAAAGTGCCTCACCTAACTATTTCCATTCTTGTCATAATTAACACTAGCTACTGAATATCAATGGTCTTCTCTTTTATTTCTAGGTGAACTCTCAAAGATGCTTTCACTAGCTTCAAGAGTGCCTAAAATATTGACAATTTTTTCCACGATCTGTCTATCATTGGTTATTAACACCTGCTCAATATGATGGTGTAGAAAAAGCAGTAAGGATTTTAAACTTTTCAATCTGTTGGTGAAAAAACTGTGTATAGCTCAGCTACCTTTGTGTACATTATACCTTTCTTGTGTCAATTGATTTTTTATTCAAGTAATTGGTTAAGATCACATACTTATAATCAAATAAGTTTGAGACTTTATAAAGACCCCTACCAATATTTGGCAGAAGTGTAGTGATGATTACTGGTGAATGTTAAGGGTGCTAAAGAATTCTACAGGATTTTCATTATACTCACCCTTAAAAACATTGATATTGATGAATCAAGAATTATTTAACTTCATTTGACTATTGTTCCCATAGAAAATATTACTCAACACCTTTTTATCTATGGTTGAGCAATGATTATTGCTGGGAATTTATTTTAGATATGTACTATGGCTCATCTCTATCCCTTACTCATTGGATTATCTATATTCCGAGGACAATTTTCAATTTCATCATTATTATCTTTCTCCACATGCTATTTGAATATCATCAGTCCTTCTCTTCAGACCACCAATCTAATTATGTTTGTTATTTATGGTTAACCTTAAATAATCAAGCTGTTTGTGTATAATCATGATGATATTCTCATTAACTTCCAGTTTACATTTTTACAAAAGTTCTTTCTTCTGCATCAATACATAATATTCTCTTTTTTGAGATCTAGTTCTGTAATTTTCTTTATCTCATTACATCTATCTTCACAGAAAATTCTGTTTTAGTCTATTCTCTAATACTTTATTCTTATTAGCCTCATCCATTTTAAGTTAATTTCTTCTTAATATCTATCTCATGTAGATGATGAAACACAGTGTGCTCATATTTTGAAATTGCTTCTGGATTTTTGGTAAATTCAGACCTCCCATTTCTTTAGCTATAAGTTGGCAATATTCTTGACTTGCTTTAATAATATATTTTTTTGTAATTTCTAGACCATGTTCCATTTCTCTCCTCAACTTTATTTAAATGCCTTGAACTGAACATTCTGTTTCAATTTTGAACCGAGGTTCCAATAATGTTTGGCAGTCTGTCTTTGGAAATTTTGACATTCCTTTCATGACTCCTCAAGTCTAACATTAATTGTTTGAACTTCAACCTTCATTTCCTGCTTTAATTCTTTGATTTTGACCTTTAAAGAAATAGCTTCAAATTTTGACTCTTCTCTTAGAATGACTGCTTCAATCCCTAGACTTTTTTAATTTAGTAAATTAGGCTTCCATCTCTTTAGATTTACTATCAATAATAACTTCCAGACCTTTTGAGAGGGCATCTAATTTGGCTTCTAACTCCTTAAAAATTTTTGAACTAGCATCTTTTAATTCTTTAGAGTTGGTATCTAGCTTGGGATTTAATTTGGTATTTAATTCTTTAGAATTATTATCCATTTTGCCTTTATTTTTGCCTTCATCTTATTGAGCTTCTCTAAAATAATTTTCTAAGCATTGGGTTGTCTACATCATGAGTTTCAGACTCACCCAACATACTGTCATTAGTATGAGGCACAATGTCTAATACTAAAGTTACTACACTATAAAAAATTAAAATTACTAAATATGTATATAGGATTTTAATTTGTATTACAAAAATCTACTCATATAGAACTTATCTAACGTTTCCTGTTTGTATCTAAAAAAAATCATCTCAAAAACATACATATGCAATGACAAATAAAAATAAAAATGAAATAAGATAAACAATTCCATCCTTAAGTTTCTTCTAAATTCTGAGCTATAGAATGTCACATCTTTGTATATCATCTCAAAGCATTTCCAAAAAGAAATAGTAATATACCAGGCATCAAAGAAAGATATACTTTCACCATAGATTGACTTAAAACTACATAGATCAGCTCTTGGGGCATAAAATAAACTCGCAGCAATACTGACACCTTTAATTTCGAGGCTCTACAATTGGGAAGCATCAAATTGTAACTTTATAAACAATTTGGAGAATAAATATAATGGAGCAAAATAAATTTTATTAATTTTTATATTAAAATTGTAACTAAGTGTGGGAATAGGCTGGCTCTTGTATTATTATCATACAATTAAATAAACCAACTTAATAATAATAAAAGGGAATACCTCTTAAGCATTATTATTACACTTCAAATTTTTAACTTCTAAATTGTAACACTAAGATGTATTAATAATATTTGAGATTACTTGTTAAATATATAATCCAATAACTAATATTATATTTTATAGAATATATATATATATGAGAATTTATTTTAATATATTAATTCTCTGATATTTATTAATACAGATGTCATTCAATCTTAAACAGGTGATCAAAATAGCTTTCCACTATTATCAGAGTAAAGTAAATATATTAATAAAATTATATACTGAGTCTGACCCAAAAGTGCAGATAAGTGATGTAGTTTTCAAATTAAAAAAAATCAAATGAAGTCAATCTTTGAATAAAATAATTGCTTCATGTTTTATTTGTGATATAGATAAAAATGGCAAGAATAAATAAACTTTACAACAAAACAATGAGGTCACTTCTTTACTCAAGTTTCTCAATGACTTTATAAAAGCTTTATCGAATAACATTTGTTATTCAGATGTTTTTATCAACTACATAAATGTTAGAATGAAGACCATCTGTTATATGCTTGAATAGTGCTGAATTAAAGTAATAAAAATTAATATTACTCAAGTATTTAAAAAATAATCGAAATTCTATCTTAGTTGGGAGAACCACTTTAACTCTGACTCAAAAGAAAAATGAATAAATAATTTTTTTTCCAGAATGATAAGTGTCCCTTTAAACCATAACTATATAAAAAAATAACAGTTTAACTCTCTTGGTTTAGATATATGAATATACTGTTCTTGTTACTGTGGGTATCCATTGATGAATTATCTTGAATGATGTGTACTTTACTAACAAAAAAAAAAAAAGATTTTAATAAGTCTTCATATTAATATAAATGCTAATAGGTTTTAATAAATATTATTATTTATTTATTTTAAAATAAATATATGTGTGTGTATTGTAATTTATAGAATGTTATTAAAAAAAATTAAAAATAATCGATACCTGTTATTATGATTCAGTCTACCTAAAAATATAACAAAACAACAAAAAAATATAAATGTGTTTAAAACTTTAGCAGAACCTGATATGATTGATCAATCATCTTTTAAAAGTTATTATTTGTGCGTGTGTGTGTGTGTGTTTATTGAGAGCAAAGATAATTATTTTGTTTTTTTCTTGCTTCAATTTGATGTTTCGATGATCATTTTCTAAAAATGGCTAATACACTGTACAGGCTTAAACCTGCATTATATATGTAATATATGTGGGATTCGAACTCAGACATTCACACGACCCACACAGTGCCATCTCATATTGCTGACTCACTTGATCAGACACATGTTGAAAAGATAAATAATCACCAATATACGTATTTCATGCTAAACCAGCAATCATCAGTTGGTCTAGATTACTATCCTCACACATATATATAATCAGTCTTCAGCTTTATATTAAGATAGCCAATCTTCATACTTTAATGGACAGAATTCAAACTATTCCAACTCACAACTCTTCAGCCTCCCATTCAAAGCCCTTGTTAGTGCCATGGTTGTCATCCTACTCATGTTGACATATTAGTCATTCTGACCCCTCATGTACAGGAGGATAATCCATTTATACATACATATGCGAGAAATAGGCAGACCTTTTACACACTATTTATATAAATTAATACATTGTACAGGCTTAAACCTGCATTTATATATGTAATATATGCGGGATTCCACATAGGTAGGATGACAACCTTGGCACTAACAAGGGCTTTGAATGTTCCATCATCAGATTTTCAATGAAATGGAAGGCTGAAGAGTTGTGAATTGGAATAGTTTGAATCCTGTCCATTAAAGTATGGAAATTGGCTATTTTAATATAAAGCTGAGTACTGATTGTATATATGTGTGAGGATAGTAATCTAGACCAACTGATGATTGCTGGTTTAGCATGAAATATGTATATTGGTGATTATTTATCTTTTTAACATGTATGTGATCAGGTGGGTCAGCAATATGAGATGGCACTGAGAGTAGTGGTCATGTGAAAGTCTGAATTCAAATCCCGCATATATTACATATATAAATGCAGGTTTAAGCCTGTACAAGGTATTAATTTATATAAATAGTGTATAAAAGTCTGCCCATCCCTCGCATATGTACGTATAAATGGATTATTCTCCTGTACATAAGGGGTCAGAATGACTAATATGTCAACATGGGTAGGATGACAACCTTGGCACTAACAAGGGCTTTGAATGTTCCATCATCAGATTTTCAATGAAATGGAAGGCTGAAGAGTTGTGAGTTGGAATAGTTTGAATCCTGTCCATTAAAGTATAAAGATTGGCTATCTTAATATAAAGCTGAGCACTGATTATATATGTGTGAGGATAGTAATCTAGACTGACTGATGATGGCTGGTTTAGCATGAAATATGTATATTGGTGATTATTTATCTTTTCAACATGTGTGTGATCAGGTGGGTCAGCAATATGAGATGGCACCAAAAATGGCTAAGGAAGTCTTGGTTGCAAGACCCTTGACTTAGAATAGCTTCTATTGATTTTAAATATTGTTTTTGCTGAACGATTTGAATTAGAAGATACATCACAAATCCCCAACCTTTTTTTAAAAAAACAAACAATGCTTTTCAAGCTCAAAAAGCATTGGTTCTCTTTTCCAGGTTTGTGAGAAGTGTGTTTAATATGATTTTTCTTTCCTTAAATAAGCATGTTTATATTAATGATATCCCATTGATGTAAGATGGAAAAGTACAGACAGGGGTATGAAAAAACCTTAGATAGGTGGTTTATCTTCTAGTGCATATCAAATATAAATTGAGATTTTCCTTTCAATTGGTAAAAATAAAGTTAATAAGGTTGAAGTTTTTGTTAATATCTTCTTTAATGCATTGGATACAGCAACAATCTTGTTCTCTGATTTTTTTTATTGTTGTCTATTAAGTCTATGTTTACGTTATATAGTTGACATTAATAAGACAATGATGGAAGTTATTTTAACAAACATTTGATATATATAAAAAAATGAAAGTGTAAATTACAAACAATATACACATGTCTATAATTATTCTTGGTATTAATATTATTTATAGTACATTTTCTTATAATTTATAACATTTTACTTTCTTTCTCATTTGTTTATGTAACTGTGTTGCCTTCTGAATCTTAGATAAAAGGTTAACTTTAAAAGTGTCAATAAAAATGATAATTGTAATAATAATTATTATTTTTTAATACTTTTTTTATGATAACTGAGAGTAATGGTTGAGACTTCCAATTCTTATAATATAATAGATAAAACATATAACATTACAATACTACCCAAAAAAACAATATTTTATTAAAATTCTTCTACTATCATAATTTCATCGATTAAAAAATTGACCTTTTTCAATGAAACACAAGATAATATAACATATATATACAAAATACAATAACCTTCCCATCATTCACTTCAACAACCAACTCTCTTTAACATCAAAACTGTCTTCATAAGATTGTTAGCCTCAGATTCAAGAAAATTTAGCATCAGTTTCTTTTACTCTTCTTTGTCAAATAATAATTTTTGACTGTATTTAGTTCATGAATATGCAAAGCTGAGTTTTGATATCTATTTTCAATTCTTTCATTTAAAACTTCATTTACTTTGACCCCTATATAAATTTTACGATTGCAAGGAATCTTATAAATTACATGAATAAATTTGTTATTAATTGACTGTTTTGAACTATTTAATATTGAATGTAAATCAAGGCCTTTTATCCAAATGTATTCCTGATATAGTTTATAAGATTTCTTGCAGTTGTCATAAAATTTATATAGGTTAAAGTAAATTAAGTTTTAATGAAAGCGTTAAAGTTCATAAGAGTAGAGTTAAAAATAGCTATCAAAACTTAGCATTCTATATCCATGAACTATATACAGGTCATAAAATATTATTTGATAATGCAGAAATTATATTTTATGAAAGAAATAAAATAAAAAGTAAAAGAAACTCTGATGGCAAATTTTCTTGAATCTGAGGCCATTATTCTCTTGAAGCCATCCTTTGATATTAACGGAAGTTTTGTTTTGTATAAGTACATTGTATTATCTTATTGAATCTTACTTAAAAAGATCAATTTATTACTAGATAAATGGAAGAATTTTAGTAAAAAAATTTGTTTTGGCTTTTTTTGTAATATTATATGAATTTTCTATTTTATTTATAAATATCTAGTATAGCAGTAGGCAGTATTTAATGTATATAATAAAGTTAAAGATTCTATAATTTATTTCAACACTTTCTAAGGTGTTCAATACATTTCAAATATATAATATCAGAATTAAATAGTATCCATCAATAAGACAAAATGTTTGTAGAAAATATAATATAGATGATGTTAGAAGAATTTATCATATCATAAAATTATTACACAATAATTAGAACCCATTCAGTTATATTACTCCAAATTTATAATGAACTAGAAATTTACACACTAATAGAGAAAAAAACCAAGAGATTCTATCACACTAATTCCAAACCAAACTCTTTTGAAGTATTCTATGAATTTGATGCTAAATCTTGCAAACATTACTGTCCATACTTATGATTCCATCAAGAATTCAAAGAGAAGAGAGAAATGGTTCCATTTCTTATCTGTTTATGTAGCCAAATGCTAGAATTAGGCAAAATGTTTAATTAATATTAATACAGATGGTTACCATAAAGTCAAATTGACATTTGTTCTTATTCCATTATCCAACAGCCTGGATAGGTCATGGTGTATTAATTGGATACACAACTTTACCATTCATGTATTCTTGACAGAACTGTGCATGTAAACAGTGAAATTTTCATGATTCAATACCAAATTCATGAAATGTTACTATTGCATAGTTTTAGTTAGTTATAAGTAATAGGTAAAATCTCTATGTATTTTTGTCAATTGTCTTGTAATTTTTCAGATCAATGTAGATTTGGATTAGTATAACTAAATGAATGTTAATTAATAAGTAATAATTATAAGATCTGATTAAATCTTCTGCCACTAACTGTATTACATATGCTAAAATACCTTGTTCTATCCTATCATTAGCTTACAAAAATAATTATATATTGATGGAGTCCATTTAATTATAATATTACCTGTTTGCAATAAATTAGACATTTGTAAGAATATAGAAATAAATACTAGAACATTTTTTCTCGATATATTCTGATGTTATATTTTTACTATTAGGATTAATAGATATAGACATAAACTGTAAAATAAATGGCTTGCTTTTATTGTTAAATGATGTAAATCAATCAGTGTTATTGGTATTATGGCTGATAAGATAATCAAAAATGGAATTAAATGTTGCTTATAATACTACTTAGTATAGTAGATTAGTTAAAAATTACCTAAAATATCTTTCACATAGTCTTTAATAATTAGCACATACAACAATGCAGCAACTCATTTTTTGTTCCTTTTGAAAAGTATGGTTCATTCTCGTTATATCTATGGAGACAAAAATCACGCACACATACATTTGATAATAGTGGAAAATATTCGAAATATGAGATATTAGATCCACTACAATAAAATAAAATAATTAAAACATTAATCTAATAATTGTATTATGAGAATTATATAGCCAATATTACATTCACCTAGAATGGTAAAATTTAACATTGCTTTTGAAATATGTAAATGTGTATGCATGGAAGCTTTCTGTTAAAAAAGAAAACTTGGTCCATATAAGTGCAAAATGATTAAATAAATCTGTTTGATCCTAAAAAGTTATTTTATTAAATAAGCTTAATCATTAACATTTTGAGAACTTGAAAATTTTATAAAATAATTATTGTTATTTAATATTCTAAGGTTATAAATTATTTATTTGGAAATAATTATATATTTTATTATGGATATATTAAATTTGTAATATTTTAATCTCCATTTAAAACTGTGTCATAAAAATTGGCGCATTTGAGATTCTCTAGATGCCTAAAATATCTGCTCTTTAGGGTTACCACAGCAATTGAACAAAATTTTCCCACAAACTTAATTGCTTTGGGTGATTAAGCAGGTGTCCCACATGTCTTATTGATCGATAAAAATGTTTTCTTTTTTACCGACATAAAAACTATAAGCATTACATCAACAAATATGGGTATTTGATAGATCTGTGATGTAGCTTTCTAAAGATGTTTGATGAAATTTGGATTTTTTTGTAACCACTAACTGGCACATGTAATCTTTTTTTTTTGATCAATTTTGTAATTTCCATAAAGCAATAAAGACAGAAAATACTTATCAGCCTTCAAATATGCTTTTATCAGAATAAAATTACTCTGATTCACAAACAAGGCCTTCAATGGAATTTAAATGTAAGCAGAATATCAGGCTCGTAAGTATACAATTTTAATTTTTTTTAATAATATTTTAATTATTTGAAAAAATGATTTAATTTGAGTTTGTAATGGTGTGTATATATATCAGTTATATATATATTTATGCTCATATAGAATTCATATCTACAGTAATTTTGTAAGTTCTAATCCACATATTTTATAAAAATAAACTTATTTTATAAAAATAATGATTCTTAAAAAGTTTAATAATTTATTATTTACTATTATGTTTATATAATGTGTTTATGTTTTCAAGTAATGATTCACAAAACTAATAATCAAATGTACAGAAATATTGCATATGCAGGCAAATACCTTGATACTCATGCTGTGGAATCACTCTGGTTTTATTGTATGTTTCATAATATTATTTTCAAGTCTATAGCTAACAAATGGACTATATGCAAATAAATTATATCTATGTGATACAATAAATATAACAAGATAGCATCACTGGTGTGCATAAAGAATATAAACATCACTGGTGTGCATAAAGAATATAAACATTATTGATGTACACACAAAAAAATGAAAAAACTCATTTTATCAGTGATACAAACAGTAGCCTACAATTTCTAGTTTTAGATAGACAAGAAGCCAATTGCTATGATGACAAATGCATATCTATCTTCTGGAAATGATTTGTTTTGTATCTTTTATTAGGATGAAACTTTTTCTTATAGATGCCTTTGACATTTAGTAACATTTGGGGTACAAGATAAAAATGAAGAATTCTTTAATGAATACTTTTGGAGATTCTGAAGCTATGTATTATCTCAGGTAAGACATATTACATATGGTTTGAAAGATAATTTTGTGAGGAATACAAAGAAATTATCACTGAAGATATAATTTAAACTTAGTTAATGATGAATTAGAAATTATGAACAAACAATAAAGTAATAATTATTTTGGATGTTGAAATTTCTTTTTTTCCTTATTTTTTTAAATGGTTATCACTATTTGTCTTAGACTTATTGTTTCCCTTAGTTTTTCTAGTTTCTATTAATGTAATTTTTTTGCTCTAACATAATTAAAATTAAAGTTATTGTAAAAATTGAGTCTCGGGTCAGTTTTTACAAAAATTCAATATGGCATTCTAGATCCAAGCAGTTAAAGAGCAATGTACTGATATTTAATGATATCATACATCACATGATAAAAAACTATAAATATAACTCCGGTTGAAATTTGAGTAATCTTTGCTATAATTACAGTGCATGAAGGATTTTGCCAAATTTAAATTTAAATTAACCATTTTGTTAACCTTCTTTAACATGGAAGAATAAAGAAACATGCTAAGCATTTGCCTATTTGCAAAATATTTTCTTCTCATCGATATAAATGGATAAATTACAACAGTAACAATGACTGTTACTAAATATTATTCAATAGGAAATAAAATTTAATTATTTTAAATCGCCAATGGAATTTTAAAAATTGCTTATGGGATGATACTAAACATAATACTATTTCAGAAATCATTTATCTCTTTTTTAAAACTTTAAGAACTTGTTAAAATAATGTTGGGCTATTTCTACCTATAAATCACATGAATTGTTACAAATTTTATATTAGTTTATGGATTACTCTACCGTATTTGTGCATATATGAAAAACTGTTTAATATTGCAATGAAAATTGGTTAAATTGATTTGCATCAATGGATTACTTATTATTTGCTAAGTCTTATACTTTATTAAAAAGAGACATAAACTATAGCTGAATAAATTTAACTTGCTTGAACTAATGGTTATCTAATTCTTTCATTTTATATATGTGACAAATACAAACTTTGATGTTATTCTTTTGATTATTGTTTTCTAAAGGCATAAATTATCAACTTGATAGAATAATAGAATAAGCCTAAAAATAATGGATTTTAATTATTAGCATTCTACTTTTGAAAACTACATTGGAGACATTATAAGTTATAGATAAGGTTTCTAAATGGATTAAGTGCCATCATATCATAAGCTGGGATAGAAATAATAAGTATGACTTCTGGGAAATCTTTGGAGATCATATGTTTGAGATTTATTATAAAATTCACCTCTGAATGGATTACTCTCTCAAATGAATTTAGTGTTAGGTGCATATAATTAAATATTTATTATTACCAGAAAACTACAATATTACTTGGGTAAAATTTGAAATATTTAAATATTCCTCAATAAATTTTCTGTGAACCATAAATGGAAATGATGATTATTAGTGAAAGAGATTATATAATAGATTTTTTTTCATTTG
This sequence comes from Epiperipatus broadwayi, assembly GCA_028023455.1. Classification (NCBI taxonomy): domain Eukaryota; kingdom Metazoa; phylum Onychophora; class Udeonychophora; order Euonychophora; family Peripatidae; genus Epiperipatus; species Epiperipatus broadwayi. The sequence continues at coordinate 5,936,191 of JAQFVV010012439.1, read as the reverse complement.
TTTGAATTATATATTTTAAAATTATTATTTTTATAAATATGATAATAATAAAGTCCTCAATAGAGTGCTAGGATGACAAAACAAAGGTATAGGTAATTATTTATCTTATTAGTAAGACTGAGTATAAGGGTAATGTTTGTTATTATATTTTGTATTAGAGATGTTGTATTTAGTTTAAGTTAGAATATGATTTCCCATTAACACATTAGTATTTAATTTATTGCATGTTTTCTTGGTTTTTGCTTTCACTCTCATGTTGTTTGATAATCAAAGGTATTCTAAGTAGGTAAATAAAGTACTCTCATGGTATAGATGATTATAAACTTTATAAGTTACTTGAGATAGTCTCTTAATCATCTACTAAATTTTAAAAGATAGGGTAAGCTAGAAAATGTAATAAGTCATGCCACATAGACATATAATTGTCAGACTTTATGGAGTCATATGATGGTAGAGAATTAATACTATTACTGGGAAAACAATTCACTCGTTCAATAAAGGGTTAAAGAATTATATTGATAACGATAAACGAGGTTGTTGTTATGCTAATTATTAATATAAAGGTATTAAAGGATAGAATAAAATTATTCCTATATCCACCTTTAACTAAAGTGAAGTAGTGAATAAATCTTGTACAATAGATGGTCTTGTTATGTGCACCACTCAGTATTAAAAGTGCATAGTTAGAAAAATAAGTCGATAACATTTAGAAACATTATGTACAGAACATTTATTATAAATATGCTTTGTTATTAGTTAATAATTTTATTTTGTTTATATAATTGTTTATTAATAATAAGGTAATTATTTTACAATATATTTGTTTATTAATAATTGAAGTTGTCATCATCATTTATATATTTTAATACGATTTGGTCATACTTACATATTATTTAAATAAGTTAATATTCTTTGTTTAATTTATTTACACCATTATTGCTTTCATTTATAGTTTAAATACACAATTCTTAAAGTATGATAAGGTACAATAAAAATTCTTTTGATATCTTAGTCATACCCAGAACAGATATAACTTTGACTTTAAAATTATAATTTGTGTTATAATGATTGATTAAATTTATTTAAGTTCCCGGAGAGAATTACCGATTTAATAAGACATATAATATGGGGATTAAAAAGTTAAATTGCTAACCTTGTTTGTATTGGAATAATTCTTTACTTGTTGTACAGTATGATAAGTTTATACTATGAATCTATCACAGTGTCCTAACATATTTATTAGTAATACAATTACACATAGTATCAGATTGTAGAATAATCATTATTATTATTTATCCAATAGATAAATAAGTATATTTTCATTTTTAGTTTTAATTTCCATAAAATTATATTTGAAAACAAATGCTTCTCCACATAAACACACTTTTCTCAACTGAGCTCCTCTTACTCTTCCTTATGTGACTGGATTGGTTGATTACAAAATATATAAACAATAAATGAAACACAGCTCCATGTATACATGTAAATAAAGAAAATAAACCCCTCTCTCTCATTCTATAAATTAAAAGCACTCTAAAAGTGAACAAAGGATCAAAAATACAATGAATCCACCCATTCTTGGAAGACTAATGTTTGTCAGCATACTCTTGGCCAACAATGTTGGTATTTTGAAGTGAACTTTATATATCAGTCAAGTGAAATGTGACATTTGATGGTTATTAAATTAATAATCAATTATACAAGGCTAGATATAGCATCTCTTTTAATACCTTGTCTACATTAATTATTATTTACTATATAAACAATAAACATAGCTCAATGTATATATATATATATAAATAACAATAATAAACCACAATCTTTCAGGCTATGAATTACAAGCACTCTAAATATTGAACAAATGATCATGAATAAAATAAATCCATGTAATCTTGGAGGTCTAATGTTTATAAGCATATTCATTATCAACATTGATTATTTGTTTAAATTATATATGTAAATTGTGCCCATTTCAATTTAGCCTGTAGATAAATTGTAGTAATGTGCATAAAATGAAAACAAAAAATCATCATCACATTTTTTATATAGGAAGGGAAGGTGCAAGGAACCCAAGTTTAAACCCTACAGGATCAAGTTTCAAAAGCCTAGGACAGAAAGAGAGTGGGGGAAATATTTATGCTCTGTTTGTATTGATATAACCCAAAAATAATACATACCTTGAATTATTTAATAGTTATTTTTAAAAGTTAGGATTAGAACACATATAAACAGTTATCTGTGGACACAAACTATTTAGTTAATGATTTTCTGATTTGATTATTAAATTTCTTCAAAATTGATGTATACATGCTAAATTCTGCTATGTTTATTTTTTTCTATAACTATAATTTAAGTCTAATAGTTATAATAATTTAGTTTTGAATATTAAGTTGTTTATAAAAAGCATTCAGATTATTTTTGATAGGCAAGTTTTCCTGAATGTCTGAATATCTGAATGTGTGCTTGTATTTCACATAAATGAATTTACAGCTACACATATATTAAAAGAAAAATTCTGGTAAAATCATTTTAAGATGTCAAAAGCTATATTGTGTAAAGAATTATATTATGTTAATTAAACTCACAAAGTTAAAATTTCAGTTGGTAGACCAGCTGAAAGTCTTAAATCAGAGATAATTAGAGAAAAACTGATTAAATTTTATAAAGCTAGATTTGAGACAAAGGTGTGAGAACATTAAAGTAATGGATTCCTTCCATAGCAGTTAATGTTAATTATCAAGAAATCATATTAGTCTGGGTTTTTCTTACCAACAGTAAATTTGAAACAGATGATCAGTTTTAAATTAGATGCTTTTACTAATAAAAGTCAGGTGATTCTAGCTGGGTGGTCTGTAAAAGACTCCATGATATAAAAGGCTGCTAAACATTTATGAAAAAAAATTAAAACTGTGAGGAGAACAAGTTAAATTGAAGGAAATCAGACTGAATTCCTGTCATTTTTATATATACTTTTGTTTGGAAAGTCATATAGCCTAATAGCAGGTTAAATTGATATTTTATTTGGTTGATCCAGCCATCCATCAGACAATGCATATCTGAATGGTCTGAGCCAAATGTATTACACATCTTGTGACTGATTGTGAAAAATAAGAGAAGACACTGATTGTTCACCTGTATTTTAAATCAAAAATGAAAATAAGTAAACTAGTGAAAAGTGTTAAATCATGCTAGTTCAGTTATGCTAGTGACTGAGTTTAAACCCAGCAAAAATGATAAAAATATAAAACAGCATATATCCTTAATTTATTAAAATAAGTATGCTAAAAAGAAATGAAAAAACAATTCTAGTGTCAAATGGTTCCTATGGAAGCAAGTAACTTCATCATCATCATTGCAGTAAAAGAATTGCAAGCCCAAGCCAAAAAATAGGACTGTTCCAGTAAATTGCTGAAATTGGTAATATACATGTGTTACAGATTGGTGTATATGGTAGCTGCAAAATTTATAAACATTCAACAAGCTGAATTTGAACTCTGGGAAAGTACATGCCTCAAGAAAATAAAAAAGGACTGGTAATATGAATTTTAATTATATACTTTCCTTTTTATTATATCATGGACTATTAAAATTTTTAATAAATTCTTTATTTTTTTATCTCTAAATTTTAAAACCAAAATCGAGTACAAAGCAGAGTTTCAGTAGTAATAGCTAGTACAGTATTGATAATTTTATGTATTCTAAAATTATTATACATATCTACTTATTGATGTATTTTATTTTATGGAATGTATTATTGTGAGTCAATTCAAAATTATGAAATATGTTTATATGTTAAAAGGTTTTTGTTTGCTTAATAATAATATTTTATTTCTAATGGGGATCCACACATACACACATATAGTAATATAATTATACTTGCCATATGTATAGCTGTTGCCTGGATATTGAAAGTGATAGAAAGATAGCATTGGAGGAGTTAGACTTTTTTATAAGGATAAGTTACCTCAATAGCTTAGAGGGGGGATAAGTAATTTAAAACTTGTTTCTGTAAATGCTTTTATGTCTCTAAAATCTAACTAACCTTTTCTAATTAATTATCTTATTATATGTTATGTTTAAATCTATAGGGTTACAAAAGTTGTCAAGCATTGTTAGCTGAGAGGTCATTGCACCTGCCTTGCAGGCGAGTAGTTGGTTGCAGATGGGTGGGGGTTCGCATCCCAGCTGATGCCATGACATATTTTTAAAAAAAAAATAAAAAAAAGGTTACAAATTATGTGTGTGAAATATTTTTCTTGTGGATGTAAATTCTTAGTTATTTATTATTCAAATTGATGCACAAATATTTTACTCTGAGAAACATTGGATACTGTCATTACAGGAAAAGGGGTAAGAGGTTAATATTATTAATATTGGGATTTAAATATAAATAACGCATCATTGTTATTCATATAAATTTTCATATATATCTTTAAATGATCAGTCATCATCACTGAATATTTATGATTAAGTTTTAATTTAAATATAATAAAGTTAGGCAAATAATTATGATTTTATACAAGTTAAATTTTATGTTAGGCATTAGTTCTAAAGCTGTGGCTGGAAGTGTCATTGGCATCATCATCACCATCATGTTTTAAATGACTGATCTAGATAAATGTGTTTAGTGGTCATAGATACATAATGATTTTCACTGTATTTGGTTATCATTTGTGAGTCATTATATGATAATAACCACCATCAAGATTATCAGACATCATTCAAGGATGAGTGAATTGCCACCATAAATCTATAGTGTTTGATGTGAGCTAGCAAGACATGAAAATGTTGAAATGCATTTATAATATTAAAATCTAAGTAGTAATGTTGTCTGATAAATTTTATATACACAACTAAAGCATAGGTATGTTTTTTTAATGTTAGTGCAAATGTGATATAGTCCTAAAATACAAAAATCCTACAACTGGTTATAAATAAGGCACCAAAAGGAGTTCAAACCTGGTACATTTGTAAATAGGTATAGAATATAACTTTGTCTAGGTTTAGCTAACCTAGTGATGCCCTGATAGACCATATTCACATAATATTCACTTAATATAAAACTATAGATAAAAAGTGGGTAAAATACTGTTGGATTTGTTTTGAATTTTTTTTATTAGATTACCAATGGTTCTCACCCACTACTTAATACTTTTTACTTAGGTTACAAGGGCTGCCCAACTAGGGCTCAAGATATGCCAGATACCTGAAATGACTAGTTTATTATTTTGCCATCATTTTCCCTGCAAGCCATTTATGGAGTTTATTTGGATACACATATTTTATTAAGTTACAGTAAATAAAGAAAATAAAGTGCCTCTGTCAAACTTTGAATTAAAACTACTAAAGGTTGAGCAAAGATTCAAAAATAGAATGGATCCATCAATTCATGGATTGCTGGTGTATATAAACATATTCTTTTCCATATTATTGGGAATTCATAGTATAATTAATGTATTAGCCAAAAGAAATATATATAATAATTATTAATGGATGTTCAAATAAAAATATTTTTGTACGTGGAGTTTTTTGTTTATAATTATTTAATTAGAAAGTTTTTACTAGGATAGTAGCCAATCAATATTAACTGTCCAAGGCAAATAGAGAAAGCAAAACTATTGAGAATAAACAATTTTAATCATTTTTATGATTAGTAGAGGATCAAGATTTGGAACCAGTATTTTTGATAAATTGTTTTGCTTCACATGACTCTAATTAAAGAATTTATCTTATCTATTTCATGTGTTGTTGTTTTTAAATATTTTTGCAATAATACTGATTACAGTTTAAAATGGAAATTGTTTATTATTGTTATCTTTTTAAAAACATGTCAGGAAAAAAAATTTTTTTAGACTTCTAAAAATTTCACTTAAGGCAAAGTTGTTATTCTATTTACCAATGTTGCATTAAGTTTTCAACTTTATTTATTAAATCCGATTTAAATGTAAACCCAAGTTTTACTTTGTGGCATGCAATAATTGTGTTGTGTTTTTTTTATTTACTTTTCAAAATTTCAGTTCCTTATTAGATGCAAATAACATCTTTTAAAAAAGACATTATTTTTACAATAACATATTTTAACTTCAAATTCCAAAATCCAAAATTTAACTCTCTTAATAAATTAAATCCAGTTTTTGTAAATATTTTATAAGATTTCTTAATCTACTTTTTATTTTTTAATACTGGTTTTATTTTCACTGAAGTAATATAAATAAATATTTAATTTTCCCTATTTTCTTTCACTTTCCCATAGTCATTTTTAAGGTAAACAACTTTTAGGGATTTTTAAAAAAAAATTTAAGTATGAAAAGTATAGGAAAACAAAGACTATTTATTCATTTCTATAGTTATTTCAGTGAAATTAAAATAAGATTTAAGAATTAATAATTATTAAACTACTTCTACCAAAATCACCAATCTAATTTTAATTTTACTATTAATTTTATATATTATTTTAATCAATATTAATACTTAAAGTTATTTATAGTTGCATAACCCTCTAATTTTTAACTTTTAGTTTCATTCTGTTTTTAAAAAAATGTATACATTATTTTAGCCTTTTTTTAATATTTATCTTTGACCTAATTATATATACATTTTCATATATATAGTTTTTAAATATTTTATTCATTTCTAAATAATAATTTGTGAAATCAGTTATATCATTTTCAAATAGATCTAGAATACTTCGGTAATTTGTATCACTTAACAATTTTTTTTGTCTTAACCTACAAAATATTTTCAGAGAAACTAAAATAAAGATATAAACATCTGAATTCAATTTGTCAATCATTCTTATTAATGCCAATCTTATTGTTTTGATAAATTATTTTTGAATAAATCTTTCTATAGTCTAATCATAGTTGGAACATTTTAATATTATTCAAAATTTAACAATTTTTTTGGATCTATATATCATGCTGTTTTAGGAAAAAAACTTACAGCAAATATATATATATAGACTAAATATTCAATGCAAATTTTTAACTCTTTTTGTTAATTATTTCTATAAGTTCCTATAATATTTGGGTAAGATCTATTAAATGACACTTTTAATTGCTATAACTTATTCCTATTATTGTCTTGAATAAACATGACTATTGTACTTTTCTTCTAATCATCTAATATATCCTAATTAATCATTTAAACTTTTAACATTTAGGTTTATCAACAATGTGTTTTTAATTTATAAAATTTCTTGACCTGTTTTCAACACCAAATTAATAAACAAATATTTATTCAGTTTTACTTTTCCTAATAACTTTATTAATATCATATTTGCCATTTTGACTGCCCAACAGGTTACCCACAACTATAATTGTTTTGTTTTTACTAAAGTAAATATGCTGAAAAATCATTTTATTTATTTTAAGTAAATCTATACTAAATAAAAATGAAACAATTATAATTTTAAGAAATACTGCTAGGAATTTGAAACCATAAATATATTAATAAAACATCTGTGGATATTTATTGGTTTATTGATTTGTTTTATTAAGCAATACAAAAAAAGTTTGAGAATATGTTTGATCATCTTGAATTTTAGTATTAATATGTTGTTTTTTTTAGGATTTTTTTCATTTCATAGATTTCTTTCTTATTTGACAATTATATTTTTAGTAAGAATAGTTATGATTACAGTACTCAATATCTTAAATGTTTAATACATATTTTTTATTTTATGCATTGATATTTCAGATGTATGCTTGAATTTTATTATATTTATATTAATGGGTTTTCATAATTATATTTTCTTGTGTAATTATCTTTATAGCTCATTTTACACAACCCCAGATATTTATTTCTTCAAAAGAATTGTTTTAAAATATTTTGTATTTTATTTTTATTCAGAATCTATTGTTATCAATAAAAAGTTTATTAATATTTGTTTTCTTATTGTTCTATCAGTGTAGCTGCTTTTTTTAGAATATCAGTTATCTTGATATTAATGTCCTTTAATTGCAAGCCATCTTCAAAATGGTAATAATATTTAACATTATTAGTTGGTTCTAGTTTAAGTTTTTTTGGAATATTTTTAAAATTTGGAACTTCATCTTTCAAGACTATTTTGTTTTTCCATTTTTGCATTAACAATTTACCCATTTATAATTAAATATTTAAATATCATTCTGAGATAAAACCACTGCACAAGAACATATGATATGAATATCAGATTTTTTTTGTTTTTTGATTTCTTTTAGATCTCAGAGAGCAAACTCATTAAATAGTTATTTTTTCTATGTAATGTTAGTATAAAATTAAATATATAATTTGCCTCATCTAAATTACTTGTTCAAAAAAATTATTAATTATTGTCTGAGACACATATATAATTTTTTTCTAAAACCAGATACTCATTAATAATTTTAAAGCATAACTTTAGAAACTCAGGAAAACATTTTTTCCATACAATAGTGTGCATAATATTTAAGTACACATTTTTACAATGAAAGCAAAATAAATATAAATTCTATTTTTCAAAAATATTTTTGCATTTAAATTCATCTCATCATTTTTGTAATATATCACATATAATCCAAACATTGATGAATATTGTATGTACATATGTGCCAGAGAATTTTTATATTAATCATCATCATCAACCATGATCAATCCACTGCAGGATGAAGGTCTCTACAAGATCAATTCATCTTCTTTGATCTTTATCTTCTCTTCTCCACATCACCCCTGCACACTTTCTTATTTCATCCATCCATCTCACATGTCACTTTCTGGGTCTTTTACAATCTCTTGAAATCCAGTTTAAGATTTCAATTGTCCATTCATTATCATCTCTTCTAACAATATGTCCAGGTCAACTCCACTTGTCTTTTAATTTTTTCAATGAAGTCACTAATACCCGTTTGTTCTCTTACCCATATATTGGGTTTTTGATCTCTTCTTGTTACTCCCAACATGCATCTCTCCATACTTCTTTGAATGGTCTAAAGTCTCTGTATTGCTCTTCTATTAAGGGTCCAAGTCTCAGATCCATAAGTAAGAACTGGTAAAACACATTTATTAAAAAACTTCCTTTTCAAACACATAGACATATTTCCTTTTAGTATCAAGTTATTTCTACCAAAAGCACTCCAATGAAATTTAATTCTATGATTAATTTCATTCATTATGTTTCTATCTGCATTAATAATCTGACTAAGGTATTTGTAGCTATTAACTTCTTTTAATTTATCATAATTAATCTTTATTTTCATATTTTGAAAAAATCCATTAAACATTACTTTAGTCTTTTGAACATTTATCTTTAGTCCTACTTTCTCTACTTCCATCTGATAATTCCTGCAACATTTTCTGTAGCTCTAAAGCATTATTTACAAAAACAACTACATCATCTGCAAAATCTAAATGACTTAAATAATCTCCATTTACTTTCACTTCTTTAGCTTTTCATTTTAATCCACAAAATACTTCTTACAGCACTGCTGTAAAAAGTTTTAGAGATATGGAGTCACCTTGTCTTATACCCTTCTCAATGTTGACTTTCCTAGTATCATTATGTGATTTAATTGTTGCTGATGCATTTTTATAAATATTCTTTAAAATATGACAATATCCTGGATCTATACCTTGATGATCCAATGCTTTAATTACTAAAAAAATGTTTATAGAATCAAACGCCTTCTCATAATCTACAAATCCAAAGCATAATGGCCTTCTCATATTCATTTGTCTTTTCTATAACTTCTCTCAATACCTGGATATGATCTACTGTACTAGAACCACTTTTAAATTCAGCTTGCACTCTTGGTTGGTGGAAATCCAATATTCTCTGTAGACGAGTTGTAAATATCTTGTAAAAAATTTGTATAAAACTGATAAAAGCCTGATAGGTCTGTAATTTCTAATATCTTTTTTATCACCTTTTTAAAATATTAATGTTAATACAGCATTCTTCCAATCATCTGGTACATCTTTATCATTTAGACATTTGGTATATAACTTTGTTAAAAAATTTTTTTATTTCTTCACCTTCTTCTTTTAATATATCAATTATAATTCCATCATTACATACTTATATAGGGATACATTTTGAAGTAGTCATTTAGGGATAAATAAAAATTAGTTTTTAAGAATAACTTTTTCAAAATTAAATTTTGAAAGTTATTTTAATAATATATATGATAAACAAAACAAGTTATATATTTCGCAACTTGCTTTTAGCTTGCATTTTATGATCACTAGATGGAGCTTTACCAATAGCTCCTAACAAGCTTGTTTACATAAACGCAGAGAGAGAGAGAGAGAGAGAGAGATATTGAATACTATCTCTCTCGGCTGTTAGGAGCTATTGGCAATGCTCCATCTAGTGATCATATATATATGATAATATATGTAAGCTTTAAAGTATTCAGAAATACTCAATATTTCACAGTGTTATAATAATGTATTATATCATATATTTGTATATTTTAATGCGTAACAACAAGCATACATTTATCAAAATGGCATAGAATAATTGGACAGATATTAAATTATAAAGGAAACGTATTTTTTATTATTTCTTTATTATTTATATTTATATTAAAATATTTATGTAGGAAGATAAAACTCAGATTTATATTTTTAAATTAAATGAAGATATGCATTATTGCAGTTAGTTAGAAGTCTGGACTCCTAGGTGTTCTATTTATATGATAGTAGTATCATATTAATTTTGTGAATATTTAGATAGGTGGTAATATGGACTGAAAGATTAAAGACATATAACCATGTTTAATGCTTTATTACAGCCAGAAATATTTTCATATAAAGAAACAATATAGAAGATAATTGAATATCAATCATTTGTTAAGTTTTTAGGAATGAATTTTAAAATGATATTATGAATTGTTTTATATCAGCAATATATATAGCTAAAGTGTGAAAAGATGGTCTTATTGCATTGCTATTGGATGAAAGAAATATCGGTATTATATATTTTTGTTATTTTGTACTACAAATAGAAAACTTTTAACATATATATATATATTATCTCATTGTCGATTGATGATTTATTAAAAAATAGCTTCGGCTGCTTCCAAGATCTGTAGTGCAATCTCAGTTTATTGTTATACAAAATATTACCATTTAGCAGAGTTATGGCTTGACTATTTTATGTGTCACGTCCATGATAGAGTGGTAGCTTCCTTTATCTATTGGGAGTAAAACTATAGTATTATCGAATTTTCGGTTGTTAAGAGCTAGCCTTTCTTTCTTTGAGATATTATTGTTAGAATTTTTTTTTAACATTACAAATTTTAGCTGTAATGGCTATTGAGGGGTCTATTTAGCAAGAGCTGATTTCACACTATAGGTAATTATTTTACATCCTTATTCTAAAAAGATATTAAATTCTTAGAAATTAAATCTCATCTGGTAAAAGAATTCTCTTTGATAAGTATTTTTCTTAGCTACCGCTTGTAATTTTTTTGTAAATTTAATCAAAACATTGTAAAATTTATAAAAAATACTGAAACATTTACGCATTAATTTGTATTTAAGAGTGTGTTTGTTTATGACACGATTGTAAGCATCATTTTGATAGTTATATATTTTCTATTTATATGTATAGGTACGTTTATATATTTGTGTATAAAAACAATAATTTAACCATAACAGCAATTACATTGACACTTATACGAATAAATATGCACATATTTATATTTTATATTCTATAAAATTTCTAGAAATTGATAATAAGTTTATTATATGTTCAAAATAAATATTTCAAAAATATATCAAAAAATATTTTTCATCAAAAATAAAAATTGTATGAATTGTAAACTACTTAAGAAAAAAATCCACCTGCAGAAAATGTAATAAATATTAAGAAATAGATACACAAAACTTATAGTACTTAAAGAAATACTAATAATAAAAATAATTTTGTTTCCTATGGAATATATAAAAAAATCAATTTTAGTAACACTTCCAAATGCTTAAGGCAAAACAACTTACAGCATATATATATATGTAGGATATTTAAAAAATAAATGATTATAGTATTATTTTAAAAGACTTAAGGCAAAATAATTAAAAATCTACATACAAAAAGACAGACATGTACACGAATATAAAATACATGCGACATCACACAGTTATATACTGAAAGTACTTACATTGTTAGCCGAGAGATATCGCAGTCGCCATGCAAGCAAGTAGTTGGTTGCAGACGGTTGTGGGTTCGCGTCCCGGCCGATGCTATGACACATAGAAAAAAAAAAGTACTTAAGCGGACTTTCATAGCTATTTATAAAATATATAATTACTGCTATACTTTATTATTTTTATTTCGGTAATCATTCTATAACGAAAATTTTATTTTATTTACATATAAATAAACTGAACATGTCAGTAGTTAAATGGTTATCACAATATACCCAACCAACACATATCTAGAGGTCATTCATTAGTATTATCAGTAACTAGTCATATCAACATTTATATTTAGTGATTAAATTTCTGGTTATTGATATATTTATTGCTGAATTGGAGATATGCTGTGATATATAGAGAAAAAATAGTAAAAATTAGATTTTATTTTACTAAAGCCATCATCCTCATTTTTTTTTTTTTAAATTTCATTATCTTAAAGCAAAATGTAGAATTTACTTTTTTAAAAAAGATATTATTCCCAAAGTACTAAAAATAGAGAATGTAGTGATAAAATGTATTAATTAGAATACGATCATTCTAAAATCAATAATAATAACCAAGTATTTAAAATGAAACCTTTATAAATTTTGAATGATGAAATTTATATTTGAGTAGAAATATTAATTTAAATATGTGTGCAAAAATATATATAATAAATAAATATTAATAATGTTTTGCAATTATACAAAAATTTTATAAGATAATTTGATTCAATACAATTTATTACATCTTAGAAATACTTTTTAACGTTTTCAAAAAGCTGACATCATAAAATTCAACTAAGAAGCATGCTATATATACAATAACAATAATGCTATTAATCACAAAGATTGGTCTTTTCCTTTTCTCCAAGAAATGGACACTAATCTAAATAATTAACATTGTAATTTAAACAACTTTGAATTTCATCAGTTGTATATTCATCAACTGTACATTCATCTCTTCATTATTTTCCAATATTATCTTGCTATGAATATGAGAACATTATCAGTTCTCAAAAGTGCTCAACTGTACACCTTTTATAGAACTAATAAACTTCACTATTAAATATAATGTCTTGTATATTTCATATTTCATTTTTATTAAAATTAATAACTTTTAAATTATCATAATATTTATTAAATAGTTAATTGCAAGTTGATTTTTATTATTATCCTTTCTGGAGAAAAACTATGTTCTCCAAAGGTGAAGCAAACATAAAATAGTCATAATAAGTGAATTCTTTTATTTGTACTTTAATAAGTTAACAATATAATGTCTTATTTAAATGAACATAAATACAATTATTTATTGAAGTATAAATTATTATTAATTTAATATTTCTTAAACCATTAAGCATCACATGATCACTATCTCTTATACTAGCACATATTTGTTTATAAACAAAGCAAAACTCTCCATACAGTATTGCCACCCTGTGCCAACCAGAGTAATCAAGGAATGCCAGAAGGCTTGTGCATAAAATCCCTATCTAATGCCTACTCATCCAAAAAAAGGTGGGTGCTGGAGGGTTGCATTAGACCCTAAGATCTAGGTGCAGTGCTCTCAGATCCAAAGCTCCTCACTGACGATGGCCACAAGCCAGAAACTAGTCTGGGGATATTGGATGAGTAGGCATTAGATAGGGATTTTATGCACAAGTCTTCTGGCATTCATTGATTACTCTGGTTGGCACAGGGTGGCAATACTGTATGGAGAGTTTTGCTTTGTTTAATATTTCTTTTGTAGACTTAAATCATTTGTAAATATCTGATAAACATACATTCATCATATCAAAAAATAATTTTATCCAGAAATTAAAAGTTTTTTACTGTAAGTAAATAAAGTCTAGTCAGTATGACATGAATGAATGTTTGAAATAAAATGTCAAAATGTTATTAATTCTATCTGTGATATTCTTCCCAATAAGAAAATTAAATATTTTGTGGCAGCTTTAATTATAATACAGACATTTAAATGGTCTTTGCAATTGATAGTATTTTTGGATCATTATAATGGCAATAATAATAACTTTTGAAGCTCTTCAACACAGAAAATTTTAAAGATAATATTCTAAACATTGTAATAGTAAAACAATATTACCACTAAAAAGGATAAAGATTTCAGTTCTTTTGGTGTTTCAGTTCAGATGTTTCTAGATAGATTTAATTTAGGCTAACATACCTTAAAAATAATAAAATATAAATTGAGCACTCAAGGCACATGTACTAAGGTTATAACCTTATTTAAGTAATAAAATATAAAAAAAATTACACTTTAAAATTTAATTGAAGATTTTTAACCTACTTATACTTCAAATGACAAAGAAATGTCTTTTGGCTAATTTTCATTTTTCCGTAAGTGTTATATGTGAAAATGCATGTAAGTATATTTTATTATAATAAATTTTTTGCCGAAATTTTTGAAAAAAAAAGCATGAAATTCAAAATTCCTGCTCTAAGAATAGACATAAGCCCCATTATGTGTTGCCAAGGCTGTAAAATGTTCGGCATTTTTTGACATTGAAATTTCCAATGATGCAAAAACATGTTTATATGTGAATTTATTATGGTTTTAGATATTTTTTAAAAAATAATTTGCACTATATTTATTAGATATCAACAAATATAAATTATTAATAACTTATTTTGACTTAAAATACTTTATTTTCAAAAATATAACATTATATTAGCTGCTAACATAAATATGGCCTGAAGTAAATTTGGAGATTTGCTATGATGTAAACAATCTACTTATATTTACGAGGAAAAAAATAATCGCAATTTTGCAATAAATATTTAAAAAATTTAAACTTTTAAAACACAATTAGTTAGATATTAGAAAAATAAATAATTATTCATTCAAGTTTTTAAAAATATTCAGAAACAAAGAAGATTTTATTGATTTTATAAACTGAAAATATTTTTTCTAGAAACGATGATGTATAAAGTCTTTGTTTTGTTTACATTCTAATTTTTTATATTTACAGAAACAAAATGTAAACATTTAAAATTTATTTCAGTAGTAAACAAGAATATCTATCAAATGAAGTCAAATTTGTTAGTTTCTGATAAGTAATAATCATTTTATCATATATTTTACTTTGATGTGTGAAACAAAGAAAAATGTCAGAAATAGCATAATGGAGTAAGGCTACAATTCAACTGCTACAAACAAAAATAAATGTAAAATTGACTGAGGGTCTTGAACAGGTAATAATCTCACCTATTTATACTAATAGTTATGTGACTATTTTACAAGGCTTGCAATTAACCTTTTAACATTTGCATCATTCCCTTATTAGTTCAAGTCCTGATCTGTTATAATCAGAGAAGGTTATGTAAAAATTTATCTAATTATTATTCAAATTACAAAGAAATCATACAAATTAATTAAAAACACTTCCTGGTTACAAATAAAAATAATTTCAGACACCAAGATAAAATAAAAATATTACATAATGAATTTACATTATTAAAATGAAATAAATATTATAGACAATACTTAACACATTTTTTAACCATAGACAAGTCTTAGAATAGATTTAAATTGTCTTTAAAACTAGACATTAAATAATATTTTAAAATAAATAATGTTAAAATTTAAAACTTTTATTTATACATTTATTCAGACATTCAACTATCTATTACTTTAAATATCCTATTTTTAATCATTAGTTTTATCAGACCTTTGTAAGTAAATGAGTTTAAAATATTTAACTATAATATTATATGTTAAAATAAATTATAATATTATAGCTTTAATTTAAATACCATCAAACCAAAATATAGGATTTGAACCTGGTTTCTTAACATTAACATTAATACAATCTTTTCAAAATATTTTAATAGTTATATTATGAATAAATTAGCATTATTGACTTAAAATGCATTATTTATCACCTAAATTACCAGGTATTTAAAATTCAAAGACTTTAGCATCTTCAACACTTATTTCAGCTTAAAATTATTAGAACCTAAGCTGTGTAAATTTATTTTACAGTTGTACAATTTATAAAAATACTATTATAGTAACTTTTATAAGTAAAATGTATGGCATTATAAAATATTAGCAAATATTTATTCATGGCAGAATTGAACTATGTAATTTTTTTAAGATGTCTTGGCACACAATCTGACTTGACATTTGGCTTCTGCCAAAGCTAAAGGTTATAATATATATAATAAAGGGCTCCTTTTCTATATTTGCATATAATTATTGTTTATATAATCATTAATATCTAGCTGTGGTGTTATTATATATTAGTATATCAGTAAACATAGCCTAGAAGAAGAGTACATATTTGATACTAAATAGGCTTATAACTACTATTTGACTTAACCAACATTATTTTATTCCACCACAGAAATAATGATAAGGATGGATTTTATTAGCACCTTCATTCTCAAGTATTTTATTTATTTTAATTAGGTGACAAACTTCTTCAAAAGAGATTGATTATTTGGAGTTGGTTCTGATAATAATCCTAATAGAATACTAATTTTCTTTTACCACAACAGTCTGATATATCACTCGGTGGTTTGCATATTCTCAGAGCTGTGAACATTCTTTTTTAGCTAGCATATATATATGTTAAAGTTATTATTTAATCACATATAAAAACCAAATTAACACTACATTAATCAAAAACAAGAATAATTTATTAATGCAATAAAGTATACAAAAGTTCAGTATAGTTAATCTATGTAAAGTGCAGTGCAAATTTACATTTTGCATAAAATTATTAAAATGATGAATGAGAATAAAGAATTCATATAAATTTGTTTTGTATTCATTTCTTCATCTCTCATATAAATATAAAATACCAGTAGAGTTCGGTGACGCATACTATGGCCACCAGGTGATGCTGCAGAACTACCAAGAAGCCTGTAAGTGATAAATTTTTAAGCAAAAATAAAATATTTCTTGTAGAATATTTGATTATAATTATTTTTTTGTCTTTATAAATTTAAAATCTTTTTTGCTTTTTGTCAAGAAATAGATTCTTCTTCTAATATTTTACCTCTTAGTGGAATTTTACAAATTGTGAATGAACCTTATCCAAATATATTCTTTGTATTAGTATATTATTCTTTTGATAATATAGTTATGAAAATTCAATAACATAATTCAGTTTTTCCTTTTTCTTTGCAGATTATAACAGTTCGAATTATAACTCTTTACAAATTTCATTTACAAGACCAGGCAGTATGCTTGGGGCATTCAACCAGCTAGCTATTAGTTTTTAATTCATTGGCATACAGGACATAATCCTTCATTGGTGATTCTAAGCACTTTGTAGAATTAGTTAAGGACATGAAAATGGAAAGAACTGGCATATTGATAAGCATTAACATGGAAAGTCTATTCACAAATTATCATATGATAAGGGGATTGCCTATTGTAAGAAAAATATTATATGATGATAATAGACTGCAAACAAACTAGAACAACTCTAGCTATTGATCGTATAATGGAATTATTAACATTTGGCATAATAGCAATGTGCTTTCAAAGTGATGGCCATGAGAACAATCCTCTCAGCATTTCTGAACAACATTTACATGGAAGAATTTGAAACCATGCATAAATATTACTCCATGTCCACCTAAATTGTGGCTTTGCTCTGTTGATGGCACATTTGTGGTATTAGCACAGGGTGAGGGCAATTACCATTATTCTGGATGCATATACACAATATATCTTTTTCAATTAAATTCACAATAGAATCAGAACAAGAACAAAAATTGGCATGCTTAGATGTTATTGTGTCATCTCCCTCAGAGAAAAATAAAATCAACAGTGTACAAGAAGCCAACACCCAGAGGTAAGTACTTGGCATATATATGCAATTATACCAGATGCACTGAACATGGACTTATACTATCACTATGAAACAGAGCAAAGAAGTTGGTTTGGAAATTAGTGATTTGGAAAATGAAAATATTTACATAGAACAAACTCTCATGAATAATGATTATCCATCAATGGTCATCAAGAATATCTTTACTAGATAACAAAAATAAACACCAAAAGAAAAAAATAATTATTGTTACTATAGAGTATTCATACTATCAGGAATGACAAACAAATTTTAAAAAATCTATAATCAATATAATATTAAAACAGCTTTCCAATGCCATACCATACTTTGAGGAATTCTTACTCCAACCAAACCTAAATTAGAAATGATGAAGAACAAAAACTGCATTTATAAAGTATTATGGAAATGTGGAATATATTGGTGAGACTTGTTGCCCTTTTGAACAGCAATTAAAAGAATACAAACTAATTGTTATAAGAGAATAAACAGGTGTGTCTACAGTAGCAGACCATGTATATACTAATGACCAATGACCATATGTTTAATTGAAAAAATACAAAAATATTAAATAGAGAGAAAAAGATGCAAATAAGAAAATTCAAGACAGCTGATTATATGACAATTACAAATAATCCTATAAGTCAATCCATTGTGGCATTGAACAATGTATGGAAACCTCTAATTAACTTTCTCTTAGAAAAATTAATAAAAAGTTGAAGGACTCAGGATGATTTGAACTAACCCTCATATATAAACATATGAAAATTTTACTATCTATTACCTTTAACAGAATAATTCAGTTGATTTGCCTTAAATTCAATATTTAAGAATCTAAAGGTGTGAGTTTGCTGACTATGTTAATACTGTCAATAGTCAAGCCAGAAACACCTGAAGAAGAATGGAGAATAATGCTATTCGAAATATTATATAATTACTAACCTGTGTTGTCTATTTGGGTGTTATTATTAACAAGTTATTTATAATGAAAAGTTTAAAATTTTCTATACATTTAAAATTTCTAATAGTTGATGGAAATAGTTTAACATATTATTACATCTAATATGCCATCATCACAACCTGTCATAAAAAAACTAAGTACTCAGTATGGTCCTGATGCTATGTTGAAGTTTAGATATGAAAAATTATGTCTAAAATTGACTAAAGTAGCAAATCATTTAACTTTCTTATGTAAATGTAAATAAGGATTATTCTTAAGGGTTTGCAATTAAAATACCCTATTTTCTCCAAGAGAGCTGAAAAGATTATTTAGGTAGCAAATAAGGCCTTATTGAGAGAAAGAATAAATGTTCAAGGGTTTCCCAAGTATCAAACCTTTTGCTCCATTAGAAATGTGGAATGTTTTCTAAAAAGTAAATTTACAGCTGAATATTTCTCAAGAATTTGCCAACCAGTAAAAAGATTATATTGTAAATTACATGGAAGGATAAAGGAACATCGGTAGAAGAAGCTTCTAAATCTACATGGGTAAGGCAAAGGTTATACTATAACTAGCAATCTATCAGCCTTGTCAGTAAAAAATCTTAGTTCTAAACACACTACTGGTATTGAATTATTTATTCTTGGAAAAGGTTTGGACTTCACCATTATACTGTCCCATTATTGGATATAATGGTAGCTACTGCAGAAGTTACCCAAAAATTACTTCTGGAAGAAGAAACAGAATTATGCTGGAGAGGTAAAAGGACAATTGAGAGACATCAAAAGCAGAAATCAAACATTTCATGTAATGAAAGAAAAGCTATCAAATCTCTCAAACAGGATACATCTATAATCATTCTTTTTGCTGATCAAGGTAACACTACAGTTGTAATGAATAAAACTGATTATCATAAAATAATACAAGGACTTTTGATAGCAGGCCAATAGAAAAATGTAGCAAAAAATCTAATTCCAAATACAGAAATAAAATTACAACCATTACTCCTGAAGCATCGCTGGTATTGCAATGATACAAAAAAAAAAAAGAAATTAACTCTGTATTTAGCAAGATTTATCACCTATATGAACTAATTAAAATCTATAAAGACAATGGTCCATTAAGGCCTACTCTTCTAGAAATTTCATTATGTCAAAAGTTGTCAAGATTTCTTCTCAAAGTTCTTACTTAGTCTATTGGCATACAGGATACAATCCTTCATCAGAGATTCTATGTGCTTTTTAAAATTAGTCAAGTATATAAAAATGGAAAGAACTGATCTATTGGTAAGTTTTCATGTGAAAAGTCTATTTACAAATGTATCATGTGATAAGGCATTATTTATTATAAGGAAAAGGTTATATGATGATAATAGACTACAAGAACCACTCTATTTATTGATAGCTGAGCAACATTTAAATGAAAGAATGGGGCAGTCATAAATACTACTCCATGTCTGCCTAAAGTGTGGCTTTGCTATGTTGATGATACATTTATGATATAGCCACATGATGAGGTGCAATTACAGTTATTCTAAATGCATATCAGCAACATATCTCTTTTCAATTAAATTAGATGCTTTTGTGACAAGACTCCTCAGGGCAAAGTAAAAATAACAGTGAAGAGGAAAGCAATATACATTGGCAAGTACTTGACACATTTACCCAATCTTACCAAAAGCACTAAACATAGAATTATACTATTATTATGAAACAGAGTGAAGAATGTTTGCTTGGAAACCAGTGATTTGAAAAATGAAAAGATTCACATAAAACAAACTCTCATGAAAAATAATCATCCCTCAGTAATCATCAAGAAAATCTTTAATAGACAAAAAAAGAGACGCTAAAAGAAAAGCAATTATTAGTACTGTACTTACCAGGAATGGCAAAGAAATTAAAGAAAATTTGCAGTCAGTAGATCATTAGAACAGCTTTCCAAAGCAACACTACATTTCGAAGAATTCTTACTCCTGCCAATGCTAAACTGGAAATGCTGAAGAACAAAAACAGCATCTATGAAATGCCATGTGAATGTGGAAGGAAGTATATTGGTGAGACCTGTCACACTGTTGAACAGCGATTGAAAGAACACAAACTAATGGTTAAAAGAAAAAAATGGATGTGTCTACAGCAGCTAGCTATATATGTACTAATGGTCATATGTTTAATTGGGAAAATACAAAAATGTTGGATAGAGAGGAAAAGATGCAAAGAAGAAAATTCAATGAAGCTGATCATATGACAATGACAAATAAATCGTATAAGATAGCCCAGTCTAGCAATAGACAATGTATGAAAGTCTTAATTCATTTTGTTCTTAGAAAAAAACTAATAAAAAAAAATTGAAGGATTCAGGAAGATTTCATCCAACCCTCATATATAAACACACAAAATTTCTATTATCTGTTGCCCTTGACAGAATAGCTCACTTGGTTAGAGCATTTGCCTTAAAATTTGATATTCACTAATCTAAAGGTATAAGTTCCACTTCTATGATAATAATGACACTGGTCTCACCAACAACAACTGAAGAAGAGTGGAGAATAATATACTCAAATTGGTATGTCATTACTAACCTGAGTTGTCTATTTGGGTGTTGTTACTACAAGTTCTTTGTATTGGAAAAGTTTAAATAAATTTTAAAATTGTCTATATATTCAGCATTTATTAAAGATGATGAATATACTCCAACATATTGTCATATCTAATATACCATCATCACAAAAACTGATGACAAATTCAACCTTGAAATTTATATCGTTCTGAAAATATCTCTCCTCAAACTAAAAGAGAAAAATATATAGTCTGGAAACAATTAATTTAAAGCAACCACAACAATAATCTTTGACTTTATCTCTGGACTGTTCTTTGTTTTTTATTATTATTATTATTATTATTATTATTATTATTATTATTATTATTATTATTATTATTATTATTATTATTATTATTATTATTATTATTATTATTATAATATCATCATCATCATCATCATCATTATTATTTTGCAAAGATTATATAACGTTTTTTCATATTTTTTGTATATCAAAAAAATTTAATATAATTTTATTTATAAACTCAGATAAATGAGAATCAATTTCTACTGAATACAGAAATTGTTTGCAAGAATTCTATACCATGATAATAAATACAAGAAAGCTGTATCTACAATTTTAACAGATATTAAATTTCTTCTTTTTGTAAGGCGATATAATTAACTAACTACTTGAGTCAAATATCTTAAAATTGGCTATTAATATTTATTAAATAATCTTAAATTATCTTGATAGCTTTTTCTTGATTTTGTTTCAATTGGAGAATTTCCAGTCTTTATTTCACAATATGCTCTACAACCATTTTATTAAAATCCATCCACAACTTTTTCATTGGCACTTTTAAATATATCTTTTTTACTGCAAATATGTTTTTTATATTCCAAAATATAACTGATATTCATATAATTAAATGAGTATACTTAAACATTTTCAGGAGACAACAGGTTTCATAGTCCAATACCTAAATTCTTTCTCTTTATAATAAATCATTGTAATAAGCATTGTTTCCAGTTAGAAATTCTCCAAAAATCTACTAACATTCTGATAAATAGAATATTTACATATAAATTTTGTACACAGGAAATTTGTTAATTCATTCAAAAATTTTATAAATAACTCATCTTTACATTTTATTTGAGTATTATTTTATTATATTAAAAAGTCAAAATCAGAAGGTATTTATCCAGGTTTATATTGAAATTTCACAAGATCTTAAATTAATTGATAAGATATATGCACCACATTTTTACATGACATGTCTATATGCTGATGCACTTAATTAGTTGTTTTCTCCTCAATGTATAATTTATCTTTCATGTAACTTATGTATAAAAAAAAAAACCGAAATTTTTTCTTTTAATTTTGGATATAAATTGTGTTTAAGAAATTCGTGAATAAAATCAATAAAATATTTTATACAGATTGTCTATTGCATTTAGCCCAATCATTTCAACATATTTTTGTCCATGCATCATCTAAGCATCTCTAAAATCCCATTCCATGTGACATATAATTTTTATTATTCAAAAAGTAAACTCCCATTCAAGTAGAAGAAGCCTAAAACACCATTAACAAAAAGAAAGTTGAAGTACAATGGAATATCAAGCCACTTAATTTGATCCCTATGGAGAGATAAGGATGTACATATTATCTAAACAGAAAAGACACTGAGAAAAAGATGACATGTCTAAAGAAGGAAATTTTAAAAACAATTCTTAGCTTAATTTAAAAATAAGGTGTAAGAACAATTAGTAGACTTTCAAATTTACTGTTAATAACTTATTCTTGAATTTATCTCAGAGGGATTGTACACAAGTTAAACTATTTATTTAATGTACTGATGTAATGACATAATACAAAAAGTTTGGTTGTTATTGAGTTTTGTAGCCATTATATGTCAATATATATTTATGTTAGAATATTATAGTTTAACTGTACAAATTTTAAAGTTAATTAGATTTATGTCAGTTTTATGACATTAAAGAATATTGTACATTGTGTATTTCTAAATATTTTGTTATGTGCAGCTGATTTGTTCGTTATCAATAATAATGGTAAATGCTAGACCCATGTATACATATATAGGAACATTCCATATAGGAAAATTCCATGGTGATTAGTATTTAAATATTTCTTATTTTGCTATAGACAGTTAAAATGCTGTATGCAGTAATATTTCTTATAACATGAAGTATAATAAAGTGATAGATGTCAGTATATTGTCAGTATTATATTTTCAGAAATGTTTCCTTATATTGCATTATTTTTGTTATATATATTTCACATGCTATTAAGCAGAATCATAGTAAATACTCATTTTAAAAATGTTTCTTTGAGCATATTTAACAGTAAATTGTTGAGAAGAATGTTTTTTGTCATTGCTTTTAGTTAATGAATATTTGCTTCTTAATGACTGATTAAAACTTAAATTTATATGAATAATTTAATGCAAGCAATCTTCATAAAGAATGGTAAGTCAAATTTATTGCCAAAATGTTTGATTAGTCTTTTGATTTAAGATACAGAATTTTATATATATATATAATTCCTGAAAAGAATATGTTATATGTTTGCAACATTGACTATCCTAAATGCAATCAGAGTAGTTATGTCAGATTCTAGAATTGTCATACACATATTGATTAAATTGGATTAAGTTTGAAACAACACAAAAACATATTTACAAAATAAGGTAATAGATAAGAAGTGAATATAGGTTAACCAGACTTTAATAATGAAGTAATTTGGATTAATATATTTGGATAACTAAGTAAACCTTTGTCAATATAAAATAGTAAAAAACCTTGTAATGATCTGATAAGATATTCAATTGTAAAGACCTTGAACATAAGAAATATTAATATTAAGTTAACCTTTTTTGTTTTATCCTTATAATATCGATTATCTATAATATTATAGAATTTTATGACATCTGTTCTAAGTTATAATAAAAATTGGTATTATGAATGGTCATTGAGAAGAAATAATGGATAATAGTGAAGAAAAAATTATTCGAGTGAAGGAAAACGCAATGCAAACTAATTTTAATTACTATTTTATTCTTTAGGATGTATATATAAGCCATTATATTTTACTAATTAGTTTATCAGAATGCTTTGCTTACAACATGAAATTTGAATTCAGGACAGGTAGATCTTAAAATTTGTTATTCCACAATAATCCAGAATTGATCAATTAGTGATACAGTATAATAGTGAATAAATAGATATCTATCTTAGATATAAGATAAAGATCATAGATTTATTTAGATTTGTCAGATGATTGTCAACACACTGATTATAAAAATAATACTATTATATCATGTAGCTGTCACATTCTTGTGGATGTAATATGATTTTTTTTACTATATCTTATATACAAAAAAAATGAGTGATTTAGAATAATAAAACTCACTAAAAAGTTTATTGAAGCAGCAATTAAGAAATTACGAGGTCTTTTTCTGCTTTCTTAAATCAATATCGTTATAAAGTAATTGATTTCACAAATGTCTTGGAAAAATAATAGCTCAGAATCATTAGGGTGTTTTTTTTTTAATAAAGCTATTTTCTTGTAAAACATTTAACGACTTATATCATGCTGAGGTTTATACATTATTCTCAAGGTCTAAGGTAAATTACATATATTGTTGTCTGATCTATTTTAGAATGTGATATACGACAAAATTATATATATAGACACTGAAAAAGAAAATTGTAGCTGATAAAGCCTATGCTAATTAAATAAATAGATATAGCATAGCACACCATTTTATATATACCTGATTAAATTTATGTTGACTGTGAGAGGATAATAACTACATAACAAGGTTTAATTGGGGATGGTATCAATGATAATGATGATGATCATCTAACGTGGAAAAAAAATCAAAAATATCGATTCCTGTAGTTGGTGGAAAAAGGAAAAGAAGAGAATTCTTTGAAGATCTAGTTAGATTCCCAAGAAAAAATAACAAATATTTAGTTGCATATTGGATCTATTTTGCATTTTATAGCGATGGCATTCTTCTTCGGACCGTTATTTAGATCAGGGTGCTTTTATGTCACCATTATTATTACAAAAGTAGTCATCATTCCATTATTAAACAAATTAAATTATTAAACTACCAAACCTCTAAAGCTTATTTATTTACATCCATACTCATATGGCCAGAACTAGTTTTAGTAGAACATAAATCCTAGACACTTTAATATATTACATAGTTTAATAAACAAGCAGTTGTCCCGGGTTCGTGAGTTCGCTTCCCGACCGATGCTTTGACACGTGAAAAAACAAAAAACAATAAGCAATAATTAGTAAACTAGACATTTATTAATACTATTTTAATAAATACTTTGCATATAATAGAGATATACATGAGAGGTAGTGACCCGGGTCAACTGATGAGTGCTGTTTAAGCACGAAAAGCATCTTGGGGGTCATTTGTCTTTTTATTATATCTTTATTTATATGAATTTAAAAAGAATGGGGAAGTATGGAGGTGTTTATTATATCTATAAAGATATTACAAACGGGACAGAGAAAGGTGAATAACTACGTGTATATGAATTTTAAAAAATCAGATATATTAATCTTTAACTGAGGTTTAAAGTTTATATCTGTGCTAGAGATAATCTCTAGTTTCGAAAATGATTAGTAATAATCATTAGTGTATTTATCTGAAATCGATGGCGTCAACGTTGTGAGTGGAGGGAGTTTGACAATGGTAAATGAAAATGTAACAATCTCTCTTCAGTTATAATAATTAAATATAATAAAGCTACACTATTGTTATAAATTATTTTTTGATTGCAATATATTTGTGCTTTTGTTCACAAAACACCAAATTAAAAGTTAAAATAGACTTTATAAAATAATATTTCATAAAATAATTTATAAACATGGCACTCTTTGAGGCTTTACAAAAACGAAATATTAAATAAGGAAAATTCCAGACATCTGATGTCCTGTCCACATTTCCAGTTATTGCAGTTGTTATTGACATATGATTATTCATATGTCAAATAAACATGAATGGTCTGTTTACAACACACTAGATAGTATGATGAGTTTATTGGCTTTTTATTTCTGTATTTAAAATCAATAAATAAGATAATTTGTTTTTTTAGTTACTGGATATTTTTGATCTAAATTATCAGTTGAGTTTTTTTTTAAGATAGAATGAGTATATACCTCAATTACCTGTTTAGATATTTACTACCCAGAAAAAACTAAATCATGGTATTTATTCCCAAGCTACTGTAAGTCATTAGCCAAGGCAATGATTGGTGATACTAAGGTTGATGTTTAATGCTGATCATTTCTTATGATACTTAGAATTGCATATCACTTTCAAGTGAAAAATGATTGCATGAATTGAAAGAACCCTGTTAAGTTAGAAGAAATGGGAGACACAATTTATTTACAAGTAAACATGTAATTTATTATAAAGGCACAAAAATTGGAAGCATAAATGAAGTGGGATTTATTACAAATAAATAATGAAACAACATCATTGTGGACATTGATGGTATATCAGTCAATATGGAAAGATTAGTTATTCAAAATAATACCAACTGGAGATAATTTAAGTTTATGACCCAATAAATTTCATTGTGAAGAAAAAGCAGAGAACTTTTATATGCCTGTACAAAATCGTTTTGATCAGACCAAAAACATAGTCATGGGAGAACTTTAATGATAGAATTTATCAATGTTTAAAAGATGAAAGAGCTATGTGCAAATTTGGTTATGAAAATATGAGATAGGACACAGACTTATGGAATTAGCAGAAAATATTAAAATATTATGAATTCTTTACAAAAATGTTAAAATCAGACATAGAAGCACCTAAATCAAAAGGCAGAATGGAAATGTATTTTGATCAATAAATATTATATAGTTCATGATTGCAGTAATCTTAAACGATGAAACAAGAAATATTATTGTCAGATTAATGTGAAGTAAAATAGGCAGTAATGCAAACTAAGATATAAATTAAGAAAATTAATATTAAAGTGAATATTCCTAACCATTAAAAATTAGAATTTAATTATAAATCATTTAAAAAAAATTAATAGATTTTAAAGGTAGTTGAAAATTAAATTAAATCAAGTCAGTAAGAATATAACTGATAAAATATTAAAAACTATAACAAAGATAATTGGTAGAAAAACAATAATCAATGAGTAAATTTTCTCTGAGAAAATTTCATGTATGAAGAAAAAAATTAACATTTATAAAAATGATCTATTAAGAAAAATTGAGTATATAGAATATTAAAAAATATTATGAGAAATAGTTAGTAACAATAAAACAAATATAATTGTGAATTAGCAAGGAAAATTATGGAAAAAAATAAAAGACTCAAAAGAATGAAATAATTTCTTGGTATTAAAATAAAAGTTATTTCTGCAATAATATGAAAAATTAAAATCTTACTAAAAAAAGAAAAGACCTCAAAAAATGTATAAAGAGTTAGTTTTACAAAGAATCTGAATTACCAAATATTTTAAATGAAGTCTTAAGTATATAATTAAATCTATGAAGAAGAGAAAAGTTTTAGAAAATAATGGATTATTGATATATAACGAGAATCAAAGAAATAGAAAAATTGTTTGCAAAGTTATATACCAAATGTCTACAAGATAAAGATGTTCCAAATGATTGTAAGAGTGCAATAGTAATATTGATACTTAAGAATTACAACACTGTCAGTTTTTATCAGTTCTATATAAAATCTTTACCAAGATTTTTATACTTGCACTTCTATATGTGTAATATATAGGGGTTTGAACTCAGACTTACACATAACACTCGACCATCCATGCTATCTCATACCGCTGATACACTTGATCACTCACATATTGAAAAGATAAATAATCACTAATATAAGTATTTCATGCTAAACCAGCATTCATTAGTTGGTCCAGATTATCATTTCCTTACATATATACAATCAAAATTCAGCTTCTATTAAGATAGCCAATCTTCATACTTTAATGGGCAGGCTTAAAACCATTCCACCCAAAAACTCTTCAGCCATCCATTTAATTAAAAATCTGATGATGGTATGCTAAAAGCCCACCTTAGTGCCAACTTTCTCATCCTAGCCATGTTGACCACAAGTCACTCTGACCCCTCACGTACAGGACATAATCTATTTACATACATATATGAGAGATGGGCAGACCTTAAAGCACTATATTTTGAAATATGAATTTTTTCTACAGTACAAGCTTTTTCATACCTGCACTTCTATATGTAATATATAGGGGAGTTGAACTCAGACTTTCACATGACCCTCAAACATCCATGCTATATTATACCACTGATACCTTTGATCACACACATGTCAAAAAGATAAATAATCACCAATATATGAAGAGTTATGGGGTGGAGTGGTTTGAAGCCGGTCCATTAAAGTATGAAAATTGGCTATCTTAATATAAGCTGAGCTTTGATTGTATATATGTTTGTGGAGATGATAATCTGGACCAATTGATGAGTGCTGGTTTAGCACAAAATAGGTATATTTCTTATTATTTATTTTTTCAACATGTATGTGATCAAGTGTATCAGTGGTATGAGATAGAATGGATAGTTGAGGGTCATGTGAAAGACTGAGTTCAAGCCCCTATATATTACAATATATTTAATCAAAGTGCTAAAGAAGATATTAGAAATCATAAACCCTATCAAACTTTTATTATACAAATGCTTTTAGAGTGATTAAAGCATTGTATTATTAAGAAGTAGTTATAGAATATTGTTATAAGCTGAAGAAATTTTATCGCAATGAGTATCAAATATAAAATTACATGGTGATACCATGAAAATTAACA
Source organism: Epiperipatus broadwayi (assembly GCA_028023455.1). Taxonomy (NCBI): domain Eukaryota; kingdom Metazoa; phylum Onychophora; class Udeonychophora; order Euonychophora; family Peripatidae; genus Epiperipatus; species Epiperipatus broadwayi. The sequence goes on along the minus strand of JAQFVV010012439.1, from coordinate 5,906,897 downwards.
CTGAGGAGAGTTTATGATAGAGTGATTCTATATCCAACATTTTTACAGCAGCTTTGTGGATTAAAATGGGAGCCTAAGAGAATAAAAGGTAAATGGAAATTATTTAAACTATTTAGGACTATGCAGATGATGTGAATGTTGTTGCAAATAATCCTTCAGTATTTATAAAGGTTATCAGATAAACATAAGTTAATAACAAAAAAAAATATATATTTTTTTAAAAGCCTGAAGTAATGTTCAATGAAATCAGAAAAAGAAAAAAAAAACATAAAGTAAAACACATTTAAATTATAAAGCAATCGTATTTCTTAGTTTATAATCCTCATGCAAACATATATATATATATATTGTAATATTATATTTTGACGTCTAAATAAATAATCGTAACTATAAACTCTAAAAAAATTATTGGTTTATCGAATAAAGCAAATATTGATGTTTATTCCTGTTGTTGAGGTAAATAGTAAGATTGGAAGTGATATTCATATTTTCTTATATACTACTGTGTCATCTCTAAACATTTGGGTGTTAAATTGATTTAAGATGTTTGCCAAGGTCCTCCTTAGCCTTTAACCATTGTATCCTTCTGCTTTTCTTTGACCATCATATTATTTTATGCTCTTCTTTGTATTATTTCATAGTATCCTCAAACCAACTTTTGGTCTTTCCTTTAATTTACTATAATTTGTTTTTGGTATCATTTATAGTGACCACAATTTTTTTAACATAGAGTTCTCCATTTGAAGTCTGTCTTTTTTTAATTTTTTACTTCCAGCTTTTATAATCTCTCACTCATTCTTAAAACTATTTCTTGAACATGTCCTTGATAACTTTTAACAGCTTCCTGTACCATGTCTAGAACATTCAGCTGCAACATTTGCTCTATGGACTCCATCTTTTCCTGGACTTGTTCATTTATTTGCTTTTTTATTTCTCTCTTCAAAGTGATTATATTACTTTCTACAGCTTGAAAGTTTTTTTTATTTTTTCTTAATTTTGCTTCGTTTCTACTTACTGTATTTTGAATATACCTTTCTTCCATTTTTTTGGTATTTTTCACCTCTTCTTGGTTTTTTTCCTCATTTCTTCTTTAAATTATTTATCATTTCTATTATTTTCCTTCTTTCATTTGTATGTAGATTTTATTATTTTTCTACAATTTTCTTCTTTAAATTCTTTATCTCTTCTATCATTTTCTTTATTCATGGCTGCTAGAAACATTTTCAATGTAAATGTTAATGCTGCTGGCTTTGGCTCTTCTGGCATTGACACAGTTGACTCTTCCTCTTCAATCATTGACTCAGCCTCCATTGGTTGTACTTTTATAGTATAAGTGAATCCATAATTATTTGTTGTTCAATATTTTTCTTCTTCAGATGTGTAAACATTAGTAGTTCTATACAAATATTTAACAATTTCATATTTGTTATACTTTTTTTTATTATTTCATGAATGAATAGAAACACCATTCTTGAACTGTGCACAAAATTATCCAGATCTTTCCTCATTCAACTTTAATATTGCCTTCTGATTTCTGGTTTTTGACAAAAAAATCATTTTAATTTGTACAAATACCACACATTTGTTTTTCAATATTTTTTATCAGAATAGAATCTCAAGGCTGTACACATTGTTGGCATCAATTTATGTAATGGTAACTATATGCAGAGCAACTAACTGATGATGCAGATAAACAAAAATGAAAAGCAAACAATAGTTTTAGAGTAATCCATTTAACAAATAATTAACAACTATATAGTGGTAAAATTGAAGAGTAGTATTTGAAGTTTGATATATATATATCACCACAATATAGGTAGTAACAACCATTTGCTTCTACAACCTTTTACATTTCAGACTTCAAACCTTGGATAGCATGTTCTCAGAGCTATGGGAGATTTTCTTTTTGTGAGTCATATGTATAATTATTAGCATGTGTTACATAAAACAAAAGATATTCTAATTAGATATAATTGACTCATGTATAACAGGCAAATTAATAAATAATAATTTATTAATAAAATAAATAAATCACTAGGGTACTATTAATAGTAATAATAACAAGTCAGATGTCACATGACTTATATATAGCTTGCACTTACAAATATGTAAAATTAAGAGCGTGCTAATAACTCTAAACAAGCTTTTTTTTTTATTTATTTATGATAAATGCTACTACAAGAGAAGGCATTCAAATCATTTTTATCTTGGATTGTCCCCATCCCCAGACCGGTTTCGACCCATGGGTCTCTTCAGTGAGGAGTTGGAACACTATTTGTAACTTTCTTCTTGAATACTTTTAAAGTTGGATATCAAGACACAAGTTCAAATCTTTTATATGTCTAACTGTTCATTATAACTTCTCACACCTGTATAAAAATAACATAGTTTACTTTGGGAGTAATTCAAATTTAAAGATTTTATTATTCTCATTCATCCATGAACAAAATATAATGACTTATTTGACAATCTCAAATTCCAGTTTTCATTATACCTTCTCTTATAATTCAATATGTCTTATTATTTATTTGTCTTGAATATTCAAAAACAATATAAAATAGTAAAGTTTCTTCTTTTTAAATTATCTTACCATTTTGTCTTAAAAGTCTTCTTCCTTTGAATATCTTTCCTCTTTTAATTATTATTACAAAAACATTGAATAGAGTTACACTTAGTGTTAATATTTTATTTTACTTAAAACGAAAAACTTCTTTGGTGATTTATCTGCAAGATTCTTTTTCCTTTCCTTCCTAGAAGTTTCTCATAGTTGACATTGGATAATTTACTGAGGATAAGAGCTGCTGTGCTATTTGCTTCAGTGTAGTGATCCATATTAAAAGAATATCTGAATATAATGAGCATTTTCATAACTTTTAATAAATCAAAATAATTTTTAAAAAATGACACTCCTTATATAATTTTTAACTTAATATTTAATTATTTTTTCTTCTAATTATTCAAACAAAAATGAAAGAGACAGAGAGCTACTTATCTCCTTTGCCCATTATTAACTTCATTACACACAAAACCTTTTTGCTTTTTTTATAAATTTCTGGGATTGACTTCTCTAAAAAAATTCATTAAATAAATATATCAGTGCATATTTACTAAATAAATAAAATCTTTATTCACAAAATCATTTTCTGTACATGAATATTTAATTCCTTATTTGTTTATTTCCATTATATGCACGTAAATGAGCACAGACATGTTATTTTACAAAATATACTCACAATGTATCTTTGGCATCACTACGACAATAGTTATAATATGTATATATATATATAAGATTTAAAATTTTTGCTACTTAATTACAAATGAAAATTATGAGTACATTAGATATCTATTTTTTTTCTGTACATATCATAAAAAAATACATCAGCAGCAATCGCAAAATAATGCGATGATCATCCGGACAGAACAATAACACTGAGTAGAATTTATTTTAAGATTTATTATCATTTAGTCTTTATATAATACACAATAGTATAACACAACATGATAATTAATAAGACAATTGATACATCCTTAAGATATGTAAAAAATGGTAATACAAAAAAGTAGAAAATTAAAAGTAACTTATTTTATAAGACAAGAGAATGTATTTAAGGAAAGAAAAAATTGAATTGAATATCTAAAAGTTTTGTAAATTGGGGAGAAAAAATGTTAATAAAATATAACAAAATATAATTGTGAATTAGCAAGTAAAACTATTGAAAAGAATAAAATTCTTGAAAGTTGTAAAATAATATTTTAGTATTGGAAGAAGAGTTATTTCTGTAATAAAAAGGAGGGATGAGCCTATTACTAAAAATAGGAAGGGAATTTTGAAATATGTGAAAGAGTTCTACAAACAATTATATAATGATAAAGAACAGAAAACAAAATATCCTCTATTGGTGTTACATCTTTTGAATTGTCCAACATTTTAAATGAAGAAATGAGTCAAACAATTAAGTCTATGAAAAACTGAAAAAATTCAGAAAATCATTGAAATATAACCAAAATAAAAGAAAAAAACATCGGAAGAAATAAATTGTCAAAATTATATTCCACATATCTAAGTAATAAAGATATAGTAGATAATTTGTAGAATGGAATAATAAATTTGATATTTCAGAAAGGTCATAAAGAAAATATTAGAAATTATAGACTGATTAAACTTATTTACATTTTTTATAAATTATTTAATCAAGTAGATTACAAACTAATTGACAGTGAACTTTAGATTCTAATCAACCACAAAAACAAGCTCGATGTAAATATGATTTTAGTACATTGGATTACAAACAAGTATTGAGAAAAGTTATATAAAGAATAAATTAAAATGAATTGCCATTATGCTTTGGATTCTATAGTAATTTTATTGTCATTAAAACATTGGATCTCATGATACAGATCCTGGATGTTGTCAAATTCTAAAAATATTTATCTATATTGTGCCGGTCAAAATATGTTTATCCATCTAACCTGAGCTGGAACTCACAAAATGTACTTCAAACCCAGTCCAGCCCAAGATTTAGGCCAGAGACCAGCTTGAATTCGAACCCACTCTGTAAGCCCCAGATCTAACACCTAATGAATAACACAATAGTGATGGCACATGAGAATTAATTTTAAATCTGGCCAACTAGGAGAGCGGAGAAGACAATGAGACATCTATTGACTATGACTAAACTAACATATATATCAACTAGGATGTACATTTGGAAGTGGAGAAAAGAAGGAATTCGAACTACTCAAATAAGTTAGACAATAAAATATATTTTAATATACTGACAAATTATTATACATTTATAAATTAAGTACATTAGTATGTGCGTGAATGAGCAAGCGGTAGATAATTACATAGTGTCATTCACGCTATTATTTCTCATATGCTCTTTATTAGCTAAATAATATATTACAAATAAACACACATCTTTGGTGGGTCTAATATTAAGATGCCAATCGAATATTAGAAAGAATTACATAATACTGCCATTAACGCTTTGATTTACGGTTCAGAAATGTGGTGACTAACATATTTTTCTAGGAGCATTCCGAAATTCATTATACATATGATATAAACTATTTTCATGCCATTGAGGTCGTGAAAATAAATAAGATACATTTGAAAACATTTGATTATATTTGAATATATGACAAAATATTTAATGATGAATTATTTTAACAATAGTAAGACGAACACTTTATTTTTCCCAAGGCATATATAGATACTCTTAAATAGATATATAAATTACGATGGTGGGACTGTAGAAGATTGAAATAAACTTAATTAATAAAATAGAAGTAATTGGCATTTATATATATATATATCTTTTAAGCAAAGCTTAATTTTAATATTAGAGCATTAAAACTGGGTCATGAAGCAAAAGGAATAATAAATACTAAGAATTTTGTGGTGCTGACATAATAGCCTAAAAATAACTAAGAGGAAAAGGTTGTGCTTCTGGATGAAAAACAAAATCTCACATCCCTTCTTGGGTAGTGCTTAGAGAAAAGTGGATAGGCATGGCGTGGCCCAGACTTTTGCTGGTATAACTGATGCAAGAGGCCTTTTATCTATGAAGTGTATATGCATAGCATGTGCCAAACTTACGGGATCACCACCAGAGGCATTTGATATGGAATAAATGTGGTTCCAGATAGCTCAACTATCTATGGAATGAGAAGAAATCTACAGATTCAAACTTGTCGTAACCCCAGATTAAGAAGCACATATATATAATCACAAAGATCGGCTATATGTTAGGAACGCAGTATGAATGATAAATGTCACCAATGACCTTGAAAAGTTTTACTGCTTTAAAAATAAATGGCCCTTGTTTGAATACTATAATACACCATGCAATTATAATATATATATATATAGAGAGAGAATATTTCATTTAATAAAATATAGTTAAGATTTTATATAGCAAAAGAAACATTAAGATTTAGATTTCAAATTAATAAAATACACGTTAAGATTTGATTTAGTAAAAGAAACATTAAGATTTTCCCCCATCCCTTCTTCTGCTAGTTAAAATAAATCAATCTCACCTTCGTTGATTTTACAATAACTGGAATATATTAAATACTGTATATGATCTTTTAAGCACAGACTCAAAAAAAAATAACTAGCAGTTATATAGAAAACAAATAATCGGTCACCTTTTCAGAAATGAATAAAGAATATTTTTATAAGATTTCAAAGTGTTAATTAGCTTGAGTTCTGCATTTACACAGGGTAGAAAATCCAGAATTAAACAAATATATTTTTATAATAAATAAAATGTTGACTCGAAAAACAATCTGGTGAGTATATTAATTAATAATGCATTGTTTTAAATGGACGTTTATAACTTGCTTTGTGAAGGTTTACTTAAAAAAAATAGAAAGGATTTTTATTTAATTCAATTAGTCAGATTGTTTTAGATTGACATATTAATAAGCAAGCAGATATAAATCAAATAATAAATATATATAAATAAATGATCGCACCAAAATTAAAAGTTAAGAGCATATGAGATAGGATTAGATATAAAGAAATTATTTGAGAGCAAAATTACATTTACAGATATATATAGAAAAGGCAAAGTTAAAGAATACATGAGAAAAGATCTTGATAGATTATTTAGACTAAATTGACTATTAGGTGGCGGCTTGGAAATTTACCTTGCAGTTTTAAGAATCCATTTTAAAGTATGGCACATGCACGGCGATTGAAATGCAAGTACTTCGGTGGCAGGAAACTTCTATTAGCATTCTAAAGTTCTTTTTAGACCTTTCTTCATTTCATGGCAGCAGGATATTACGGTAGTGGCAGATGATGACCCTGACCCATAGTGTCGAGCAGAGTGGTGGATTTACTGCTACATCATTTGGAAGTTTCAAGCAAAATGAAATATGTTTATAATACCTCTATCTAAAAGTCTAATCTCCCTTGTGATTCAAAATTCAGTCATTTTATATCTTTTCTTTTATTAGTTGTTTTTGAAGATGCAATTGTAAAATAACGTCCAAAAATAAATTCAAATCTATTTCCAGATTAGAAATAGATTTGACAACATGTTTTTTTAACAAAAAGTATCTCTAATCTTAATCCCCTTTTAAGTAAAACTTTAATTAAAAATACCTACCCCAGATTAAAACAATAGTGATTCCAACCCTTAATTATTTTTGAACAATTAACAACAGTCACATCTTCCATATTGGATTTTATAAAAAATATACAGTTTAATAGAAAAACAAGCAATTTAAAAAGAAAAAGCTAAAAATGACATATAATAAATATTTAAAAACATCAATATTTTGTTAGTAAGTTTTGCTCCTATATATATATTTGAACTGCATCTATAATACTTTAATTAAAAAAAACTAATAATTAATAAAAAGAATTAATAATAATTTTAAAACATGTTATTGAAATTAAATTTTATAATTTAGACGCGCATCTCAAATATATACATGAAATATATATACACGACAAAAGGAGCGGGATGGGAAATAGGGATTTAAACACGGGTTAGTAGGTAGAAACATGAAGCACAATCTTAAGCTAAGATTTACTGCTTCAATATGCACCAACAATCATTAGATTACATGTTGACACTAAGAAGATTAACATTGAGAAAGATGTCTGATATAATGATTTCATATCTCCAAAACTCTTTACAGCCTTATCCGAGAAGAATTTGCTGAATTAAAATAGAAATCTAAGGGTATAAAAATAAATGGGAATTATTAAATCATTTAGATTTGGCAGATGCTATGCTTTTGCAAATTATGTGTAAGAACTTTAGAAAATAATAGAAAGAGTTCACATGATCACATTTCCTATACTAGCACATTAATTGTTGATAAAACAGAGCAAAACTCTCCATACAGTATTGCCACCTGTGCTAAACAGAGTAATCAATGGATGCCAGAAGGCTTGTGCATAAAATCCCTATCTAATGCCTACTCATCCAATATCCCCAGACTAGTTTCTGGCTTGTGGCCTTCGTCAGTGAGGAGCTTTGGATCTGAGAGCACTGCATCTAGATCTTAGGATCTAATGCAACCCTCTAGCAACCACCTTTTATCTCTACTTAACTACAAAACTATGAGAATGAAATTGAAAACACAAAAAATATTTTCAATCTAAGCTCAATAGCTTATATAGTCCTATGGGTCTGAACTCAGTTCAGCACCCATACATTTTGGGGTCTTTGGCTCTTTTACAACCATAGCCACCACTATCCTATTAGGCAGGATTGGTGTTAAACCATTAAGCATCACATGATCACATTTCCTATACTAGCACATTAATTGTTGATAAACAGAGCAAAACTCTCCATACAGTATTGCCACCTGTGCTAAACAGAGTAATCAATGGATGCCAGAAGGCTTGTGCATAAAATCCCTATCTAATGCCTACTCATCCAATATCCCCAGACTAGTTTCTGGCTTGTGGCCTTTGTCAGTGAGGAGCTTTGTATCTGAGATCCTAAGATCTAGATGCAGTGCTCTCAGATCCAAAGCTCCTCACTGACGAAGGCCACAAGCCAGAAACTAGTCTGGGGATATTGGATGAGTAGGCATTAGATAGGAATTTTATGCACAAGCCTTCTGGCATCCATTGATTACTCTGTTTAGCACAGGTGGCAATACTGTATGGAGAGTTTTGCTCTGTTTAATAGAAAGAGTTATTAAACAAAAAATAAAAAAGTGTTAAAGATAAATGCTGAAAAAACTCAAGTAATGTTCAATGGCTTTTTTCTGAAAAGAAAATAAAGATTGTTAACCATGAATTAGAAAAAGTTATCAACTACAGATACTTTGGTCCAAATTATTAATAAAGATAGAAATGTAATGGATGAAATTAATTATAGATTAAAACTTTCACGGCATGCTTTAGGTAAAAATAACATAATATTAAAAGGAAATATGTTATATATTGAAAAGAATGATTTTTAATATATGTGCTTTTCCATTTCTGACTTATCGATTGGGGGATTATACTCTTAACCGAAGAGATCTTTTAATACTTTAGTATCACTTAATGCAGCATAGAGATATTAATGTTAGATGTAATAAGGAGAGATAAAAAATGAAATATATGGATGCGAATACAAACAGATATCACTAACATAATTGAATTAATAAAGTTACTTAAATGGAACTGTTTTGAACATATTTCTAGAAGTGATAATAATAGATGGAGGAGTCCCAAATAATTTAAAAGACTTAGAAATTAATTACATCTAGGATGGATGAATGAAATAAGGAAATTTGTTAGCGTGTTATGGAAAAGAGAGATTAGGAATCAGACAAAGTAAGTTAAATTTAGGAGACCGTCTTGCAATGGATGAATAATGGTCAAAATAATATATATATATATTTACTTTTGTATGCAGTGTGGGTGTGGTTATATATATGATGGAATCATTCAAAAGTATTTATATTTTATAGTCCGATTTGATATTAATCAAATAATATAAAACATTTGAGTAACAATTTTTCATCCGAAATTGATTATAAACAAGATTATAAGTAAATAAATAAACTTTTCTTAACTTTTTTATTTAATATTGCATTTATTCATCTCCTTTCAGCATAAGTATTAGTTTAAATATATTGTGAAAATGATATATATATAAATAAATGTATAGTTAAACTAAGTTTGTCAATGAACGTTATGTTATCAACCTTTTACCTCTACATAGGAGTTACATATATTTAAAATTATATCAACTGTTATCTTATTTAATAATGTGCAATCAGTTTTACATCTATTTCTTAATGTATGCAATGATTACGATCTAATATGAATTTGCAACAAAAATATTATTACTTATCTATATATGAATGTAATCAATCACATGCATTATAAGATATTGATGATGTTTCATAAGCACATCTTGCACATATATGTTTGTATATTAAACCATTTTATTTATTCATGTTGTAAATTAATATAATATTAAAAAGCGTAATTTTGTTATTTCTTTATTAATAAAACGGAAATGATTATTTTAAGCATGATTTATTTCTTAGCTAAGTTTAAAAATTAATAAATATATGTAAACTCATAAGAATAACAAAAAATAATACGAAAATGGGCACACATAAGCTACTTGATATAAAACACATTTAAATATTATCACATAATACTTATAAATATAGAGATTAATATTTAAGATAGTATATATTATCAGAAAACAACCAGATAAATTTAAATCTAAAAATATAAGAAATGCTCATAATGTTCCGCATTTGCTATGCAACATTGATTATATTCTTAGACATATTTATCAAATAAAATAAAATGGACTCCCTGATGGATTTCACTTTATACTACTGTGTGGCCTGTCTTTTGCAATGCTCAATGATGCATAATTAAAGATTTTGTATTTCTAAAATCAATATCAACAAATTTTAATATGGTCTGTCACATAAATAAATAAATAGAATAAATAATTTATGAAGCATTCGAGGCACGAAGATAAATATTTTTCTAAGTTGATCAATGTTATCCATTTGGTGAGTGATGGAGAGAATATTTTATGAAGATTACAATTGCTTGAAATTTATCATCATAGTCCTTTTAAAAAAAAAAAATTCAACGTATTGTGTTCGATGTTATAAATGGAACATAATTTTACCATGTATTCATATATGTATGTCATTATGGCAGTTTCATAATATCTATTATAAAATAAAATATTAATGTTTGTATATATATATTAATTATATGATTAAATTTATCATAACTTTTAGTTTGAATGTTTCTATAAAAGTTATTTATTCTATACTTAAATAATTATCATATTTTCATAACCAAAAGGTAAACAGAATTAATGCAAAATATCTTTATATTGTTAAAATAAATGTATGTAGAATTTTAACTCACTTCAACAAATGATTTAATTAAAGAAAGAAAACAATTTATTACTTTAATATACATTTTGTTTTAATTATGTTTTGATTTTAAATATTTTAACACATTGGAAACAAATTGCTCTACATTAATACATATAAAATAAACTGAAATATGCTCAAAGCTACTCTTATTATTATATATAAATTATACAAAGAAAATAAATCACTTTTTTCAGGTTATAACTTAAAAGCACTCTAAATGTTGAACAAAGGAATCAAGAATAGAGTGAATCCACCTAGTCTTAGTTGCTCTGGTATTTATAAGCATATCTTTGTCAACACTGATGGTAATTCAGAGTGAAATTAATTTATCAACCAAATTGAATATGGCATTAAGAGTTATTAAACCCATAATTAAGTCATAGCCTGGAGAAAAGTGATTTACTCCTTTTGTTTGCATATACAGTGAGCTATGTTTAATTTAGGCTGCAGAAAGGAGTTTGCTATTAACTGAAAGGAGACCCTTTGATTCCTCTTGGAGGCCTTAAAGGAACCGAGCAGGGCAAATTCCTAATGTCCACTCCATACGTTCTTGTCGTTGCAGCTGTTATTACTATGTGATTATTCATATAGTATAGGAACATGGATGGGTTGCTCACCAACACGCATTAGCCAGTGTGGTGAGTTTATTGGCTTTTTACCTCTGAGTTTAAGATCAAGAAACACCATGGTCTTTCTTCTCAGTGCCTGATAAGGCAGAATGAATGTTTGTGTAAATGATAAATATTTTTCCAATACATATATACAATTATGACAGACAAAAATAAAGCATGGCCTTATTTCCAGGAGGCTGTAAAGTCACAAACCAAGGCAGCAGTTGGTGGCTGAAGGCGGAGGGTGCTAAGAATCCCCTGATTGCGGACCCAGGCTGCCATTTGATGACGACTTTTTATTTAGGTACTTACAACTGCAGATCACTTTCAAGTAAAGGAAGATTGCAAGAATTAGAAGAAACTGTCTTATATTAAATGGGACATTATTGGACTCTGTGAAGTTAGAAGAAAAGGAGAAGAAACAATTGATTTAAAAAGTGGACATATACTCTATTATAAAGGCACACATATTGGAAATACAAGTGGAGTAGGATTCATTATAAATAAAAAGTGGAAGAACAATATTGTGGAGATTGATGGTGTATTGGACAGAGTGGCAAGATTAGTTATACAACTTAATAGCAGATACCAAATGCAGATAATTCAGGTTTATGCCCCAACAAGTTCTCATAGTGATGAAGTAGTAGAAGACTTTTATATGGATGTACAACAGGCTTTTGATCAGAGTAAACAACATTTTAAAATTGTTATGGGAGACTTTAATGCTAGAATTGGTAGACAAATGAAAGATGAAATTGCTGTAGGTAATTTTGGTTATGGTAATAGAAATGAGAGAGGACATAGACTTGTGGAGTTTGCAGAAAAAGAAAAACTTTATATTATGAATTCATTTTTTGAGAAAAATATTAAAAGAAAATGGACATGGAAGCATCCAAATGAAGGTACAGCAGAATTGGATTATATTTTGACTAACAGAAAATACATATTTCAAGATTGTAATGTTCTTAATAAATTTAACACAGGAAGTGATCATCGATTAGTAAGGTGTAAGTTACATGTTAATGTAAAACTAGAGAGACAAAAATTATTAAAAAAAACAATATTTACAGTTGATATTCCTAATCTTCAGAAACATTCTAATGAATTTAAATTAGAACTTACAAATAGGTTTCAAGTGTTAGGAGATTTTGAACATGATTCAGATTTGAATGAAATTAATATGAAAATAACTGATACACTTTTAAAAACTGCAACAAACATAGCTGGTAGAAAAAAGCAGCAATTGACTAATAAAATTTCTACTGAGACTAGAGAATTTATGAAGAAAAGAAGGAATATGAAGATATACAAAAATGATGTATTAAAAAGAATTGAATATCTCGAATTTTGTAAAATGGTATGGAAAAGAGTTGAAAATGATATAAGAAAGTATAACTGTGAAATAGCAAGGAAAGCTGTAGAAGAAAATAAAAGTCTCAAAAATGTTAAACAACATTTTGGTATTGGTAGGAAATTTATATCTGCAATAAGAAAAAAAGATGGAATTATTACTAAAAAGAGAGATGACATCATGAAATTGGTAGAAGATTTTTATCAAGAATTATATAGTAATAAAGAACAAGTACCTCCTATATCTATTACATCTTCCGAATTGCCCAGAATTTTAAATGAAAAAGTGAGACATGCAATTAAGTGTATGAAGAAAGGAAAGGCTCAGGAAATGATGGAATTATAATTGATATATTAAAAGAAGCAGGTGAAGAAATAGAAATAATTTTAGCAAAGTTATATACCAAATGTCTAAATGATAAAGATGTACCGGAAGATTGGAAGAATGCAGTAATAATATTAATATTTAAAAAAGGTGATAAAGAAGATATTAGAAATTACAGACCTATCAGCCTTTTATCAGTTTTATATAAAATTTTTACCAAGATAATTACAACTCGTCTGCAGAGAACTTTGGATTTCCACCAACCAAGAGAACAAGCTGGATTTAAAAGTGGTTTTAGTACAATAGATCATATCCAGGTATTGAGAGAAGTCATAGAAAGGACAAACGAATATGAGTTGTCATTATGTTTTGGGTTTGTAGATTATGAAAAGGCATTCGATTCTATACACATTTCTTCAGTGATTAAAGCATTGGATCATCAAGGTATAGATCCAGGATATTGTCATATTTTAAAAAATATTTATAAAAATGCAACAGCAACAATTAGATTACATAATGATACTGGAAAAATCAACATTGAGAAAGGTGTAAGACATGGTGACTCCATATCTCCAAAACTCTTTACAGCAGTGCTGCAAGAAGTATTTTGTGGATTAAAATGAGAAACTAAAGGAGTGAAAGTAAATGGAGAGTATTTAAGTCATTTAGATTTTGCAGATGATGTAGTTGTTTTTGCAAATAATGCTTCAGAGCTGCAGGAAATGTTGCAGGAGTTAGCAGATGAAAGTAGAAAAGTAGGACTAAAGATAAATGTTAAAAAGACTAAAGTAATGTTTAATCGATTTGCTCAAAATATGAAAATAAAGATTGATTATGAAGAATTAGAAGAAGTTAACAGTTACAAATACCTTGGTCAGATTATTAATACAGATGGAAACATAATGGAGGAAATTAACCATAGAATTAAACTTGGTTGGAGTGCTTTTGGTAGAAATAACTTGATACTAAAAGGAAATATGCCTATGTGTTTGAAAAGGATGGTTTTTAACAAATGTGTTTTACCAGTTCTTACTTATGGATCTGAGACTTGGACACTTAATAGAAGAGCAATACAGTGACTTCAGACCACTCAAAGGAGTATGGAGAGATGTATGTTGGGAGTAACAAGAAGAAATCGAAAATGCAATGTATGGGTAAGACAACAAACAGGTGTTACTGACCTTATTGAAAAAATTAAAAGATTGAAATGGAGTTGGGCTGGACATATTGCTAGAAGAGATGATAGTAGATGGACAATTGAAATTTTAAACTGGATTCCAAGAGATTGTAAAACACCCAGAAAGAGACCACATGTGAGATGGATGGATAAAATAAGAAAATGTGCAGGGGTGTTGTGGAGAAGAGAAGCTAAAGATTGGAGAAGATGGATTAAACTTGTAGAGACCTTCATCCTACAGTGGATTGATAATGGTTGATGATGATGATGATGATGATGTTTAATTTAAAGTTTACATATTAAATCTTATTTAATTATTACAATCAAGGTGTTAAAAGTGAGATCCTGTCTCCAGACTTGTATTGTTAAGTATGTGTTTAATAACTCAAGTGCCATATTCTATCTGGTTGATAAATTAATTTCACTCTGAATTACCAACAATGGTGACTGAGATATGCTTCTAAACATCAGAGGAACTAAGAATAGGTGGATTCTTTCTATTCTTGATTCCTTTGTTCAACATTTAGAGTGCTTTTAAATCATAACTTAGGGAAAAGTGATTTACTCCCTTTGTTTATATATAACGTGAGCTATGGTTAATATAAAGTTGTTAATGATTTGTTGAGAGTCAACAATATAATAAAATTAAAACTAATATCAAGATGAGATGGATTGCAATGCCATTTATATCAGATGAACAAATTAAGTTTATGAAAAAAATTTATAATGGTTTGTGTCAAATTGCTTTTTTCTTGCCAAATAATACAAACAGATTAATTAATAACTCTAAAATCAAAAATTTAAGTTTTAATCAAAATTGTATTATATATAAATTAACATGTAAATGAGGCTTATAATATATAGATGAATATAAATGTACATTAGAAAAAAGAATAAAAGAACATATGCTTTTATATAAAAGAGTTCAAAAAGATAAACATTCAGAAAACAATGAAAATAAACCTTCATCATCTGTTATATTTGATCATAATAAAACTTGTAAAAATGGGTTTAAATTTGATTTTAAAAATATAAAAATTATCCAAATTGAATGTTGCCATAATAAACATAAAATAAAAGAAGCTATATTAATTTCAAGAAATTGTCAAATGTTAATGAATTGTCAGCCATCAAACATTAAAATAACAGAATTGTAGAACTGAATGGAATTATGGAAGTTATAAAATGATGTCTCATTTTGATTATTCAACGTTATATTGTTATATAAGTGACAAAGAATAAAAGGAATATAGTCAAAAGTACTTCTAATAGAATGAGTTAAATTATTTGAATATTACTGTATTTAATATATATCAATTTGAATATTATACATATAATAGAAGCCATCTGAAAATAAATATAGCTATTCCAACTAAAATGAAAAAAAATTGCTCTATCAATGAGTTTTGCAAGAATCTATGACACAGAAAAACATCCACATATCAAATATGCATATTAATTTTTTTATTTATTTCATATTTTGAGATTTGGCTTTGAAATTTTTTAGCAGAAATTTTTCTTTTAAAATACTTTAAAACCATATGATTGTAGTTATTCAATGTATTCTATTCACTGTTTTATCTTCCTAATGGAGACAATCAACATTTCACTTCTGAATAATGATTTTGGGATAATCTTTATAATGTAAAGTGAGTCTACTTCTTTCACAATAAGCATAATCAAGTTCACTATAAAGTAATCTTTTAAGAAGTCCTGTAATTGTTCATTGGGTTCGTGTGTCCAATCAATCTTATGGAGATTTGATTTTACAATAATGGAATCTATACTATTATATTCAGAAATTAAAAAAACATAATGAATGGTTTTATGACTTGCCTTTGAATTTTTAAAATTTTAATGAGCATCCATAGAAAAATATTTCTAAAAAATTAGCAGTGCATTGATAAGGTTCAAAATCTCACTTTCATTAAAAAATAAAATAAAATAACAGTTTTACATACAACTAACATATTTGCAACAGTTATTTCTCTGAGATTAAACACCTAATTTTCAACTTTTTAATAGCAGCAATGGTATGTTAGAGGGTGCATCTAATCTTAACTTTATTTACATTCTCAAATTGATAATCATCCAAGCTAAAATTTGCCAGATTTTTTCCTCCTCACTGGCTAATAAACAAGTTGAACTTTTTAAACATTAATTACTAAACAAACACTTTACATGTTGCATTTAACACATTAAGTTTATTATGTAAATCATCTTTAGAACTTTAAAAAATGGCACAACCACCAGTATAGAATAAATTCATTATCCAAAAATATGGAATTTTTATTTTGACTTTTAAATACTATTAATTAAAAAATCCATAGTCACATCCATATTGCATATTGATTCCTGTTTTATTAGACCACTTGAAAATAGTTTCAAAGATAAATATTATATAGGGTTTGAGCTCAGACTTTCATATGACCCTCAACTATCCATACTATCTCATACTGCTGGCACACTTGATCACACACATGTCAAAAAGATAAATAATCATCAATATATGTATTTTATGCTAAATCAGTAGTTATTTGTAATCCAGATTATCATCTCCACACATACATACAATCAATGCTCAGATTATATTAAGAATAGCCAATCTTCATACTTTAAAGGACAGGCTTCAATCCACTCCACACTGCAAGCAACTCTTCAGCTATCCATTTCATTGAAAATCTGATGATGGAATGCTCAAAGCCCACATTGGTGCCAACCTTCTCATCCTATCCATGTTAACCATAAGTCACTCTGATACCTCATATACAGGACATTAAGCATTGATTGTATATATGTGTGATGATAATCTGGACCAACTAATGAGTGCTGGTTTAGCATGAAATACATATATTAGTGATTAATTTATCTTTTTGACATGTGTGTGATTAAGTATGTCAGCAGTATGAGATAGTGTGGATAGTTGAGGTCATGTGAAAGTTGGAGTTCAAACCCCCTATATATTACATGTTGGAGTACAGGTATGAAAAAGCCTGTACTGTAGAAAAAAAAATTATACATTAAAAGATAAATATTGTAAAAATTAAAAATGATGTTGATGCAAGTGACAATCTTGTTTAGTTCCCTATTTTACTTCAAGTGTGTCACATTTTTACATGTAGTGATAACATTTCCTTTTATTCCATCAAATAGAAGTTTTATAATACAAATAAATTTTATTGGACTTGTTCTAAACTGAAACAAATGCTTTCATCAAATTAATAAAAACAATATATAAATAACTCATTTGTTTCCAATATTTTTCATCTATTTGTCTGGCAATAAAAACTAAATAGAATGTTACATGATACTCTATAACACAATGGGTCTCTGCATCCATTTATCTATGATTAAAAGCATTCTATTCAACCAAACTTTGTTGTAGCAAATAATAATGATATCCCATAATAGTTTTTGCAATCTTATTTATTCCATTTTTAAAAAAAAATTGAAACAATAAAGCAGTCTCAAGATTAGGTGGCACAACTTCATGACACCATATATTTCTAAAACATTTTCAATATTTTTGAAGCTAATCTGTCATTAATATAGTGTTAACATTCATGAGGTATTTGATCAGGCTTGCATTATAAAAAGCTGCTTGGATATCTTTCCTCAAATCTAAGTGAATAAAAAATTAAAGATATTTTATTAAAAATAAAATCTTGTAACATTATTTAAAAGATGATCAAAATATTTGGTATCAATTTAGAATGTATTCTCTGCAATTTTGGTTTCTAAGGGTAATCCTAAAATTACCACCTAACACAACCAAAACTAAAGGATATCAAAAAATACAAATTGCCTTTGATAAAATATGTTCCATTTATTTTGTCCAATATTTAAAAATTGCAATTTTTATTTTAAAAAAACCCACAATTGTCATAAAAACAGGTACAATACTATGACCAAAAATACAAATAACTCTTAATAATGAGTATATTAGCAATTAAAAAATGACAAAAAATATTAGCAAAAAAAATCAAATATCAAAAACAAATATTGAGCAAATATTAGTAATTAGGAAAACAAAAAAATTAGTGAAAAAAATTAAAAACAATAAAAGATATTTTACTTTTAAAATGTGGCATATTATAAAACAATATTTTGCAAATTTTAGTAATTAGGAAATGTCAAAAAAATAGCTTAATTATGTGACTAAAAACAAAAAAATGAACTTTTGAAATCAAATATCAAAAATATTAGTAATTAGGAAATGCCCCCCAAAATTAGTGAAATAAAAAAATTATCAAATATTTGATGATGGAAAATTTAAATTACTAAACCAATTTTTCATCAAAAAGGTCAAAATTTCAAAAAAAAAATATTTTGAAAATATCAATAATTAATAAATGAAGAAAAAAAACAATTTTTTAAAAAACCAAGTTAATAATAATAATTACTAGGATATCAAAATTAATAAATAAAACCAAAACCATATTACTTATGATTAAAAAATTAAAATAAATAAAAAATTATAAAACAAAGTAAAAACTAGGATGTTTTTAGATTATCAAATATTAAACTTAATACTATAATTAACAAATATTAAAATATATATTTTACTGAAAGTAAAAAATAATTTTTGAAAATTCAAATAAATTTAATGTTATCTCAACATGTTCAACCTCACATCTTAAATTTCTATGTGGCAGCCAAAAAAGTTAATAGCAATCAAAAAGAAATCGATAGAGTGTCAATGAGTCCCTTTGGCCTCATTATTTAGAGTGATAAAAATAATATCCAAGTAAAAAATTAAAACAAACTTTGAAATATTTATAATCTTAAATAATACAAACAACATTTGAATGAGTGAAGTTTTTAGAATTAATGTGAGAAATACCTACTTTATGTTGATAATTGATAATATTACTTGTAAACACTTAAGCAAGGGTGGAAAGAGAATAAAAAAATTGTGTCCAGTTTGTCCTCATTATAACAAATATTTGAAACATTTAACACTTAATGCAGAACAGATAAAAATAATTATCAAATAAAAATTAAAGCAGAAGATAAATGTTGTTCATTTGTTAATTGAGTTATTTTTTCAATTTGACTCAATTATTAGTAATCTGTCCAGTCCACATAAAAAATTGCAATTTTCATTGAAAAATAAAAAAAAACCTGGAATTTCATAGAGATAGGCATCATCAGAAAGTCAGAATTTCAAAAGCAATATTTAGCAAACATTATTAATTAGCAAATGACAGAAAAACAAATTTCTAGCATAATCACATGACCAAAAACCCAAATTACTGGCATAATAAAAAACTTGTTGCATGTTCAGTGTGGTCATGTGACCAAACAAAATTCAAATTGCTAGCTCTGGTCAATATAAATTATTAAAATCCTAAAATGTATGAAAAATGGTGGGGAGGGACTTCAAAATTAATAGTTTAGCAAATAATATTTCACAAACAAATAAAAATTACTAAGCCATAATAAATATTAAAATTAATAAATAAGACTATAAAATTAAACAAAAAATTACTAAACCAATATTTAAACTTTGAGGAAAAAATGTGTACAATCATGGGATGGAAAATTTCAAAAACTATAATTTGCACAATCAATGTATGTATTGTGAAAATATTCAATAATAACAGATAATTTAAATTTAGAACACCAATACTATTATTTCCAACAACTTTTGATCAAAGTCTATTATTTGTATAAAATTTAATTTTTAATTGTATTGTTGTAATAATGCTATACAGCAAGGAATGAAAGACTTCCTTCTCTGAATTCTTTAAACCTATAGTTGGAGTGTAGCTCTTATAAAATGGCCACTATGATTATGCTAGGCAAGTTTTAACACTACTAGTCTTTCATTAAGACAATAAGGAATTCCAAAAATAGCATATTCTAAATTAGTCTTTACAGAAAGCCCAACACCATGCATTTTTGATCAGCTTTTTTATAAAAGCGTAACCATTCTCTTGTTCTATTAAATTTCCTAAAAAGATTCAGTTTTCCATCCTGATCTTGAAAAGTTTGTATCAAGTAAAGTTCAGTATATTTTGTATACCTATATTTACAACAAATAGATATATAATACTTACTATTAATACAATCACTGCTTTCTGTTTTGCTACTGCTACTATTTCTATTTCTGTAATGAGTAATGTGCCACATGCAACAATCTAATCCACTTTAAGTTTATCTCATTAATCATTGCCCTGACATAATAAAAACCGAGGACTGCCTATTTACTAAGCTTACTTCAGCCATTACTTTCTTAATTCTCAAGAGCTTGAATTAAAAACAAATAAAATTAAAGGAAAAATTGAGTCAAAAAGCTGGGCATGTAATCAAAGATGATAATATTATTTCACAAACACACATTTCCATTGTCATAGTATAGATTATTGATGACATAAGAGACTCATGATAAGCAGAACTTACCCTAACTCATTAGCATGAAGAAGAAAAGAGAAAGACAGAAAACATTTTACATTGGAAACAATACCTAACTTTTAATGAACTAACATGCTATCCTATAAGGCAATAAGAGATATTCTTTGTTAGATGCTGTTTATTTGTAATTTACATTATAACCTTTATATTTGGAGCTTATTTGACTTTTCACCAGCTATAGAGGCATCAGTAGGCTATGGACAGCATATAAGGGTATGCATATTTTGTGAGGGTAAATAATAAAGTACTTATATATTTCAAATGTAAATCTACTGTTACTATTCGTTTCCTTCATATGATTAACTTTACATTAGATTTTATGATATAACATTCACCAGGCTTAAGAATATACTGATTGAATCTTCTATAAATATGTTGTTATATTTTTTTAGAATCTTATAAAATATTAAAACAAAATATCTATTGCGTTTATAGTACCTTCATATAAAGTCTAGATATTACTTCAATTAAAAACAAAGTTAGATACTAATTTTGCAAACAATTAGTTTAAATTGCAATATTATATGACTGAAAGAAAATATTTTATGATTTAATTTGTGAAGTGCAGAAAAAGTATATTGGTATTTTGGTTTGCATATAACGGCTAAGAATAGTTTTGTAATTAAAAGATTATCGACATATTTAAATTTATTCCTATTCTAAAGTTGAAAAATATTATTTTTTTATTAGCTGATTAATAAGAGACCTGTGTTGTTTATACATATTTATAATCCAAAGTTTTATAGGTTGCAGTCAAAATATTAAGAACACTCTGAAGATCATCTTTCGAATTATAAAGTATAGCAGAATCGTTACCCTACTATAAATTTAAAAATTAAAAATACAATTGCTTGTCAAGCATTGGTGGCGAATGGTTAGCATAGCTGCATTACAAGCAGTTGTCCTGGGTTTGTGGGTCACTTCCTGGCCAATGCTTTGACACAAGAAAAAAAGGGGAAAAAAGAAAAAAAATACAATTGTTTGTAGTAACTTTTAAATTAAACTGTTCCAAGAAATATATCACATCATGATGATTGCTTTATTGAAGGGTTCAATATCCCCCCCCCCAACAGTGATAATAAGAATAGAAAACAAACTTAAAACTATTACATATCTCTTTTTAATATTACTTTTCATTTCAGTTGCTTTAGATTTTATAACTTCTTTTTATGTTACTATGAAGCAGGGTTAAAATATCAATAAAACTTTTAGAGATAACCATCTATTTTGAAACATTGGCATAATTGAATGAATCAAATATCTTGATCAAAATGGTAATAGTAGTATATTAAAACATAAGTTGTCACATGACACTATTTTTTCACACTTTTCAAGTAAAAGCAAAAAGCAATAATGACTTTCAGTGTTTTTGAGCAATTTGATCTTAGTACAGTACTTAAAATATATAAAAACTCATTTATTACTGAAGTAAGCTCTTCGAAAAATATTTAAATTTTTTTCTAACAATAGATAATGGGTAATATTTGTCAATAACGATCGAATTTTATTCTAACCCCTTTATTAATTACTAGTAGCACTTCTTCATGAATCTATATTTTTCCTAAAAATTCCAATAATTTTCAAAGTCTAGAGTATCACCACTATATATTTTAAAACTTCTCTATGTATCTCGTCAGAATGAATGTTACAGTATATTAATAATATTTATTAGTCAATCATTATTCTAGAAATTATCCAATAATAAATATTTCTGTAGAGTGATTTTCACTATACCACTCTGTATAAAGTAGGGACTGGTTTCTATTCATTTTTAATACCTTGTTGGAAGGATGTAATCATGACAATATGATCAAAGGCATGTGAAAAAGATCTAAGATTCCCAAGCTGCACATTTCATGATAATCCAGCACTTATCAGTTGTCCTAGACCACTATTGTGGTTACTTTCTTATATACTTTCTGACTAAATTGAATACATAAACATAATTGACTTAATAGACAATTATATATTTTAATCATATATTTATTTTCATCTAATTGACTTTCATTCAAAATTGAACTTTGTTAAGATATTATATTAATTTTATAGGTCATGTGATTTATATATCCTCTTAACACACTCTTTATTGACCAGCCTCAAACATAAAAATGTCTTTGTACTTTCCAATTTTTATTTAAAGCCCATTTTTCTTCCAACTTTACTGAGCCTTGTATTAAATTAATTCATTTCTCTTTATTTTCTTATATATACTGTAATGGAATGGGTCCTGACCTTACATGACAGTAGATGTAATAGGTCATCAGAGTGGGTGAGAAAGTTTACCAAGGATTTCTAAATATATAGACTAATAGCCATTCCAATCTCATTCTTGGGAGATGATGTTTTAACCCATAAAAATATGTCAAAATATCTCATTTCTTTTGCACCATCTGTAACTTCCATTAACCCATGAGTTTGAAATCTGGAATTAATGGAAGTTAAAGATGGAGCAAAAAAGATGAATATACAATTAGATCTTTTGATATATATTTATATGTTAATACATCATCTCCCAGGGATGAAGTTGGAGTGGACATGAGTCTATGTATTTAGAAATCCTAAATAAGCTTCCTCACTAACTCTGATGACCTATCAAGTCTATTGTCATATAGGGTCAGGACCATTCCATTCCAATACATTGCTTCATACACTTTCCTTTCTTTATAAATTGTATAATATTTTATCATTTCAACACTTTCTTCACATTTTATAACATGACCGGTTTCTAAAAAACAGCACAATGATCCTGACTTAATATATCTTCTATTTATTGCTCTATCATGCTCCTTTCCCCTTTCTATCTTACTTTTCATTGACTGACCTATATATACCATCATATATCCCTTACACATAATTTTATAAACTATTTCTATCTTATCACAACTATCATTTTTCATTACTCATTAACATTTTTAATGATTTACCATTTTCCCATCCTATACCTATATTCTCATTCATTTTTTCTTCCCTATCACTGGGATTTTATATACCTCCTTCAACTATGAAAGAAATCATCCCTCAATATATTTCTTATAACCTTACCATTATATCCATATTGAATATATTTCTTCTGATCTACAACTTTTGCTTCTTTGCTTCCTTTTTATTAATGTAAATCTATATTTTTCTTTTTTATTCTATTCAGTACCCCCATTTTTTGACACCAACGTTGATAAGATCTCCCCTGACATTTTTATTCTTTATACAATGCTTTACTTTATTCTTTCCATTCTCATCCTTTCTCACTAATAAATCTAAAAATTTTACTACATTTTTATTATTTTCCATTGTAAGTTTAATATTGACCATATTTTTATTTAGTTCATTAAATGCTTTCATTATGCTTTTTCTATTTCCCACTACTATTACATGATTTGTAATAAATTGAAAGTTTGCTAGTCTTTCACATGCGCCTACTGTTGTTTCTCAGACAGCCAATCAGATGTTAAACAGCGGTCTTAAGAGCGATCAGGCCTTGACACCTGACAGAGATTTTGATAAGAAAAGGATGATACCATCCTTCTCATTACTTAACTTTTTATATATATATAAGCCACTCTTAAGCATCTTGGCTTGAAAGCTTGAAGTTATAAACATATTCATTTATTACCCACTGAGTTTTTAATTTACGATATTACAGTGTGAAATCTTAGATTTACTACACCGCAATTTTCTAGATGTTAGTATAAGTTATCAGCAACGTATGTAAATAATAATATGTCTAAATCACGTTATTATTACTAATTTAATAATAACATGTGATTTAGACAAATATTATTACATGATTTATATATCTATAGTATTTTATAATTTTCTCATTCCCAATAAATTTATTAAATACTCTCTCCTCAATTTAATCTACAATACTTGATGCTATAATCCTACTTATTGAACATCCCATTATCTATCCTTTCTCTATATTCCAATATTCATTATTATATTTTACATACAATATTTCACTAATTATCTTTATTAATACATTTTCTATTATCTTTATCCATTCTTTTGAAATTTCCCCCTCATTTTGTTTTTTTTTCTTAGCACAATTTCAATACTTTCCTTCCTAGTCACAGTTTGATTCATTTTTTCTGTATCAAATGATGCTTTATTATCATTTCCTCTCTAATTTAACCATTTTAACCCTTCTACTACTTTCCCAGACATTTTTACAGAGAAAACGTATCAAACTGTGTCTAGGAAAGAAAGTATTGAAATTGTGGCAAGAAAGATCAAATATGAGAGGGAAATTTCAAAAGAACCAATAAAGATAATAACAGAGATAATAATAATAATTAATGAAATATTTTATGAAAAATATAATAATGAATATTAAAATATAGAAAAAGTATGGATAATGAGATGTTCAATAAGTGTGATTATCTCATCAAGTATGGTAGATTGAATTGAGCACAGAGTAGTTAATAAATATATTGAGAATGAGAAAATTATAAAATACTATAGACATGTAGATGCTGTAATAGTAGTAGAAAATATTAGAATCATAATGAAAGCATTTAATGAACTAAATAAATATATGTTTAATAATAAATTTACTAGTGAAAATAATGAAGGAGCAAAGTATTTCGGACTTATTATTAGTGAAATAGAATGAGAATGGAGAGATTATGGTAAAGCATTGTATAAAGAATAAAAATGTCAGGGCATACATCCAAGATCTTACCAACCTTGGTGTCAAAAAATGGAGTTACTGAAATGAATAAAAAAATGAAAAATAATAGGCTTATATTGAATAAAAAGGAGGCAAAAAAGCAAAAGTTGTAGATGCAAAAGGAATATATTGAATATGGATATAATGGTAAGGCTATAAGAAATATATTGAGGGATAGGAGTTGATATAAGAAAGTTAGTAATAAAAATGAAAGAAAAAATAATAAATGGATTTCTGTCTCATATTTGAAGGAGGTATATAAAATTCTGAATGATAGGGAAGAAAAAATGAATGAAAATATAGGATGGAAAAATAGTAAATCATTAAAAATGTTACATGTAATGCAAAAATGAGAAATGATAGTTGTGATAAGATAGGAATAGTTTATAAAATTATGTGTAAGGGATATATGATGGTATGTATATGTCATTCAGTAAAAAGTAAGATAGAAAGAAGGGAAGGAGCATGACAGAACAATAAATAGAAGACATATTAAGTCAGGATCATTTTGCCATTTTAACATAGCATGTTATGAAATGTGAAGAAAGTATTGAAGTGATAAAATATTGTAGAAATTATAAAGAAAGGAAAGTGTATGAGACAATGTATATACAAAAAATAAAGAGAAATGTATTAATTTAGTAGAAGGGTTAATAAAGTTGGGGGGGGGGGCATTAAATAAAAATTGGAAGTATAAAAATCATTTTTTAGGGTTGAGGTTGTTCAATAGAGGGTGTGCTAAGATGATATGTAAATCACATGACATATTGAATTAATGTAACATCTTGACAAGGTTCAATTTTGAAGAAAAGTTGATTAGATAAAAATAAATATATGATTAAAATATATAATTGTCTATTAAGTTGATTATGTTTACATATTCAATTCAGTGAGAAAGTATATATATATCACAAATTACTACAATTTGATAAGTGCTAAAATGTGCTGCTTCACAACTTTGACACAAATCACTTAGTGAAAGTATATTAATATTTTTTATTAGTCAATCATTAGACTAGAGATTATCCAATAATGAATAATATTTCTGTATTGTAATTTTCACTACATGGAGGGATGTAATTATGAACATATGAGCAAAGGCTGAGCAATGATATGTGTAAGGGATTGTGGTCTGGGCCAAGTGATGAGTGCTGGTTCAGCATTAAATGTGCTTCTCGGGAAACATAGATCACTACATCCCTCCCCAAGGTGTTAAAACTAGATAGAAACCAGTCCCTACCTTGCATGAAAGTGAAGTAGTGAAAATTACATTACAGAAATATTATTCATTATTGGATAATTTCTAATTTAATGATTGACCAATAAAAATATTAATATATTTTCATTAAGTGATTTCTGTGAAAATTGTGAGGGCAGCACATTTGACACATCAAATAAACTGTAGTAATTTGCTATATATATATGAACAATGATAAAGATGTGGGTAAAAGATTGTAGTCTGGGCCAACTTATAAATGCTCGTTCAGAACAAAATGTGCATCTTGGGGATCATAGATCTTTTCCACATGCCTTTGGTCATATGTTCATGATTCATCCTTCCACTAAGTGTTAAAAGATTGCAAATATTTATTTTAACTTCATTAAGCTATATAATTCTAAATGAGTATATACAGTGGATGTATCTCACTTCAAAAAGTGATTAAAATAATCGTTTCACCTCATTAAAATGTGATCATTATTATATAAAAGAATTCAATCCAAGTATGTATTAAAATTGTGTTATCATTTTTACAACACACACATTGCTTTTACTGCATTAAAAAAAATTAAAATATAATTTTGAATCTCATTTGTCATTTGAGTTTGAGTTTTTGAGATGTCAAAGACCAGAAATTTTTGTGGCTTTGCTTCAAATTTGGAGCTTATTTTTTTCCCAGTTTTTATCTTTCAAGTTGCTGATTTGGCTGTGTTTATGTTTAGGCCTGATTCTTGTGAGTACTTTTCCAAAATATTATATAATTTTGATAAGAATTTAGCAGATGGCAGGAAAATCATCACGTCATTCATATAGGCCATGACCTTAATGCATTTTTTAGCCTGTGGACATAAATTCCAGGGAGTTTGAGCTCTATGATTTTGAGTAGTGGGTTTATGTAAACCCTAAATAGTAGTGTGGTGAGGGGTAATCCTTGGGGGATAGATAAATCAGATTGAAAGGTTTAGGAAATTTTGCCATTTAAGGTAATGGCAATCTCTCAATTGTTTAGTAGGTTGTGGATTATTTGTAATAATGATGAATGAGATTCAAAACAACATAATTCAGGCCATAGAATCCCTCACCCAAAAACTCACCATGGTCTACCTTTCTCTACAAGGAAAGGTTGCCATCCTCAACATAAAAATCATGTCAAAAATAAGATATTTCATACCTATTACCAACATTACTAACAAATTTATTAATAAAATAAACTCACTTGCAGGCAGACTTTTCTGGAAGGGCAAACATAAAAAGAATGCAAAAGCCTAGGAGAATGAATGGAATGTCCTTTTATTCCATCCAAGCCTGCTTTATACAAAAGATTCACAATCTAGTCCATCAACTTTTAATTCACCTTAAATATGAGAACATCATGGAGCTAGTTACCCCAACGAATCGATCTCCACCAAAAAAAAAAAGACTGGTTAATCATCATAATAGGAAAATTAACACAATATAAAACACTAACAAAGCAAGTATTTAAATCAAAACTCAAAATCTGTGATGCCTATGAACTTATGCATCCACCAACAAAAATAATTCCAAGGAAGTTGAGATTATCAAACCATAAAATTACAATAGTCTTCAAATACTGGGAAATGGAACCAAAGTATTTAGAACTTACTTTTTAAATAAATATGGATGCCATGCCCATCAATTGGTTCCTACACTATAAAAGGGGCATATCTAAAATCAACCTAATGTGCCCCAATTGTGAAAGAACAGAAAAGACATTTAATCATATCATTGAGAACTGTCATGAACTAATACCAAAACAATACATCTATAGAAACATTAAAGCAGACTACTACATCAATACATCGTTAAAACAAAGTATCAAATCTAAGCATTTCATGACCATAAGGCTATTCCTTTACATAATAATGGCAATATGGTTGGTGAGATGCAACAAAATCTTCAACCACCCACATCAAAACAAAGAAATTTTTTATTAGCAACAAATTAAAGGAATTCAGAAGGAGTGATCTAATTCTGGTATCTATTATTAAACACAAAGATATGTGGAGCCTCATAAATGAAGATTGACTTAGAAGATCAAGGAAGTACCAAATATATATTGGGAAATAAAAATTGAAATATAATTAAGAATAGAAAAATGGCTATATTTCTTCACAAATTTATTATTCAGCAATCATTTATAAATTTTTTTGCCAGTTATTAATCTATTGTCTAAATGTTTATATTCTATGAAGCTTCATATTAAGATTATTATTTTGCCATTTACAAGTACTATAGCTTTCTTTTTTTCTAGTTATTAATAATAATATATTATCATATAATCAATTAAGATTAATTGTTTTAGAAAACCAAAAAGAAAAAGACTTATTTGTACTTTTTATATGCTTCAATATCATGATGAGTTTAAAAATCTAAATTGTAAATTTCTGTATTTGTTAGCTATTGTAACCAATTACAAACAGTAGATTATTATAAAGACTAAGCTCTGAAATTTCTATCAATATGTTCAGAATAAGGTTTATTTATGAGTGCAACTTGTCATATTTATCTTGGAGAAGACTGGCCTATAATGTTATTAATACTATGCATTTTTTATATAAAAATACTATGAACATTTATATGAACTTTTGTAAAAGGACTCTTATATATAAGATAGTTTTTTAAACATCATTGCTTTCAGCATAGATGCACAAATCCAAATTCCTATATAAGTTTTTTTTCCTGTCCATTTTTAACAAATTGTATATAAGTGTCATTATAATTGAACCTGTTTATTTTATCTATATGTGAATGAGATTGTTCTCTATATATTTCTGTCCAGTTAACATTATATGTTGAATATTATATACACCTGGGTCTCATTTTATGCTGTAGATAGGTTCCACAGAAAACTCACATTAAAAAAACACAAAAATAGACTTAACTTACCTTGAAAAATGGGGGATAGGGTCTGTAATTTTCAGAATTCGCATAAAAGCAAAGCAACAAAGAAAAATTACTTTAAAATTCACATTAAAAAAATAAGCAAATAAAGTATGACTAATAAAAAATTTCAAATATTTGAAAAAAATTAATACAAGACAACCTTTTTTTACTTTTTTTAATAACTACAGTATTTAATTTTACATTTTTCATACATATTTTTATCATTACTGCTAGCATTCATTTATAAACTGGAAAGAAATCAGATTCGATGTGATGTATTGTGGCTTCTTCTTAAACGAAGTCCATAATCTCTCAGCAATTATGTCCAGAGAAACCTATTAGCCACTTTATTTTTATTTGTGATTTGATGTACAACTAACACCAGTTTCAGTCTTGTGCTGTATTAATGGTTTTCTGTTTTTATATTAAAAAAAAACGAGATCGTAATCAAAACAAAAAAATTATACATTATCATTAGAAAGATTATTTTTAGTTTATAAAATCTTCATTTTTTATTTTAAAAATCTAAAAGATTATTTATTTCTGTTATATATAACAAAGTATATGTTTTAAAAATTTAATTTTTTTGAATATTTATTGCGATATTTTTATATGTAAGTATAAATCTATTATTATTATTGTTATATCCGCAAGTCTGACTGTGTGGTCAGCAAATAACGTTGTTCAACTGTGTATGCTCTCCAACGAATGGTCGGCAATAAATGATCTGAATATACTCTGTATTCTCTGCAATGGATGCTCTCCAAACATATGGTCTGCAATGAATGCTCTGCCATGGTTGCTCTTCAATGAATGGTCTGCACTGACTGCTCTCCAATGAATGGTCTGCAAGTGGATGCTCTCCAAATGAATGGTCTGCAATGAGTCTATATCTATAGTTCACTAAAGTTCAATTCCCACGATGTTCTTTCAGGCTGGCTGCTACAAAAACGGTTCACAATGGGCATACCTTAGCCCCAGTCCAGTTTAGCAGTACACAAACTCTTCATAGTAAGCACTGTGACTGCCATCAGATATCTCCTACTGGAATTGAACAGTAACTCTACTGTAAATGCACTCCATACTGTCTGCTACTCGCTACTGTGTGACTGCTCTCTACTGGGGTTGTCCTCTAATTACTGCCCTGTGTAGTTGTTACTCAGTCTTCTTATCACTCTCTGATAACTGCAACAATCAATCAATACACCATCCAATAAGGTAATGTCTCTTATCCAAAAATATTTGTAATCAGCAAATATCTCTTGGAATTGTCAATTGCCATTACGTCAATGCATTAATTAAATTCCTCAGCCATCAGAGCGAGATCTAACAACAACCTCTTGAATAAATTCTAGTTTTTTCTGGAGTGCACAAACATGTCTGCCATTTTACCAAACACTACAATTATTATTATTATTTACTCATTAGTATAAATAGGTTATTTACATAGAAGATAAAATTCTAAATACAGCTTCTGGCCATATTCACATTAGCTGCCAATATAACGTTATATTTTTGAAAAAAGTATTTCAAGTGAAAATAAGTTATTAATAATTTAAATTTCTTGATATCTAATAAATATAGTGAAATATGAAAGATATTAAGAAGAAACATGAATTGCATAACTTCAAAATCGTATTAAAATAATTCGCATAAAACGAGACCCAGGCGTATATCAAATTTGTGAATATGCTTTCGAAGTATATGATGTTTTAAAATAAACATTTTCAGGTTTTATTTGAGTTTAATACATTTTCGGTGACAAAACTCTAAAATCCTAACTATTCATACTAAATCTGGAAGTAGTTATATAACTGCTGTTACTAATACGCAGAACGCTCTGATTTACATATTTCAGTAATTTGAAAGTTGAATGCTGTTTTCATATTTTATTAATGCTATTGTTGTTGTTTATGATAAACTCTGCCTATTTGATTTTTCTTTTCTGTCGATTTGTGCCAACAATACCAACGTCATTAATGAAAGATCAAACAGCATCCAAATTTCAAACTATTGGAATTATAAATCAGGGCGTTCTGCATATTAATAACAGTGATTATATAACTATTTCCAGATTTAGTAAGAACAGCTATGATTATATTACTCAGCACCGAAAGTGAATTAAAGTCAAGTAAAAACTGGAAAGATCACATGCTTCTTAAAGTGTATTAACATATAGATGCACACATATATAATTTAAAGAAGTTTAGTAAAAGCATTATATATATATTGTAACTTTCTCACTAGTCTAACTGGTCATAAACAAATCATGCCACACGTTTTAGCGACTAAATTCTCCTATGGAACCTATCATACTCTCATTATCAAGAATATAAGCATAAAGAAACAAAATGTAAAACTAACGAAATGATTCCTGTATTGAATAAAACTAGCATGAAACTATAGATCTTAAGAAGATCCCAAGATGATTAATAAAGATAATAACTTCTGGTCAAACCAGCTTTAAAATCCACACAAACAAAAGGTGGTAGTTAAAGTTGATATTCAGCAAACTTATAAATAACTAATAATTATATCTTTGGAATGATTATGAAATTAAACTTATAAATGAAATGATAAATAAATTATGATGTAGATGACTAAATGGATGATGGAAAGAAGTAATAATTAAACAGTGGAATGAAATGAGTCTAAGAATGAAGAGAAAAGAACGAAGATATATGAGAATAATCAATGATTAAGATAATGATAGAATAAGAGTTAATGAATAGTTAAGGTGATAAAAGAATAACTGTTAATGTATGATTAATCAATTATGATAATGAATTAATGTCAAATGAGAATGAATAAATAAAAGAATGATCAAGATGAAATTGAAGAACAATGTTAATGATGGAGACTGAAATCTTAAACTATAAATTAATATGGTATTAAATGGTAAAAATATAAGCTAAATAAAAATAGGGATTTCAAGCTTGACACAACCAGAATATTTATCATGAAGTTAAAACAAACTATACATTTTATGCTAAAATAAGTAATTTACATCTTAAAGTTTAGTTGACTTTCATAAAACAGTGGAAGTAATCTAATTCAAGTCCAACTATAATAAATAACTATCTATAAAATTTATTACAAATTCAAATTCTACTTTGAAACTTAACAACTAATTCTTCTCAGGGTTTAAGCACTCAAAATCATTATACAAAATATATTTGGGTCAGTGGGAGGGATTTTACCACTACCCGGATAGAATGCACAAAACAGCTCTCAATATAAACACAAATTAAGAACTATATTTAGCAGTTACACATAAACTTTATGAACTCAACAACTCTTATAACTTTAATATTTAAGAAATAGGAATAACTTTTTAATAAATAAACACAATAACTTACCAAATTCCTTTTCTCAAATAATTATAAACCACGTATGTGATCAAGATCAGTGAATTATAGCTCTGTGGGTTCAACTAAACTAATTAAATCAATATTATATTTATCTTTTAATCTATTACTTAAAATAATCTGTACTCTAAGTTATTAACATTTTGATTATTGTGTGATGATGCATTAGATGAACTAATAAATTATAAGGCTTAACAAAATTATTATGATATAGCATAATATAGTTAATAGTGCTATATTGGTCGATGATGATTTCAATTTATAATCTTCTGATAGGTCGATAGCAATAACAATAATAGTCGATATATGGTGATTAGCAATAAGACTACAGGCAACTAAATAAATTTTTAAACACAACAAACTTTATTTACA
Organism: Epiperipatus broadwayi; assembly: GCA_028023455.1. Taxonomy (NCBI): domain Eukaryota; kingdom Metazoa; phylum Onychophora; class Udeonychophora; order Euonychophora; family Peripatidae; genus Epiperipatus; species Epiperipatus broadwayi. Next base: position 5,873,595 of record JAQFVV010012439.1, on the reverse strand, counting down.
ATATTTACAAATTTTAATTCAAAGACATGGCAGGAAATAAAACCAATATATTAAATTAAATTCAGGAATGGAAAAATACTTGATATCCCATTGACCATATTCTTAATCAATATGACCAACTTATACAATGATATTCAGAATATCACTTATTACTGTTTAGCCTAGCTTAAAGAATAAGATAAGGAAACCTTATTAAAACTGAACTAGCACTTAAATTACAAAAACAATGGTGTATTTAGGACTTTATGGTAATGCACAAATTTTAAATTTAGAATTCAAGTTATAAAGTAGTGCATTATATCAAAGCCATTTCTTTTATCAGAATATGATAGGGGCAATTATCATATTCTGTGCAATTAATAACTGATTAAAATTTGAGATAAATAGGTTTGGTGTATTAAAGAACAAACATCAAAAGTCAAATATACACATGTCACTAAAACATTATCTATGTCCACAACCTAATTATTGAATACTTAACTGATCTTACCAATCCATTGTCAAATCATTATTCAATGAAGATGAATCCACACTGCTCACATGCATCTCTTGCTGTTACATCTATAAGTTCTACAATTACAAGTAGGTTTTGGGTTTGGTCTGTCTATAACTGATGACGATCCTACAACATCATAAAGCACTATTATAATTAGGCAAACACTATAGCTTGATCAGTGTTCCTAAATCTAACATTATTTTATCCTTGCCATATGATTTTGGACTACTATACTTCACCATACATGGTGGAAAAACTAACTCTATATCATCATGAGGGATTTAACACTAAAAGGGAGGCTCTATAAAACAACATGACAGTTGTATAATAATATGACTAATTCTACTACCTCTCTATGGGTATACACATGTGGGCTTTGTCTCATCATGGAAAATAGAATTCAAACCTCTCTATGAGTATACACATGTGGGCTTTGTCTCATCATGGAAAATATAATTCAAACCATGAATACCCTCATTTGGAATTAATTATGCTAACCACTCATTAATTCTTATTACTCATGCTCCTTTACCAAAATATCCTTTCATGGAATCAGCAATAGATGATTCTCCATCATCCCATGCTCAATATTAATATTAATCTATTGAATGCCATTCTATTGGCACATCCTATCAGCTTAAAACTGTCACAAATAATTCTCAATATTATAGCAAGGTAAAACAACACTAACAATAACTGGAGATATACATATTCCATTTCACAATGCAGAAGCATTAATGTATCAATAGACAAACCAAAATACATGTCAAATGATCATTAATTATTTTAAAATGACAATTATACTTTTGTTAGAGAGCGCACAACATATTTAAGCAATAAAGAACAACCTGCATTTGTATTCAAAGTGGACAAGTTCATGCCTATGTAAAATTAAGAAATGAAAAAGGTTTAGATCAATTTTTCTTTTATATAAGAAAATAATTGGGTCTTTAGTATATCTTTGACAAAATATTTGTTTGTTCACGTTTAATAAAGTATTAAAATCTGTTAAAAAATATGAGAAATAAATCTCTCTTCCTCTCTGTTTAGATGAATGATATATAATATCATGTTTTCCCTTAACTGAAAAAATAAAAATACATGTAATAGATGTATATATTTTACACATTTTTTTCTTCTCTTTAACTCAATATATTTCATACCACAATAAAACATATATATGTTTAAAAACAAAATTCCCAAATAACACATGATGTAAGTATTAGAAACTAACACGGTAATAATAAAAAATAAAAAAACATTTTCTTCCATTAAATTTTATACTATTCATCCAAGCTATTTCATCCTTGTGAGTTAAAATGATAAGAACTGATATTATGATGAGCAAACATTCCAGATAATGCATATATTTTTTATTATCCTGTTTGATGCTAATATAATAAAGCAATATTCAAAGGTCTTCAAGTGTATCATAACCAAAATCAGTTTATTTACGTTTTAATCCAGATGATTTTCCTTGAAAATGACTTTATAATTTTATTGCAATTAAAATCTTTAACTTGTTTTTTTATATATAATTTATTGATTCTGTTTTTTTATTCGTGGTAGTATTTGTAACACTTTAAGTAATTGGGACATTTATCAGACATTTTTTAAAAATCTTATTTATACACGTTGCACTGTAAAATTTTTAAAAGCAAAGATTTATTTTATTATATTTCCCTTGACAAAGTAATAATTGTTTAGCACTATTAAAAGGAATTTAGCCAATTATAAGTACAATATCCTGAGCATTTTTAATAAATCTGTAATTGTTCTATTCTATCATTACACAAGTTCATGCTAGGATAAATCAGAAAATGAGTGTTTATTTCTTAAGAAAGAATTGAGAATAAAATCACTTACAATTATCTTTTAACTTTATTAAAATTATATGATATAAAATGACTTTTGATTTATTTATAATATCTTCTGAAATCCTTCTTTAAAATTACTTTGAATTATTTTTTTGAAATTACGATTTTCAAACAATCATATGTTCTGCTTTATGTTTAATAGTGGCATGAAATACAAACATTATCAACTCTTTATTTTAACTATAAATAATATGTGTGTCATTTTTAAAGAAGAGACTTCAAAAATATGAATAACATAAAAGCAAAAGCTTACTTTTTCTTGAATTTTTCTGGGTTTGAAGCAATATTTATTTAGATAAAGGCTTATCCCCATGGCTTTCATTTCCTTATCCAGTATGAATCCTAGGAACTATACAGTTGTGGAGATGGTGTTTAAAACAATACAGCAAGGCTTTGAGATTTTCTATTCACTCATTTTTAGATATCAATATATTATAATCCCATTCAATTAGATTCCAAAATTTTCTGATTTTTAGCTTTTTTCCTGCTTATTTTAGAAGATTAGAGTTGAAGTCGGTTATTGTTTAGTTCACTTTTTTTACTTACCCCCCCCTACAGCTTTGTTCTATATTATATATCTTTTATTACAATGCACTGTGGGAGCAAATAAACCAATAATCTTAGTGTGAATATATTAATATTACTCCACCTGGCTTTCCTTTTAATAACTACTCATACTTATTCGAGATAGTTTTGGATTCACTAAAAAAAAATATGCTTAAGAATTAACTATAACCATTTGTTTTACCAGATTTAATAAATTTACTTTATTTATTTATTTATTTATTTTAATTGCTATTCAACAATAATAAAATAGTAATATATTTATCTCCCAATTAATAATACTTATAAAATTATTATTTTATCCCTAGTCAAAGCCTACACTGGGTTTGAAACCTCATCTCCCCTCAAGCAATTTCCTAGTGCATCCAGAACAGTCTTTATTGAAAGCCACTCATTAATATTTTCATGCCAGATATATTATTATAATTTAAAATTTTGGATTATTTAATACAGGGACCTAAATAAAAAGTCACAATATATATATATAATAAGAATAGTTTAATGTGTATGAAATTTAAATAAAAGCAACAAACTTTCTGGAAGCTATGGATAAATAATGGACATATGTTGATATAAGATAAAGAATAAGGTGGGCCACCTATTGTTAAAGCTTTAAATACTTATAAGCTTTTAGTTAGGCACATTTCTAAAAGCAAAAAATTAAAATTATATATTAACCTGATTTAAATATGGCATAAAATCATTCTCAAATTCCACTCAAATAGATAAATAATAAAAACAGACACTTTTAACAATATCACAATATTAATGAAATGTCAATTTGTAAATATAAATTACAAATAAGCATGCATAATATATATGAAATAGATCTCAGTACTCTGCTTATTTATAACATTCAAAAGTATTCTCTGAAAATCTTCCCAATGGAAACAATTGGCATTGCACTTGTTTAGAATAGAACAGGGATAGGCAGATATTACTTTATCTCATTTAAACCATGCTCAAGTTCCTCATGAAACACTCTCTTAGTAAATCTTGGATTGTTTATTCATTTTACATATCCAATCCAAAAAAGTGTGATTTTACATTAGTGGAATTAGTCATAAAACTTCATTTGTTAATTTAAAAGGAAAGCTAAATGAATCTAAAAATTCATTTCTGCTTTACTACTGACAAATATTATAAATATGATTGAAATAATGTTATAGTAAAAGAAAAATATGAACATTGCTATTAAGAAAGATTGATAGAATGTAATAGAATGTCAAAATAGCAAAAAAAATTATTATAAAATGTAATCAGAAAAGTTTCCTTAATTTTCAATAAAATTAGAAGCTTTTTAAAATTGCCTTGAAGGTTATGATAAAGTTGATAACATTTGGACGCTGAAGGTGCAAAAGATAAAGTGTATAAAAAGAGAAATGAAAAAAGACATGGCATATGAATCTTGTAGAAAAAAGCACATAAAAAAATACATAGTCACAATTAATAGTATTTTAGTTTGTTTAATGTAAAATTTTATTTCATAACTGCAATATAATAAATTGATTCAATAGGAAAAGTAAGCATTGCTAAGTTATTATATTGCTAATGCAAGTCTAACATCTTAAAAGCTATTAAGATAAAAAGAATATCATTTAACATATCTAACCTTCAGGAGCAGTATAGAATTTAAAATATTAAAATTGAAAATTATTTATAATAAAATATATTAACAAAGAGATGATTATTTTACTAAAATGTTTATACATACAGCAAAAAAGGCAGTTAATTAACTACTGATTTTAGTCTTAAAACAATGAAATTAAAACAGAAATGTAAAAAGATATTTTAATATAAATCTAGACCAACTGATGATTGCTGGTTTAGCATGAAATACGTATATTGGTGATTATTTATCTTTTCATCATGTGTGTGATCAGGTGGGTCAGCAATATGATATGGCACTGAGAGTGGTAGGTCATGTGAAAGTCTGAGTTCAAACACCACATATATTACATATATAAATGCAGGTTTAAGCCTATACAATGTATTAATATAAGTTGAGAAAAAATAAGCATGTGAGTCCAAAGTTACAAACTGCCATCTTGATATTATGATAAAAAAATCTAAAATTGCAGTGAAATAAATAGTTACTGAGAACAGAGAAATAAAGCAATCCATAATAAAATTATTTGAAAGATCATATTATTTCAATCTAAAAAGAACAATAAAAGGATGCAACAGTTGAGTTTCTTGATCAGTTACTATTGGGCTAGTCATTAAGATTTTTTATTACCTTAAAGTTCCTTCAAACATTTTGTAAATTTTAAGTATGTTAATCTGGGACAGTATTGCTCCATGAAATTTTTATGCAGGTGTAATATCACTGGCAAAAGTAAGCAAGATAAAAAAAAGAGAGTATTTCCAATTTCACAATGAACCACTATTTTAGTTTTCTCTATCAATCACTGTTAAAAATCTAATGTATTTTTTTCTCTTTATTAACTGTTGTTTTTTGTATGAATGATAGTATCTAGTATAGAGTGCCCATTACATTTTATTTTAATTTTTTCATGTAATATCAATTGGGAAAATGTAACTTTTTATATACATTTGGCACTAACATTCACCATGATAAAGATTTAAAATAATATTTCTTTTATTATTTTGTTGGTGCTAGTATTATAGATAAAGACGTCATTCGATGGCGCCATTTTCACGCTAAAACTATAAAATATGAACATTCCCAGGCCATTGATTTTAATCATTTTGATGTGTTTTTTGTAATGCAAAAAAAAAAAATTGTCTTTTTTAAATATTATTTTTTACTAACATATAGAAATTAAATGATAACAATAAATGTAAAATAAAATCAACAAATTACAATTTGATTTGTGTTTTTTATTCTGCTTTATTAGGAAAAACAATTTTCGATCGGATATTTTTTTAGTGAGGTTACGGCTTTTTTTTGTTGTTGTTTAAAAACTCATAATCGGAATGAAAAGTAAAAATTCTTAGTTCTTTTAAATTTAAATTTTTACAGAGAAACAGATATTATTGTGTTACCATTATTTTTTACTTTTTTAGTCTTCATTTTACATTTTAATTTTTTTACAGAGAAACAGATATTACCGCTATTTTTTACTTCAAATAGAATGACAACAAACAATAAAAGTTGTTAGGGTTAGTTTAGGATTAGTTTTAGGGTTAGGTTTAGGATTAGGGTTCTGTTTTTTGTAATGCTAAAATAAAAAATATCAAAATCGTATTTTTGTAAATTTTTTTATTATTAACATATATAAAATAAATGATAACAATAAACGTAAAATATATTCAACAAAATATAACAGTAGTCAGAGAAAAGAAAGAAAGTAAAACTTTTTTAAACAACAAATATATATATAAAATGTCTTCTTTACTTATTAACCATGTTTATAATATATGTTTTTTATAAAATTTTAAAAAAAGGGTAAAATTGTACTTTTCTTACTGGATATTTTTGTGTTACCATTATTTTTCGCTTCAAAAACAAACACACGGTAGAATATTGTTTATCTCATGGAATGTTATGAACAGTATGTTACTTGAAGTGTTACCTCATTCCAACTCACTTTACACATATATCTTGTCAACATTTCCCCACTTAAAAGTTCAATACAGTACGGTGTAAAGAGTCAGATAATTATTACTTTAGAAAATTGAAACATTGCAATACTTTAAAAAAAAATTCAATGAAAACAACATTTCCATCCAATTCAAATACACGCCTCCTCTCACCAAGCCGTAACAATTGTATAAACTGTGTGAATTCGCCAAATTTATTTGCTGCGATGTGACATACATGCTGTACTGCAATGTGACATAGTGACCTGAAATCTATAGCACAACAAAAAAGTTGTGTTATAGAAAATGCGGGTTCAAATATGTCGGCCTCGGAAATGGCATTTTTTTGTGTTTTAGCATGAAAACGGCACCATCGAGTGACATCTTTGGCTATAAGACTAGCATCCAGTAAAGTATTCATGGTTTGATTTTAATATATTGAGATAGACATGAGAAAATATGAATGCATTGTTTGTAAAATGTTTAACCCACAATAATGTCATTTTTCTTGTCAGTCAGCTCATAGTGAAGAAATTCAGATTATGAACAAGGGGTATTAAATATAATAATGTTGTTTTTTTTTATTTTGTTGTTCATGTTTGCTATTGTATTATACTAGTTTTAGATAGGAAATTAAGGTATATATATATTTTTAATAGTGTAAATATGTAATGAGTCTGAAAACAGACCAAGGTAAAATTATATACATTTATTTATTTTTACTGGTTGGGCTAAAATTTAATTTTAAATTAAGTATGTTTAGATAAAAAGATATGTAAATCTCTTACATTTATAAGAATAATTGATGATTATATAGAATAGTTAGTATATGCATGAATAACCTCTTGCCTACTGATGGTTGTAATCATGGAAAGATTCACTGTTTGCTGTTCATTGTGATCTGGGGATTTAGGTGATCAGCTGGTTTTCATAAAAATGAAGGTTGGAAGTTAGAAGTTTGCACCACTAAATGACGCTGCTGGTGACAGGGGTAGTATGTGAGTTTCAATATTTCTTATATATAGGCATCAAGGAATTGTATAGGAATTATGTTTAGATCAATGTCATGGAACAGTTATAATTTGAAATCATAGCTGTTAATAGGGATGGGTATATAAAACCCTTTATATATACATATATATTGGGTTAAAAGGTATAACTTTGACAAATGGTTGCATCATTTCCTGAAAATCTTAAAGTTTGTATCTCAAGTAGGTGTTCTTGAACATCCCTGGATACAGTTGTAGTGATTACGATCTAATGTAATTATGGTAAAGTTTCCAACTGATGGGTGGAAATTGGTCTCTCTGTGTAGTCTGAAAGAATCATGAAAGAAACCAATTACCAAATATCTGAGATTTGGATGGTCAACAATGTGAATAATGGTGTCCCATATTCCTTGCAACGATATTGCATCAAATAAAAATTGCCTAGAAAATTTACATAAAGAAATCTTAATGTCTGTAGAAGATAGAATTGTGGACCTAGCGGAAAATAATCTTTTAAAAGATGCAAATAATCATCCTGGGAGCAAATTATTAAACTATCATCAAATATCCTAGAAACAGCAGGGTTCCAAACTGTAAAGGAAAGGGCATTGTGCTTCTTGGATATCCAGGTACAGTTCTCTAATGTTACTAGAGTTGTTTTTTCTATATATTGCAGCTGACTCAGGAAAGATGAATTATTGTTGCCATGCCTATTAACATATATTGGATTATTACTATGTTTACTATTGGTGTGTTGAGAGCCATTTTTACTAAAATTAGCATATGTTTGTATTATCTTTAAAATTTGGAATTCTGTGTTAGTGAAATTAGAACTGGTTGAAATATTACTTTTGTTATATATAACTATTAAGTTATTATTATTTTTGATATTGATCTGGTGACCATTATATATAGTAAATATCATTAGCATTTGTTTGTATTACCTGTGAACTTTGAAACTCAATATTAATAAAATTGGTGCCAGCCACCCAGGTTATGTGACAACTCAATTGCCATCTTTGCAAATTACGGAAAGGCAAATCAATTATTTTGTAAATTTTGAATGCCAAATTTAAACAAATTAAAAAAATGAGGCATCATTAAATTGAAGGAAAAACTTTATAATAAGTAATGACTTTTATCTTTTAAAGTGAAAGCTTTAAATGAATTTTAAGTAAACAAAACTGGAACATTTTACCTTTACTTTTGACAGATGAACAACTGCTGACCTACATTTTCTTCTTCTTCTTCTCCTGTTTCTTGTTCTTCTTCTTCTTATCATTAATAGTATTCGTTACGAACGTTTATTTAAAAAAAATAGCAGTTACCTATTTATGTGACTGTTACTACATCACAACCTTTTGCAACATTTTAATATATGAAAGACTACTGTTATTATCGGGCAAACTTGCATTGGTGGTCGAGAGGTCAGCGCGACTTTTGCACTCGCAGGCAGTTGCCCGGGTTTCGGGTTCGCGTCCTGATCGATGCTATGACACTTAAAAAAAACAAAAAACTGTATTACATGCATGCTTTTTCATTCTTTTCAGCTGAAGTTATACCAGTACCATTTATAAAAAATATTTAATAGATATGTGATCATACACCCATATTGGATACTAAGAAAAATACATTTTTTCACGTTTTAAAATATAACAGTTACTTAGCAATAAGGAATTTATTTTCTATAATGAATGGTGCTGGCTGACTCTAGTGATGAGCGTTGCAATGCTCTGTTACTTAATTTGTTCAATATTTTGTGAGTTTCCAAGCAATGATGTTTATTTATTACTCATCAAGCAATGGCATAAGATTGAAAAGTACAAAGCATTGACGCAAACAGAAAACCTTATGTCGGATTAATAAAATACTAGCATAAAAATATCAAAAATTATATGATTATTAGAAATATGTTGACTTTTAGAAATTTTGCAGATTCTATTAGGTGATATAAAATTTGTAGAAAAATCGTCAAATCCTAATAATTTGCAAACTATTGTTTGTCATGAAAAATCTTAATTCTTAATTTAGGTACAAATAAATAATGATTGATTGCATTGCCCCTTATATAACCTGCCCTAAGAATTCTCACATCGTCTACATTCATGCATTCTGTATACAGAGAAATTTGCTTGCCTATACATATATGATATATTAATACAAATGAATATTGTCAAAATTAATATTTGTGTCCACAAATATTTCATACGCATTGGCAATATGCAACAATATATGCCTGCTTATCTCGAAATGACTAAGCTCATTAAGGCTTAAAATATTAATGATAAATAAAAATAATCGTAGTTATAGGAGTTTTGAAAGCGGAGTTTTAAACTCCTTCTTGTTATTCACTCCTTCTTGTTATTCACTCCGTATTAACAAATCTCCTTTTATCACATATAATTTAAGTATATATAATATACTTAAATTTAAATAATAATAATAATAAAAACTCGTGATTTAAAATATAATAACTTTATTTGTATAAACTTTATATACATAATATTAAAAAATATAAATACATCTTATGGTTTTTACAACAACAAATTAAATTTTTTTAAAAAATATTTTTATGCAATATTTTAGTAACTACATTCATTTTGTATTTCTAACATAGAATTGTACATTTTCAGGCTGTTCTTCTTAAACGGGAAAAGTTTTCTGGTATGCAAAAAATAAGACAATTTCATTTTGCACGTGATCTGAAAATTAGCCTCTATTAGGCCAGCCACTAAAGTCTTTTGTTCTTTAGTCGATAAAGCTGTGTGGAAAGATGACCATTTTAAGAAATCTATGGCTTTTTGTCGATGGAAAAAGACGTCAGTTCCAAGATGATTCATCATGTTTGTATAAATGTCCCAAATTCCATTATTTGTTTTATATGTCTTCATAGTTTTTAGAGTCTTTTGATATAGTGGAGTGTCAATGATCAGAGGTTCAAATCTAACTGCCATCGTTTTATCACGCAGTCTGTCAAGCACCATTGCGACCTTAGTAGCGCAATAAAAAAGTATGTAATAATCAATTTTTCTAATATCTTCTTCTAAAAAAAAACGACTCAAGATTCCAAGCAGTCGAAAACATCTGCGATGAGTTCTCAGGGTGGTGAATTGTACATATTTATTGATGAAATCTATGTACATCTCATTTCGTTGCTGCTTTGAAAGAGGATTTTTTAAGAAAAACATTGTATCTTTTTAAGTTTTCTCCGTTAAATTTTTAATCTTTCTCAGTTAAGACAAAGTTAAAAAAGGAAAAAATAATAATTCATTGTTAGCTCGTCAATGTAATTATTGCGTCAATAAATAAACACTAACTGTTTACTTTGGGAAATAATATATATATATAAATCTATTACAAACATGACGTCCACTAGAATAAAAAATATTCAAGCACACACTACGTAAAGCTCCAAAGGGTGAATACAACAGTGCATCAATTGTCATTTAAAATAAGTATTGATCACAAATAATCCATTTTGTTTTTAAATAAAAATTTAAACAAATGATTGGTTTTTTCCCCCCTACTACCTGAAACTTAATCTTTGAATAAATTATGTATCATGTAATGACACAGGTTGGTATAAAAACAAAAATTTATAAATGAGCAAGTCAGAAAATTTGATAGTATGTTTCATACATTAATACATGCTGAACAACAAACTAACGTTAAAAGTTGTCTTAGATTGAGCAAAATAGCTACTGAAAAATTTAGAATGACTGAAGGAAGCTATAAGTTGCAGCAAGGTTTTTGAATGGTTTTACCGATGTCGTGATGGATGTGAGAGCATCTACAAAAGTTTAAAATCAATTGTAACATATATAATAAATCATAACCCAGACATAACTCTGAAACTAACCCGACAAACGAGCATGTCAAAACTTTGTTGACGAATAGATGACTGCCATTATTCAATAAATCTCTTGATTTACACAGGGTATTACTGGAAGCTAAGAGATAGAATCAATCGTCTTTATTCTTTGACAGACATTACTCTCATTCATTAATATATATATAAAGTGAGTTGTCACATGATTTATACACATAGCCTGTATTACAAATATGTAAAGTCGAGAGCGTGCTATAAGCTCTAACCAAGCTTTGTTTTGTAGCAATATATAAAGTGAGATATTACATGACTTATACATATGTCTTGTATTTAACAAATATGTAAGGTTAGAGTGTGCTAATAAGCTCTAAACAAGCTTTTCTTTAAATAATTTATGATAAATGCTAGTACAGGATAAGGCATTCAATTCATCTTTATCTCTTTCTCTCTCTCACTCTCTCTCTTTCTCTCTCTATATGTATATACACAGACACGTTTAACCAACGAAAATAAATGCAGTATGATCGTTTAATAATGCCCATAAATAAAATTGTTTTATTTTATTCTGGAATAAGACTATAACAAAAACTTTGATATGATATATTCGCATCAACACCTCAGATTATTTTATTAACAGTATGCATTTTAATAAAGTGACCTTTATAATATTCTTGTACTCTAATATATATATTGTGCCCTTTTCTATAGGTCGGTAATAGTTCATAACAGTCAATTACTAAAAATTTTAAATTTAGAATATGTTCTTTTAATATGGTAATTGTATTAAGTCAATTATATTTTTAAAGTACAATTTAAAGCTAAAGAAAATACATGGTATATAAAATTATAGCGAATTATTTAAAAAGTAGTTATTTAAAAAGTAGTTAGTGGTTGTAAAAGCTGGCCATATTAAATAACACAGGTATAAAAATTAAAAGTAAATTTAATAAATTCAATTTTAATAGTTTAAAACTGATAAGTTAATAAATACAGTGTTTAAATTTATAATCATATTTAATAGTCAAAATTAATATAGTATATTTTAAAAATAAACTTTATGATGGTGAGAATTGTATTTAATTCTATATTTTTAAAATTATTCTTCCAAATTTTTTATAATTATTTTATATAATATAATAAGTGTATCAATTATATAAATCTAGGCAGGGAAATAGATTGAAAATCTTCTGTCAAAGTTATTAATCATGTGACTTGTATATTAATACTTTCACACACATGCTTGTTTGTATTTAAAGTAACGAAGTTTAAAATATTTTAAAAGTTATATTATAGAATTGGATAGAATTATTGCCTATCATAAAAAGCAAATAATAATAAATATTAAGTTAACTATCGTATAACATGTTTAAATAATGTAATAAAGACAAATACAGTTATAATAAAAATTAAATATTTTATTTAAATAAAAACAAGATAAATTGAATATTAAAAAAAATGGAATAGGTTATTAAAATTATTTTAAAAGTTATTTTAAATGTTTAAATAGTTTTAATAAAATAATAATTTATTCAAAAGTAATATTTTAAATAATATTTTAAGTTCATTACATCATAATTTCTAATTTTGAAATTTAATTCTACTATAAACTAAAAATATGTAAATTTGTTCTCAAGCTAAAGTAAGAATTAACCAATAGGAATAGGTATTCTTACAGACTATAAATATTGTCGTAACTAAGTTATCAAGGGAGATTAATAATGCATTGAAACCGGAGAAAGGTAAATTATAACTATCAAAAAGATAATATTTTAAAATTATTATTTTAGTCAATTTTAGTGCTCTCTCATAATTTATTTGCAAAAACTAATTAATATTTTAAAAGTAACTTGCAAAAAAGAGAGTGTAAACTAAAAACTATTTTAATAATTTCGTTTAACATGCTTTGTTAAATTTTTTAAAGTTCCTTTATCTGTCGTATTTTATCTAAAAAAATTTAACCTAAACTTCGCAATAAAAAATGGATATACTGTGGAATAAAATGGATAGAAATTGTAATACTGTAAAAATGTTTGGAATATTTATTGATACAGCTTTATTAATATTTCACCGGAGAACTGTTTTGGTACATAAAAAAAACACAGCTCGGACATTATATGGAGTCTAAAAAAAGAAAAAAGTATTGAAACGTATTATTTATAAGTTTATCCAAGATTTATTTTTTTAAAAGTAGTAATAAGACAAATATATCTTATGAATCATTTATATAATATGATATTCAAAGGAGTAAAATGTTATATCCTTTCTGAAGGTAACATTTTTAAAAAATATTTTCAAGAATTTAAGAAAGAACCCAGGAGAATATGTTATAGAATTATTTAAAAATGTATTTAGAAAAGATTTGTTTAAAAGTACTTGAAGTTTTTTTTTAAAGTGATATATAAAAATACCAAACGAAAGTTTAAATGTATCAAGAATGAAACATATATAAAAAAGTGAACACATAGTTGAATAAAAGATGGATCCATGGAAATACAAATAGTACTTAAAAGTTTATCGAATATTTTTAAAGTTAAATTAGATGGATTGATGCATCGGATACACAGAGAATATTGGTAGAGAAGATTAAAAAGCTTCACGGGATTAATTAATATTATGATTTAATAATTATCGTCCTAAATACTAAAACCAAGGATTATTTTCTATAAATTTTACTAAATGGATTAATAATTATTTTATTTTAAACTTTAACACACTTGGAGGAGAACATTTTTATAAACTCTAGAGAAAATAATAAACATTTTGGACTTATCAGGAACTATCGTCAAGAAAATATGTAATTATAGTTTTGATTCCTTTTATTTTGTTAACCTAGTTCAAATCTAAATTTTTTTTTTATAAGATTAGGAAAACATAAAAACATTAATTTATTAATATTAAAATTTTATAATATAACAATCTAACAATTTAGCTAAAAATATTTTAATATAAAGTGTATGGGTGTGAATTTTTTTTTATATCTGCAATGCTCAAGTGGATAAAGGAAGCCTACTGAACACGATGACTAGATAAAGGTTATTGGTAATAATAATAACTATTGATAATTTATAATGTATATATTTTTTGTTTTCTTTAGATCATCCATAAATTGGAAGAATGAAGTGTAAAACTTTTTACTTATATGTACTGCATTTCATACAACATTTTAAAAAACATTATGAGATAGGATTGATTTGAAAATATGCATACGACGATTTTTTTATTATTAGTGATATAATCCAACATAACAAATAATTATGTGATTCTTTTAAAATTTTCATGTTATTGGATATTCAAATATTGTCTAAGTAGATTGTATATGATTAGACATATAGAATAATGAAGTAAGCAGACTTTTCTTGTGGAACAGCTAGATTGTTTAACTATTAATGAATTTTATTTATTGTTTTGTAAATGCAGATAGTTATTTATCGATGTAAGATGTGGAAAATCTTGAGAAATAATGTTGAGATAGTGGCTTGGAAGTACTTAGTGAACAGGAAACCAAGATGATGTTTTAAGAAATAGGATGTTATAAGGAATGGAAATAATATTTAGTCTTTATGTGAATATCAGCATAGTTAACAAAGCCCTATGACTGATACACATTTTATTTGGACAGTGTTTATATTTCTTTAAATATTTGATGTTCTAATAAAGCTGAAGAAATAGCTTTAACATTGTTCCTGTACTAGAGGATATTAGGCAGGTAAATGTCGTACCTCTTCGCACTGTGCCATGATTTTGAGATATGTTAAGAGTAATACTCTAGCTTTCTTCCTTAATCCTATGCATCTGTTTTCGCCATCTTTATTTCATGTAACTGCATAGTTCAGTAAGATATGTTTAAGAGAAATGATAAATAATTTAGAACTTAGGTTATGCTATCGTTTTGTATAAGATTGGTTTATTTGCTTAGAAGGAATAGGACGTTATAACTTAAAATTGAAGATCCAAAGTATCCTAAGGAAAGAAAAGAATCATAGAATATATTTTGAATTTTATTTTGGAAATGAAATATAAACTTTTTTAAAATAAAGTATCTAAACAAAAATATTTTCTTTAAAGTGACAATAATTTTAAATGCTTTATTATTATTATTTTTTTAAGAGAAAATAAGTATTGCATATTTTTAAAATACAATAGTACCAAGTAAATTATGTAAACTATATGCATAGTATATTTTTTTGTTCATTAAATAACAGAAATATATTGATGATTACACTTATATCATACTAAAGTAAGGCTTAAAGAAGAATATATTATGATTAGTAAACATTGTGTGATAAATACTAAAATCTAGTACTGAATTTTGGATAATATTTTGTGTAACATCTTTGACTTTGCAAGATGAAATTTTTTTTTAATATTTTGAGAAATCCATACTCATTATAAAATTTTATTTTCTATAGAATGTTTTTCTAAGTATGAATTTTTTTAAAAATAAGATAGTTTAATAATATTAAGGATAAAATGCTGTTGCTAATAAAGTAGATAAATATATTTGTAATAAGTTAACCATAATGAGAAACCAAATAGTAACATTTTTTTTAAAATTTTGTCCTAAATCTAAATAAAGATATAATTGAAATATAAATTATTATTTTTATAACCCGGTAGATCAAATTGTAAAGTAAAAAAGTTAAAGATATCCACTGTAAATAGTGTAAATAAAATGTTTATTTATTTGTTGTTAGTAATAAACTTTGTTAAATTTTGTTATTTTAAAAAATTTTGTGCCCGAGTTATTTATTTCTCCACATCGCTGCATGAAAACACGATATATGCATAATAATTGAAACAAATATATAATTTTGTACAAAAAGATAAATAGAGAATTATTTTAAGAATTTAAATATTTTATTGGTATTCATTTAATTACATAATTATAATTTTACATTGTTTTATTGGTCATAAATCAGTTATCACAATATTATATTAAATTATATGCTATCAGTTGCCACACACATTTTGTTTATCAGATTATCAAATGCTACCACGTATTTATTATATTATTACATGAAGGTAAAAGATTATATAAAATTATTTTATTATTTTATTATGGTAATAAAAATATAAGGAAAAGAAAAGATATCCAGTAGTAATTAAACAATGAAGAATATTATTATTATTATTTATTATTATTAGTTTAAGTGTAGTAGATTACGACATAAAATCCCTTCTCATATTTTACTACCGTATTTTTAAATTAACTTAGAATAAACTTTATGAACCTGAGATTATTTTATTGAGCTAGATTATTACAAATAGAAGATTAAGACTTAATTATTAGTTTAATCTTAGTGAGTAGAAGTTATTAAAATCGTAAGAATACTATGAGTTTGTTATTTGAAATAGTAATAAAGGGGGGATAGTGTTCTTATGCCATTGAGGTAGTATCCTGTGGGATATTGGCTCAATGTAATCTATCTTGTCACCTGTATTTTCACTTCTAGTCTCATGAAAATATTAAATATTTATTTAATTTATTATTATAAACTGAACCTTATTCGTATTTTAAATTTGAGCTAGTGAAATATTTTAAATTTAATGCTGAATATTTTAGTTATTAATTATTAACTGAGATAGAACCCATTTTATTTCATATCATATATTATCTGGAAGTGAGGATGCACGAGAGCATGGTTAGAATATATATATATATATGTCTTTTCATTTCCGGAAATGTAGATGATGATAGAAATGAAAATGCCAAAATTATTAATTAAAACAATATTTATTAACATTAATGAAGATGACAAGAATAATAATCATTCAATATTTTAACAAAATCAGAAATCATAATTATCACAGCTTGAAAATAATATTGTAATTTACAGTTAGAAAAATAAATAAATAATCGTATGTGATTTGCCTATGAGTAGAGACAGCTCTCACATTTTATTAATCCAAGTTTCATTTACATATATCTTTGTAGGAAATGTATTTAATAGTATTGTATTCCGAAATAAATATTAACAGCGAGCATCTGGAAGATATACAATTTTAGAGTCAAGTATAAAATTACAAAGTTCAGTCGAAGATCTATATCAAGGATTCTAATACATATCAGACACGAATATTGGGCATTTCAACCATAGAAATAGTCATAAACTACTTTGATTTTATCAAAAGCAAAAATAAAGCCATGATTTCCACCACACATGATTTTAAAATATTTGAAGTAGAAAAATAAGACATGGTAGTTATCACATATAAATTTAAAGAAATATTCAACTAAATAAACATCAAGGAAAATTTAAAAAAAGCAAAATAATGGAATAGACACCAAAAATAACAGGTATCCAAAAATAAACATAAAGAATAAGGACTTTATACCTAAGATTAAAAATATGAGAAGGAATAAAGTGTCACATAAGGTGCTGCCGTCTAAACAAGCATTATCTCACTAGCATGATAAAACAATATATGAAAATAAAGCTCATCCTTTTATCTTATATGTCAATTACAAAAAAGCGATATGAAAAAGTGATAAAATATGACAATTACACCAAAATATAACTAGACATATAAATTTATGGGTTAATGATTTAATAAGAAAAGAAGACATTTACTTTATTAATTTCAATTCGTGTTAAAACATTCTATATAATTCCACACAGGACGAATATATATAAAAAAAGTAATATTCTAAAAACAATCATGATAAACATAGTAAAAACATACAGAAATAGTACATACAATGTCATAAACATTATACACATAGGAATAAAACTTATAACTAAATATTTACACTCTCTTACTAATTTATAATTCATAAGTTCTTTAACTGTTGATTCTATCCTAATTGGTATCACAACAGTTCCAATAAAAGAGTATTTAGACACGTTCAAGATTTACTAGGATATGAGGATGATTATGAATATTAATAAATAATTCAAAATCTTATGTATGTAGAATAATAAACACTGACATTACTAAAAGCCGTTCAAAGCACTAATAAAGTATTTATTTAAATAACACTATAATAAGAATTATAATTTGTTTGAAAGTAATTCAAAAATAAGACAATAGCCAATTATTCATTTTTAGGTAGTACATTTATAAAAATATTGTTACATTTGAAAACACAATTTGTAGCTTCACACAATGAAACACTATAAAGAGAAGAATATATTTTTCATTAAAGTCATATAAAGTTTATTTGGCAATAAATAATTTTAATTCAGAAGCTCAGCAAACTTTTTAAACACTACCCATTACAGAAATAATGAGATTTCAGCACACACAGAATAAGTAACATCTTATATTTTAAGAGCAATAATATATTTAAAAACCTGTTTCTTTAGTCTAATAGTTGTTCGATCAGCAGTTCATAGTTTGGAGAAAGTACTGAGTTAATCTTATATTTTATCTTTAGGAGATAAAATATTTATTAGCAAATAAAATACATTCGAAGTTAAATGCAAGAAAATGACATTTGTCCATTTATATTAATATTTCATAGTTAACAACAATTCATAATAAATATAATATAACCAATTTTACAACTTCGTAAACAGTGAAAGAAACATTTCATCACTTACAAAAACCATAGCACAATAAGAAATTTTACCAATGTTTTCTAGACATAACAATAGAATAGATTCTTCAATGCAAGGCAAAGCATTTATACATTTATAATTATTTAATGTGTACTTTATTATTCACAATGCCCTATAAACGCAAAAAAAAATCTAATTTGATTTAAAAACATCAAATTAAGCTTAAGAAAGTACTTTCTGTTACAGCAAAACTTAGAATTTGAAAAATATAATGTCTTTAGTTTCTTGTAGAATTAAACATATAAACTTCTTTTAATAGTAATATAAAGTTATAAAAGTTCTGACATTCAACATTTAAAGTTTTTGATTCTAAAAAAATTCAGTATGGCTAAACAAATAATTGAATATTAATTAAAATTTCTAGCAATGCAATTATACTTTGTTATAAAATTTTCCATGGTCACACAGTATTGTTGCAGCAGATTCCTTCCTTTGTTGTTTATGAATTGTTGGAGTTTTCTAAATGCAAATAATTTGAAAAGTTTCTAGAGAGTGGCAATCAAGGCAAAGCTATAGACCCACTTAGGTAATTATCTTAGCACTGCAAAACTCAAAATAACTCAAATCTAGCAAAATAATACGTAATTATAAAAAATGTACTTTAGAAAACTGGGTAAAAATGGTGAAGTGTTTAAGATGCACATGGTCTGAGCTTAAATATTGCATGTTATGTGATAAATAAATAATCAATTGATTAACAATGAAATTATCAATTTTTGATTAAGTTCTCCAATATGGATGCACACATTCAAAATAATAGTTCAATATCTGAGAATCTGGCATAGGAAGAAGACAGCCATATGATATTAAAAATATTCTGAGGAAGTTGTGTGAGAAGAGAACAACATGGACATGTTAATAGATTTGAATATAATGATGCAAAATTAGCACTCAATACAGACAATACTTAATGAAAATCAGCATTCTCCAGTTAAATTAAAACCGCATCAGTGCCTTATGCAACTTCTGAAAGAAATTGAACTATAAATAAATAAAAGAATAGAATAAAATAAAGGAGACATGATGTAGAAAGCCAAGCAATGGTTGTCTTCAATGAAAAGAAAATGAAAAATGATGAAAATGAAATTAGACAACATTAAAAAGAATGAAATTGTTTGTATTGAAGTGCTTTCCTGAAAATTTGGGTTAATGGTGTTTTACTTGTATTTTTCTATTGGAATATTTTCATCATCAAATGTGAGTATTGAAGGGATTTAAAATTTTAACTTTATGTAAATACTCCAAATACATTCAACTGTCAATTATAGCACATCAAACATGTTATTATATGCACAACCTTTATTTTCCTTTTTTCTTCTAGAATTGCTGGCCTGATTAGTGACAGTACTTGCATTGGATATGAACCTGGGCTGTTTGATTTTTGAGTATTGAATTTTAAGGTAAGACTTTATCCAGCAGAGCCATCCTGCCAAAGGAAACAGTAGAAATCATATTTTTATTTATGAGGTTCTTCCTAATTTCTCTACTTTTTGCTAAGAGGAAAGTTGATTAGTGGAAGATCATATATTGATGAGACCAGTCCTTCCATTCCATGATTAGAAGAGAGAAAACAGATGTGTCTATGATAGCAGACCATGTATGTGTCAATGAATATATGTTCAAATGGGGAAAATATTGGATAGGAAAGAAAAGGTACAAAGAAAAAAATTTAAAGAAGCTGCTCACAGGATAATGGAAAACCATTTTATAAGCCAATCTAATGTGATTATACATAATATATGGAAACTACTAATCAACTTTTGTCTTAGGAAAAAAAGGAGAAATCAGAAGAAAATTCATAGATAAATATATGAGATTTCTACTGAGTCTTGCCTTTGGTAGGGCAAATCAATTGGTCAGATCATTATATTAAAATTCAATACTCATGAATCTAAAGCTCCAGGTTCAAATTCCATGCTAGTTCTGTCACTGGTCATCCCAGCAACACCTAAAGAAAAGAATAATACATCTGGAAACATTGTGCATATACTAACCTATTTGATGTGCTATTGCTACCAGTTGACTGTAATTGGAATATTTAAATAAAGTCAAATTTTTCTACAACCATTCAATACTCACATTAGCTGTTGGAAATAGTCCAATATAAAAATGATTGTATTGAAGTCACAAAGAAGTGAGATTTGTGCAAATGAAAAAAATTAAGATCAAAATTTATATTCAAGTGTTTGTTGAGTATATGAGGTATTACACTTAGAGAAGTTATTAAAAATACTGATCCCATTAAAGTTGTTATAGAAATGAGTTTGGAAAATGCACATCCAAATATGAAATTCGAAAAAATACAAAAAAACAAAAACTTACCCAGGACAAGTTAAAATATAGATAGATAAGGCAAAATAAGCTCTTGAAAAAATCTACAGATGTAATAAAACAAGAAAATATATGTCATGATCACATGGATTGCAATAATGAATTCAAGACAATCATGCAATGGCAGAGTATACTTTTGGGTTTAGAAAAGAAATTTGTTTTATATAAACAGCAATGTCGCGATTTTGTCAGCTTTGTTGTTAATTCTTTATATAATATCAGATCTGTAGACATGATCAGAATTCATAATATAAAAATTAATGTGATGAATGTTTATTTCAACATGTTAAATGAAGCATCTTTGAATCTTAAATACACAGATCAACGGCCTTGATACGAGCAAAGTAGGAATTTTCAAAATATGTTCCCATATTTAGTTTGCATGCAACCTCAGTAATAAGATTTTTTGAAAAACTTTTATGCAGGACGGAATAGAAAAGTGCAATAATTTACAACAAATATAGAAATTATGTTAAAAGACTGGTATTGAGAAACTATTTAAAGGACATAAAATTTTATCTTGAAATTAGAAAGGCAATTTTGAAAAGTTTTTACATACAAATGCAATATACACTATCTGCAGATGAACTGGAAAAACACAAAGAAGATAAAAAGCTAGATAATTAGACGATCAATCATCAACATGAAATGCAATAATAGGCAATGATATTAAAATTCCTAAGAGAAAGAACCACTAAAAAAGATTTAACTTGTAGAAAAGCTAATATATGACTCGAACCAGAAAGTAAGTAATAAAAACATTTGAGAGTGTATCCAATTGGCAGATAGTGTAAACAATGTCAAGCAAATTCAATTTTAAACGAGAAAAATTGAAATTTTTTTAATAGCAAATATGTCAACATTTATTTTACTTTACCCTAAGCAGAGATCTATGGAAATAAATGTTTTCTATCTTAATATCTAAGTTATTTTGAAAGATTTCCTGGATAGGGAAGCACAAGCTTAATGTCAGCTCTTATGTTTTTTCATATATTGTTATATATATGAGCATACATTAATCAAACAGTTTTTTAAGTCATAATGTTTTTAATTTCCTGCCCACTGTTAAATAAATAGGGATTGTTTCTACTTCTCTAGCTAATAAGAAGTATAATGGTTTATAGAATAATAATAAATATTTTAGACTGATTTAATCTGTAAAATGTTTTCTACTCTAACAGTTATAGTTATTTTTAATTTATTGTGGCTACCATTCGAAATAATCATGTAATTGTCTATGGTATATAGCTTCTTGGAATACAATTAAGATAGAACATTTTAATAGTAGGTATTTTATATATATAATAAAATAATGACCGTTAATAAATAATGAACATGCTAATAACTCTAATCAAGTTTTATCAATATTTTAAAATATCTAAAAACATTCCCACTCCCAAACCAGTTTCAAACTATTGAGTACCCCCAGTGAGGTAATAGGATATTTCAGACACTAGTCCCAAAATGGCAATTCAAAGCCAGCATCCGATACTTAACTATTAAGCAGAAAATATGAATATTTCAGACACATATATGTCTTCAAATCTAGCTATCTAACTTAAATAGCTTTTAAGTCTTAAGCATTGTTATATTGCTAAGGCTAATAATATATGGTGGGGCTGAAGAGATTTAAGATCCACATAGCTATTTAAGTTAGATAGATCGATTTGAAGACATACAGATGCCTGAAAATGTCACTATGTCTACTTAATAATTAAGTTTCAGATAAGTGCTGATTGTGAATTTGTATTTTGGATCTAGTCTCTAAAATATCTTAGTGCTTCACTGAGGATCCCTAATAGCTTGAAACCAGTTTTGGAATGGGGCTGTTTCTAAATAGAGATTTTAAATGCTTCTCTTGCTGCATTTATCTATAAAGCTTGGTTAGCTCATTATATTATTTTATATAACACAAGCTTACTAAGTTAAGTCACATGATGCATGACTTGATTTTACTACTATTATATAATGTAATGTACAAAAATAATCATGATATATGGGACATGATTAATATAATCTGAATAAAATCTAATTCAATTGCGGGACATCACTTTTAATGAACTATAAACAATTATGTGTGATAATAATGTAACAAGAAGTTTTACTATGCCTAAGAATTGAAATCTCATCCATAACAATCTGGATTCAGCCTAAATATGGAATGTCATTTTATAACAGCCCTACATTTGATTTAGCATTTTGTAATAATTACCATTGCTGCACAAACATCATTGGCTAGCATGGGGTAGCTATTGTGTCACAATAATAAAGGATTTTGATTTCACCATCTCTCTATATATGCCTAATCAACACTTGTCATATGGAAATGCTCTCAAGGCTT
The DNA here is from genome assembly GCA_028023455.1 of Epiperipatus broadwayi. Lineage (NCBI taxonomy): Eukaryota > Metazoa > Onychophora > Udeonychophora > Euonychophora > Peripatidae > Epiperipatus > Epiperipatus broadwayi. The sequence goes on along the minus strand of JAQFVV010012439.1, from coordinate 5,850,060 downwards.
ATATTGTTTATCATTAAGCAAAGCATATAAATAATGACTCTGTAATAACCTGTATACAATTATCTTATTGAGGCATTGGTACTATTAGGTCATAACAGTATTTCTCACATATGATTATTTATATTATTCACTACACTATAATAAAATACAACTAACAATCTCTATTAAAATCAATTTATCCAGATAATGTGTAAAATGAAATAAAACCAACTAGATCACCGCTCAATAAAATGAAATAAAACCAACTAGATCACCGCTCAAACACCAACAAATTTATCACAATTACAAAGTAATCTGCAGAAAGAAATGAAATCGTATATCATTGTCCTAAATAATGATGTTTGCTTAATATATCTACTCAATTGACAATTGAATAAAAATAAATTCGACACCCTTTATTAATTTAAGATTATTTTTAGTAAATCAAATTTATCTTAATTCTTAAAAATATTCTATTTTGTTTAAATAGATTACTTTCTAAAATAATAAAAAAAACATTTTTTAAGAATGTTTTATAAACCTATACGCTATTTTAAATGCTTAAACAATATATACCTTTACTCAACTTTATATCTATTTTTACAAAACGTTAAATATAATATAAACATTTCAATCGTATCCTAGTATCCGACAATAGAGCGATAAACAATTACCTCCTCAATTATAGTCGAAATTCTCCATACTAATTCATTATCAATCACTTCCATTCGGTAATTTCATATTTTATAATAGCCAATCACATTGTATAAAATATACCTTAAGTTTCCATTGGATGTTTACTGAATTATAATCTCTGATTTTATTTATCCGTTTAAATCTATAATCAATCCATTATAAAATAAACTTTGTAACAATTAAGTTATATATAACAATATTTAACTGTTATCCAGTCCAAAGATAATATTCGATTAAGTTAATCAATGAAATTTATGATTGCGACTTCAAAGAAATTCAATAGTAATTAAAATAAGTCATTCTTCCTAATTCCAGAACACAATCGATTAAGATTTCATAACTGGACAAAATAAGCAAAGAGATCATGAGTTAATAGAATTTATTTTATTAGTAATATCGATTTAAATAAATAAACAAATATTTGAATGAATTAATAAATATAAAACTGATATGTAATAGGATTAAGAAAAATGATGATATGTAAAATATATCACATATCTAATTTTAGTCCACTTACCAAGATGAGTTTGGATCTTGGACCAAATTTTAAGTACCACAATTATCTTCAGCATTCAAAAAAAAAAAAATTAAACAGATTCATCTGATTTTAAATCAATTCTAAATTTATTGGTTTATAAAATAAAAATAAATAACAGTAATATAAAACATAAAAAAACATCAATAGGGGTTTTGTAAACAATGAAAATCAATAAAAAATAATAAAATATGTGTGGAACTCTAAATATGTTGTGTGACAACATCACTAGATGAAAATGGAAAGAGAGATTTGAACTACCATATATAATGATAAAAGAAATGTAAGCAAATAAAAAAAAAAGAACTCTATTTATTCATTAATATAATAATAAGTAAACAAATACTAAAAAAGTGTATTATCATTTAAACCCTATCTGACATTCTCAGTTAACTTTTGAACATACAAACATTAAATGTTGGTAACAGCAGATCATATTGATCTAAATCATTAGATAAAAGCCTAAATGAAAACTAAATTAATCTCTCTGACCTTTTCATTGCTTGAATTATATCATACCTATATATATATATATCATTTACATATCGTGGACTACTAAAAATATACATAGATCTAGGAATAAAAAAAACATAACCTATAAGTGAAAGTCTATCCATATTCTCTCGCTATCATATCTTCAGATTCTTTACTTCCAATCCTAAAGTGTAGAGATGAATTTTATCTAAAAAGAGAAGATAAACATGTGTGGTAACTAACTCAAATTTGAATTTGATTTCTTTCACATTCAACTTTCAATGTTTCCTCTCAGGTATATAAATATCCAACTTTCAAGTAAACAAATGCAAAATTAAACATCACGTTAATTTTCCTTTTTTCACTGGCAATAATGTGCAAGAGAATTTCCTTAATGACATTATCCAGTTTAAAATTAAATAAGGAATTAAGTAGCTTTTCCTTTATTTTTTTGACTTATGAAAGTGAAGTTTAAATTGCTTATTATAATATAGTTTGAATTGATCGATCTTGTAGATTTTCTTGATATAAAAGACGATATCCATAGAAAATAATGGGATTTATATCCATCACAAATATATGATTGCAATTCTGGATTTTTGTCACCCCAGAATATATATTTATATAATTGACTTGCAATATGATGCATTTTTAAGGGGTTTTTTTCCTTTCATACTTTTATCGCTTCCGTTGGAATTTCATCAGCAAGATGCTCCATCGGTTAAAATTTCCATTCTTCCATGGTTTAAGAATTAACTATTTAGACAATAAACTTTAATAACGTCTGAAGGCAGAGAGAAAAATCCATTCTATGCAATGACAAAATCATAAGAACTAAAAATACAGTTTCTCCTTTCTATTTATAATACACTCTTGGTGATGTTATTGTTGTATAAACTGTTGGTAATCACTCAATTTTAACTTGATGAAGAACAATCTGTTAAAGAAAGTTTTGCCTCCTTTTTGTAAGTGAAATGGAGATTTTAAAAATTTGAATACATTGAAAATGAAATCTAAGTTCAATATGATTTTTCATTTAAATCAAAAATAGAGAGTTTATATTATAAATTTTGATATATTCTAATGGATATAAATATTTTTACATATGCTTTTTAATAATAATTTTCTCTTAAATTAATTCACAAACAAATACATGTGGTACATAAAACATTTAATTGCATAATAGATTTTTTATGGTGTTTGCAATAACAGAAATTGGACCATGTTATACTTAAAAAACAATGTTTATTTTATTCAAATAATATTTCTTAATATTGAAACAGTAAGATTCGTACTCGAATCTTGTTTCACCTTTTTCTGTCGTCTCTCACTGACCGGTCTATCCCGCCCAAATTTAAACTTTTTGATATCGAATTGTGTGTGTAACAATATTAAAAATGTCTAAATATATGTAGAATTCAGCATAAACACGCACACATTTCGATCTCAAATTAAAGGCAATAAATAGGGATAAAATAATATAATTTAGATTTCTTTTAGTTATATAAAAATGTGTAGTTTTAATCATTTATTTTGCATTATAAAGTTCGTATTTATTGCTTTGTTTAAATTTCGTTTAATAATAATTCTAAAAATATCTGATGTAATATTTAATTAAAAGTTAAAATAATCTTATGTTCCCTTTTTGATTTTGAAAGTTAAAAGCATCGGTCAGTGATAGATAATAAATTAATTAAAGAAAAATTCCCCAAAATTAATTAGTAAATGTAAAATGTAAACAATAGAACGGCAGCTTTCTTTAATTAAAAACCAACTAAATGCATTGATTATCCTCAGGGCAGATTAAGTAGAACCTAAAAATATCTTCACAAAAACGTGAAAGATCAAGATAAGAAAAGAGGCCATCTTAGACTTGCTGGAGACATTCACTTACACTTTAGCTGTGCTCTCGATCACTGAGAGTCTCCAAAAATAATAAAATAATTTGTTCCTGCCAAGGTATGACCGAGTAAAGCACCTAGATTATTCTCCATCGGGAGGGCCTATCGGATGCTGAACTTTCATTGCCCGTCATAAATTCACCATGAAGATCTGCTGCCTGAAATGAATGAGAAAGCTGCTGCTGCCATGAAATTAAATGAATATCTAAATACAAGAAAGACTTGCCACTCGTGAACTTTTGCTGCTAAATTAATGGAATCAGAAAACTTCTTATAAAACAGGTACCTGTCTGTTCAAACTCTAGAGTACTCTAATAATATGCTATAGCTCTTCTTCATAATACTTATCTAAATTATAAAATGTAAAAACTATCATTTGTATAACTAAAACTGAATAATTAATTTAATATGTTAATTTCTCTAATAATCTAGCTTACCTCACTCTGTCTTTCTTGGGTGCGTATTTCTATAATCTACATTTCTATCAATAGTTATTATTTAATTATTGCATGCTCATAATTATTTCAATTTTCAAAGTTTAAATCTATGATCGCTTAAAACAATGAATGCGTGTCAAATTTTCATTAATATTTACTTTCTTTAATAACTTAACTTTCATATAAATCGACACGCATTCAATGCTTCATTTATTGTAATGCAGGGGTCTACTACTTCGCAAATGGCTGACGTATTAGTTATAATAATTCCAAAGTTATATATGTTTTGTATTTATTAAATAATCAGTGAATAATTCCAGAAAATTACATTTCTTTGAGAGTCACCAACGTTCTTTAGTAAATGTTGATAATGTAGAGCCGAATCAGAAATCTATTTAAATCTCATCATAATCAATTATCAGTATACATGTGTTACGTTTTAGAGACGCGATGATCTATTCCGCCGTGAAATTTCCGGATTCTTCAGGGTTGAAATTAACCCCAGTCGTCCTACACAAGCGGGCATAATGGGTGCTCCCGTAGGATTTGACAATGTCATGCAGCCAGCCGGCAAATTGCGCCACGTACCGCTTGTCCCTGGTTATGCTTATGTGACACCTTACTTCGTCGGACCGAGGCAGAGACCAGTCTGATATTCTTATAAACCCATTCGCGGCATTGCAGTTTCGATATACTGCCATTCCATATCGCCTTTCTAAAGCGTACCACGTGTTCCTTTACTTAGTTTTATTATTCTAAACATATCACTCCGCCTCTGCATTATCTGCATAATTCACTCTCAAATAAATGTTTGCCCTTAGTTATAAATAAATATTTTAATTAAATAAATATATGTCTGCCATTACTCTTATAACCCATACTTTAGACTCTTGCATTGCAAAGGTATAAATTCCCCAAGGCATGCATTAGAAATACTTACTCGAGAATTTTAGGTAGCTAGATTACGCCTTCAAATAAATGTATTCCTTTTGTAAACATTTCAGTATCGGAAATACCGCTACTGAAATCCTCAATATAAAATAATGTCTAAATAAATAAATGTATTCTTTAAAATATAATCATGTCGCAAATCCCGCTACTGAAGCTGTTAGTCCATAAAATATTATTAGAATGTTTTATTAAAATGTGTTAATAAATAATTTTAAACTATATGTCTGCATTTACGTTTCATTTATTCGATACCCATTCTATATAATATTTCCTCGATTATGTAAATATGAATGTTTAATTAATATTAGTTTGATTATTGGCTAACTCGAGAATAAAATCATGAGTCTCTTGCATATCCCTGACCACCGTGCCTAAGGAAATATTTACTAATGTCGCCTCAGATGCGTTGCTTCGTGGATTGTATTGTGGAACCGATAAACTATGTTCGAACTCAGTACCACGGGTGGCTTCGCTACTCGATGGTGCTGCTGTTCTGTATGGTGGTCGAATTCTGCACTATGTTTACGAGTCACACGTTTTCTGACCGTTACAATATGCTTAACTATTTCAAAAATCTCTTTATTTATTTACCTGCTTATATTTTTGCTGAGATGGACTTCAACTGATTTAGGATTTTGAAGCTAGTATTGGCAGTAAACAATATTATTTTAAAATATTAGATTGCCATGGTTATCAATTTAACTTACTATTTCAAGATCTCCACTATCCATGAATCAAGTGAAAAGAAAACCAAGCAAGATCATCAGAATTCTTTATTTTTTTTTTTTAAATACCTTGAGTCAAAGTTAATCTGAATACTTACAATATATACATTGTAACAATATGGTTAGGCTCGATGTTTGTCAAGCTTTATTCAAATGGTTAAGTATGAAAAATTTTAAATTTTAATTAATAACAATTGTAATGTATTAGAACAGTCTATTATCTCGATGTTATGTAATAGTAATTGCCAAATTGTATTTTAAAAGTAAGTAAATTTTATTAGTAAATCTCTTGAAAGTGATGAAGACTCGCACTGTTCAAAATATGCTAAGCACTCTGGTAGGGTGTGTATAAGATTCTATATACAGTTTGCCAGGTGGACAAATTTTCAATAAAATTTAAATTATAATTTAATCCCATTATTATTAATTTGAAAGTATAAATATGTTTTGGCACTTTATTATTATTAAATAATTATAGTTAAAATGATTTAAATTTATAACTCTCCTAAATCAATATGTGTAATCAATTCCTAAGTATCTTTTGTTATAGTGATTTAAGTTAATATTGAAGTCTGATTAACTATTACTTATGAATATAATGGGAGAAATATTAATTATATGCACATTATGCTCTTATTGGTCTATTTTTAATTGTACCACAATTCAATGTAATAAAAAGTATACGTACCTTAACATAAGTAGTAGAGGGAGGACTATTAATAAAAGAACTAGAAGAAAGACATTAGCATCTGAAACAACAAAACTAAATAAATCAAGAAGAAAGCTGAAAAAGTGGTAGTAATGGATTTAAATTGACCAAAACTAAAATATATTGCAATTATTAAATCATGGAATAGAAAATTTTAATACCTTGTGTGCATACGTATTCTGTAACCATTGATCAACATTTGCCAAGACTTTACACTGGGAGAAAAATAAAGACCAGTTTGAAAAACAAGTATTTTACCAAAAATAAGCTTAAATTCAAAACCAGACAAAAACGGAAATAAGCATGAAATTTTATTCCACATTTCATTACAATTTTTATTATTATAATTATTAGGTACATTTGAAAATCTCCCATCAATTGTCTAACATGACAAAAAGGAAAAAAAATCTTTTCATTTACTTATAGGGCAAATATAAAATAATTTTGCTTTTATCATGTATAAAATAAAAGTCTAAATAAAAATAATATGGAGAAAACTTTTAAATTTCACATTGAATCAAGTGAAGTTGACTTCAAATAGATCATAAAGTTGAATGAATTTACAAAAATGCTGAACTTATGTATATATATTTAAAAATATTGTCGGATAAATCTTTTGAAGCAGTAACTTGATTCATCATTAAAAATGAAAATTGAAATACATTTATTATACTAATAAATGAAAAAAATGTTTAACTTACAATTATTAAAGATCTTTAATGGAAATCCTGATAAGAGAAAAAAAAAAACCATTTCTTATATTATTCCAGAACATATTTAATAATAGAAATATAAAAACATAAATGAATAAATATCTGTTTCTTAATAACTGAGGTAGAATATTGGAATTAATATTAGTTTTAAGTATTAACAAATAAACTCAAAATAATTTGAAATGCTGAAGTTGTAGCCAACTATTTAAAAAGTATTACCATGATTAAAATAAAATAAAATAAAAAAATGCTTGTTAGAAAATTTTCTCTTGCTACTTGAAGTTTTTATTAAAAATTACAATTTAGTCAAATAAGGGGGATCCAATATTTTGCAGAAAATAATTATAAGCGCTATTACATCGTTTTTATATTGCAATAAAGTATTCATGGTTTGATTTTACTATATTGAGATGGACATGAGAAAATATGAATGCATTGTTTGTAAAATGTTTAACCCATAATAATGTCATTTTTCTTGTCAGTCAGCTCATAGTGAAGAAACTCAGATAACGAACTATGGGAATAAAATATGATAATAATTTTTTTTATTATTTTGTTGTTCATGTTTGTTATTATATTATACTAGTTTTAGATAGGAAATTAAGGTATATATATTTTTAATGGTCTAAATTTGTAATGATTCTGAAAACAGACCAAGGTGAAATTATATACATTTATTTATTTTTACTGGTTGGTCTAAAATTTAATTTTAAATTAACTGTCTTTAGATAAAGATATATGTCAATCTCTTACATTTATAAGAATAATTGATGAGTATATAGAATAGTTAGTATATGCATGAATAACCTCTTGCCTAGTGACGGTTGTAATCATGGAAAGATTCACTGTTTGTTATTCTTGGTGATCAGGGGTTTTAGGTGATCAGCCTGTTTTCATAAAAGTGAAGGCTGGATGTTAGCAGTTTGTACCACTAAATGACCCTGCTGGTGACAGGAATAGCATGTGGGTTTCAATATTTCTGATATATAGACATAGGGTAGAAATGATCAAGGAATTGTATTGGAATTATGTTAAGATCAATGTCATGGAACAGTTATAATTTGAAATCATATCTGTTACTAGGGATGGGTATAAAAAGTATTTATATATTGAAACAGATATTCTGTTC